>VBSM01001562.1:20259077-20297858 GCA_008086735.1 Cheirogaleus medius | reverse complement strand
ACATAATGAATGTGATGCGCACCATCTGGGAGATGGACACACTTGAAGCTCTGATTCGAGGAGGGAGGGAGCAAGGGCAATATATGTAACCTTAACATTTGTACCCCCATAATATGCTGAAAAAAAATTTTTTTTAAAAAAGAAGCTGGACTAACTGAACGTGATATTCTGATAGCTATAACCTGCACTTTGAAATTTTGAAGAAAATTAAAATAAGTCATATATGTTCTAAAAAAAAAAGGAATATTTTTGCTGGACATAAAAATTCTTGGTTGACAGGTTTGTTTGGTTTTTTGGTTTGTTGTTTTTATGCTTTAAAAGTTTTGTTGTACTCTCTTTTCTCTTTCATAATTTCTGAAGAAAAATCAGCCGTTAATTCAAACATTTTTCTTTTGCTGCTTTTAATATTTGCTCTTTACCTTTGACATTTTTGTCATACCTCTACTATTATGTGCCTGACATTGAGTGTGTTTCAGCGTGGACTTCTTTGGGTTTATTACCCTTGGTTATTCTCCTTGGGCATTGAATTTCAATCTGTAAACTTCTATCTTATTCAATAAATTGGGTAAATTTTTATTCATTAATTCTTCAAATGTTTTTTTCTGCCCCATCTCTTTCCCCTCTCATTCTAGGCCTCCAATTACATGTATGTTGGACCATTTGATATTATCTGCTTGGTCCCTGCAGTTCTGCTCATGTTTATTCAATCTTATTTCTCTGTGTTGTTCAGACTGATAGTTTCTATTTATTTATCTTTAAGTTAGCATATTTTTTCTCTAGTCATCTCAGTTTGGCTATTATGCCTATGTAGTTTTTTTATAAAAAAAGGTGTGTTTTTCAGTTCTAAATCTTCCTCCCCAGCTGCCTCCCTCCCTCCCTTTCTTCCTTTATTCCTTCCATCCACCATTTCTGTTTCTCTGTTGGGAATTCCTATCTTCTTGTTCATTGTGTGCATAATTTACTTTTATTTATTGAAGATAGTTTTAATAGGCACTTTAACATTTTTCTCAGCTACTTCCAATATCTGGGTCATCTCAAGTTCAGTCTTACTTGTTTTTTCTTAACAATATGCTTGATATTCCTTAGGTAATTTTGGATTGTATGCTGGACATTGTGAATATTAAGTTGTGGTGATTCTGATTCCATTGTTTTACTCTGATATGCGTTGTTTCTTTTGTTTTAGTAGGCAATTGAAATTGAACTGCAAACTTATTTCTTAGGTGGCAGCTCCAGTCTCACTTTAGATATTTTGTCTTTAGCTGGTCTGCTTTGAATTTGCCCTTGCTTTCCATGGTTCTGGTATCAGTCAAAGAGATGTGTATACTGATTTTAGGGATTCCCTCTATTTTTCCTGGCTCTTACCCTTACCTTTGCATCCTTCCATTGCCATAGTTTTGCTTGCTTTAGTTTTCTGGTTCCCTAGGCCAGAAAACTATGGTTTATCGCTATCTCTCACTGTGCTGCCGATACTTAGCTGCAGGCTTAATGTCTTAAAAAGACAAATTCACTTCATGTAACTCCCCTCCATGTGCTCCCAACCAGTCTTTCTGATATCCTGCTTTTTATTTCTTGTCTGTATGTTTTTCCCTACCAAGGTGGGGAGTGGTAGTTTTCCAGTGGGATCTTACTGTGCTATTATTGAGAATGAAAGCCTTGGGTGGAATTTTAGTCTACCTAATACATCAGTGGTAAACTAAAACTGGAACACAATTTCTTCTTATCAGATTTATAGACCAGTACTTTAACTTTCTATCGTGATAGCATGCCTACTAAGGCAATGGATTTTAAGCCTTAAGAAAAAGATATTTGAGATTGATAGTTAAATTCAACTTATTACCAAAATATAAAATCATAATCTTATATTAATCATTATACAGTATTTTATCTTTAGTATTAGTGTATTGCCATCATGCCTTAATTATTATATAGTAAATTTTTGTTGAGTGAATAATTGATACTTACAAGGATTACATTTCTAAATATTCAGAATTTACTTGTGCTAGAGTGCTGTCTTTTATGCAGCCTTTGGGGATGAATTGAAGAAGATGTAAAAGATTCAGTCTAGTATGTTAGTGACTAAATTGTAAATAGTTTATATTTACTGATATCTAATGGGGGGGACATTTTTTTTGCTGGGGCTAGGCTAAATGTTATATTGACTTCTGGGTTCTTTCCCTTTTTCTTTTTCAGTTTACTCAAGATTTCTCTAAGATATGATTGTTGATTCTTGTTAATGTGAGTTAATCTTTATTTTGCATAACAATTATTATGACATCATTATAAAATAAGACATTAAGTGAATTCTTAACTAAATAAGCGTTATAGAAGAAGAGAGGAGAACTTTAAAATATTTTTCCCTTAAGGTCTAAGTTAATAAAATCTTTTAGCAGGGTAATTTGGGGCCATAAATTGTTGTAATAGTTAGGTAAATCAACAATACAAGAAATACATTCTACTGTGTCTTTGTGTGTGTGTCCCCACCATCACCACCTTTTTTGAGTTAAGGCTTCACTCTGTTGCCCAGGCTAGAGTGCAGTGGTGCAGTCATAGCTCACTGCAACTTCAAACTCCTGGGCTCAAGGGATCTTCCTGCCTCAGTCTCCCGAGTAGGAGAGACTGCAGGCATCTGCTACCATGCCCGGCTAATTTTTTATAGCTTTTGTTGAGACAGTATCTCACCATGTTGCTCAGGCTGGTCTTAAACTCTTGGCCTGAAGTGGTACTCCCACCTCAGCCTTCTGTAGTGGGAGGATTACAGGTGTAAGCCCTTGTGCCCCATTATTTTAAAGATAATATTAATGATTATCACTAATAGAACTGTTATATTAATAATAACCTGTCTCATTATAGAACAGAATTTTGGAGATATTTAAAATTATACAGATGGCGATACTTATCAAAATGATAAATGGGCCGGGTGCGGTGGCTCACGCCTGTAATCCTAGCACTCTGGGAGGCCGAGGCGGGTGGATCGCTCAAGGTCAGGAGTTCGAAACCAGAGCGAGACCCCATCTCTACTAAAAATATTAAGAAATTAATCGGCCAACTAAAAATATATAGAAAAAATTAGCCCGGCATGGTGGCGCATGCCTGTAGTCCCAGCTACTCGGGAGGCTGAGGCAGAAGGATCACTCGAGCCCAGGAGTTTGAGGTTGCTGTGAGCTAGGCTGACGCCACGGCACTCTCTAGCCCAGGGAACAGAGCGAGACTCTGTCTTTAAAAAAAAAAAAAAAAAAGATAAACGAAGCACTATTGCACTGTGCAATAGTAGCAATAGTCATGACTTTCCTCTTGGGTATCAGAGCCCCATTCAAGTAAATGCTTAGCTAGCTCTGTAGTATACCCAAGGAATTTGAATTGGTTGCCAATTTTGTTGTTGTTGAGAGTTTCCAGTTCATGTTCAGATCATATTTTCCAGGTATGTGAACCAGTACTTCCACTCCCACAGGGGGTTCCTGGGAGAGCTTCCTCATACTCTTGCTCATAACTGATACCTGTTGTCAGTCTACCTAGGGAAGGGCTTCTCAGAGGTTCTGTTTTATCTTCCTGCTTTGCAGGAGGTAAATTTAGGTTCCACTTGTAAGTAAATTAGCCTTTTTTAATTGTGTGAATTCAAATTCCCTAAGTTAGGTCAAAAATAAGATGTTCATCAGTTAGATAAAAACCTTATCAGATATCTTCTGATAAGTATTAGGAGGTGACATTTGAGTTATGAATGATAAATCATTTGCTAGACAATGAAAAGAAAGGCATTCTTATTATTTTATAAAATGTGTTTCCTTTTGTCTTTTACTGAAATTATTTAATTTTACAAGCTAATTCAATTTTTTGACAGGTGATACTCTTGGATATGTTAAATGCTTAAACATTATTTAAACAAATCATTTTATGTATAAGAAAGAAAGAAAACTTGAACTAGATAGACTGGATAGTTATATTAAAGGGAGCAAGAATTTCCTTGGCATGAACTCTCCAGAAAAGGGGAAATAGGACCAACATTTGTTATATACTCTCTTTGTGTCAGAGATTTTGCTACATAATTTTTTTTTCAGTACATATTATCGGTGTTTGGAAGTGAAGAAACTTGAGGTCAGAAAGATTGATGTTAGCTGTATGACCATGGACGAGTTAATGGCTGAACTCATAATTTCTGCAGCCAGGACTGTTGGCCTGAACATACCCTTTCCATCACTCCTTATAGCAATTGGATGTATTTTTCTCAGATAGATTTAGTTTCTTCAATGTACTTTATGTATTCCCCCCTTGTCTTTGCTGCATACCATCTTTAAATATGGAATAGAAGATACTATCACAATGTTTTACTTATGGTAGGAAGCACTATGTGTGATTTATAATGCCTCCAGTTACAGGAGAATTCAAAATGGCTTAAAAAATAAATAGACTTATTTATTGGCTTGCATTATTGAGAAGATATTTTGATTTCAAGTAGTATTTGATCCACTGGCTCAAAATTGTCCCTAAGGACTTAATTTCTGTTAATACGCAGCTTCATTAATCCTAAGGCTGGTTATTCCCAGAGTGCTAACATAACTTCCCACATTTAACTGGCCATGTGGTTTTTAGTTCACATCTGTTAGGGAAGAAAGAGTGACTTTGCCCTAACCTTGCAATAAAACTTTTGAGATTTACTCCACTTGGATCAGCTTAGGTCATATGCTTATTCTTTGACTACTTAATGTGGACAAATAGAATAATGTAACCTGAAACTACCTAAATTCCTAAAAAGCAGTTGGGGGGTGGCATGGATAGGATATAGATAGACATTGGAGAGTTAACAAAAAATCTGTACAGGTCAGTGTCAAACTTGAAATTAGGATTTGCAATTCTGTGAATTTGGAGAGGAGAAAAATGCCTGTTAAAATTTAAATTTAATAAATTTTAGGAACCAATTTACTTTGATTCTTGACTGGAAAAGATCATTTTTCTCATCATGGTAATACCACATAATACTTTTTTAAAATACCACATTATTATGAGAGTTAAAGCAGTATAATTCTTATGAAATTTCATTATTAGAATTGTAATAAAAACGTTTATTCATCATTAGATATGTGGTAAAGTTTATTGTTCATGAAAATGAAAGTGATACATTGCTTTGTGGGACCACTAAACATAAAGCAAAATGGTATTCAAGACTCTTCTTTGTTCTTTGTATGGGTTAGTGCTAGTTCTAAGCTTGTCTATTTGGAAAAGGGGGGGAGGCATAGTACAAATTCAAAACTTTATTAGGAATACCATGTTTTGAACGTTTTATTTCTGTTTATTTTAAAGGTCTATTTGGTTGAATAATGTAGTTCTGTACTCCAAATGAAAAAAAAATTTTTTTTGATCAGCTTTCTGAGTAGGCACTCATACTTTTATTTAGAAATAGTATTGATTTACTTTATATTATTGCTATTACTATAATAGCAGTATTGCCATTAGTTTCTGTTGGTCTTTTCTGGAAGTACTTCTTTTCTTTTTTGCTTTATTCTATTTTTATTACCACTTAACTGGCCTTAGTAATTAATTGTTGCTGGGGTTCTCCTTTTCTGATCAGTGTGACCTTGGGACCACCTGTGTCAGACACATGTTTTGTTTAAAATGCAGAATCCCTGGTAACCCAGAATCAAGGATGGGGCTGGGAATCATCTTCATCCTAGAATATTTTTAAGAATCACTGTTCTAGTCTCTTCCTCCATTTTCTTACTTGGAGATCATGATTCTCAACCATTCTTATATGCCATAATGACTCTAAGAATTTGGTTCTTATGTCAGAGAAGGGGGAATGCCTATTTTTCACAAAGTAGAAAATAATTATGTGCATTTTGTTAAATTTCTAACTTAAGTCTTATTAATGTTACAATATTATTTAGAAGTATATATTATTGCCAAGTTTTAAAATATACACAAATATCCCTACAACCAAGCTTAAGGGGAAAGTATACACAAATAAAAATCTGCCAGTAGTTGAGTATTACAACGAATATTGAGTTTTATACTATGCTAACTGTAAAACACAAAGATAATGAATACATAAGCATATACCTTCATAGCCTGGTATGGAGCAAGGAAAGAGGAACACGTAGGGTTCAGGGATATTGCTGTTATTCCAGAGGATGGTATCTTTGGCATATTACCTTTAATTGTGATATGGCCATTGAGAAATTAGATGTATCACTGCTTGAGAGTTATTGCATTTGATTATGTTACTGCCTCTTTTAAAACATTCATGCCTTCCTGGGAATTCCATTTTCTGCCTGATACTCAAGGTTCTTCATTTTCAAGCATTAGTGTGTTTTCCATCGCTCTCTTTTCTGTTCTACATTTTCTTTAGACATATTTCCTCTTTGTTTACTGAATGTACCCTATGGATTCCACCCTTATCTTTGCTCTACCTCTAGCTAAGTTTTATCCTTTAAAGTCTATAACTTCTGGGAAGCTTCCTCCATTCATCCCCCTTTTGTTCACTGTTTCTTAACTCTCAGATCAGGAGTCCTCTTTATGTAGGTACAGTTTCTTGCTGCTGTGGTTTAGTTACATTTGTTTGTCTTATTTCTCCAAATAGACTGTGAGCTCCTTGAAAGTATGGGTCATGTCATATAATTTCATATCTCTCCAGATATCTAAACATGCTTTTTTTTTTTAAGAGACAGGGTCTTGCTCTGTTGCCCATGCTGGACTGCAGTGACATGATGTTAGTTCACTGCAGCCTCAAACTCCTGGAATCAAGCAATCCTTGCACCTCAGCCTCTCGAATAGCTGGGACCACAGGCATGTACCGTCATGCCTGACTTAAAATATGCATTTTACATAGCAGTCAATAAAAGAAAGAAGGATATCAGTTTCATTACTAGAAACTTTTTCCCACTTTAGAGTATTCTGGTCTAAATTGTGGTCTAGTATTTTTTTATACTACTTTGCTTGGTTACCTAAGAAAATATGCAAGATGCAAATGGATGTATGTTTTTATTTTCTTTATCTAAATCTATAAATCAAGCAGTAAGATTTTAGATAAATGAAAATAATACTCTTATATTTTACAGTTTTACATTTATTGCTAGCCTCTGTATATTTCTTTATGCTAGTCATGTGCAGATTTATATATGGCATATGTATAAATAGGCCTATAGATATAATACATTTATATTTATATTGTTAATTTGCTTTTGTTACTATATCTTCAGTGTTATGTTGTATCTAATAATAATACCTTTATTAACAGTTAAAACTTAGCTAGCAAAATAATTTATGATATTGTACTTACTGTGTTTGATATAGTTGGATGCATTCTTATAGGTAACAATTTATGTGAAGGAAAGGAAATCTTATTTTAAAAATGAACTGCACTATTTAAAATAGAAACCCAAGATCTTTTTAACATTGCAGCTGAGTTAAACAAATAATCTTTCCACGATTACTAAGAGGTGCATGTAGTTAAAAATACATTTATACATATTATTTTTAAAAACCTAGTTAACTTTAAAATATGTAAGTTTTCTTGTCGTTTAGGGTTCTGTGAAGCTGATCATCAAGAGGGTTGCAAATCATTGGTGGTTTCTATTTTCAGATTTCCACATCCCGGAGTAATTTGCTTTAATTTCACCCAATTTAACCTATACTTCACACCATCACCATTCAGCTTTAATAGCTATGTTCTATGCATAAGAAAAGCAGATAAATGTCCACAATTAGGCTGCAAATGATTACAACTAGTTAGGGCTTTATGAAGACAAAACTTAAAGGACTATGGCGCCAAACAAAGCCACAAAAGACGGCTGAAAATGCTGTCTCGAGAAGTCAAGTCTACCATGGCATTTGATTTATCACTTTTGTAGTTGATTTTACTTATTTTTAATATATTGGCAGGTGCGCCTACTCTTGAGAAATATTCATCTCTAAAGAGTATTAGTTCTCTGTTAATTTATTTTGGTTTTTAATTTATTTGCTTCCTTGAATTTTAGCATAGATGACCAGGTTGATATTTTTTCTTTTTTAATTATTAAAATGGTAGCAGGGTTTTTTTGGAAATTGAGGTTAGTTCATTTGAAATGTACTGGCATTTATATGCCTTGTCAATGCATTTGTGAAATAAAGGCTTTTCTGAAATGTTTATGTATATGTCAAATGATCTTACCAGATAATGAATGGAAATGTAGTTTTACAATTCTGTATAGAATTTTATTTCTAATAGGTCTTAGTATACAAAATATAAGCATATGGAGATTTACTTATATGTAACATTACTTGTATGTGTGCATGTATAAAAGATTCAGAAATCATTTTAATCCTATTTGTGTCTGTTATGTTTTCCTTTCTATAATGTAAGTTCTGGTTGATGGTTAGTGCATAGTATTGTTTTAATGTATAAAGAAATTTGTTTATGATTTTAAAGTTTTAAAAAGCTAAACTATTTAATATAACATTTTGTAATTTTATTAAAAAGTAATTCTTCTACAAAGTAAAATTTGTTATGTGGGTTAATGTGTCTTTGTATTTAACCAGGTAAATCTTAAAGACTGGATCTCTTTTCAAAATTTTCTGAAGATTTCAGAGTTTGACATACAAATATTTCCTTTAAATAATTTCTAATAAATACAATATGGATATATAATAAATATAACTCAAAGTTTTAGTGTAATGTTTCAGCATTAGTCATTCTGTCTGATATTCTCTCAGAAATTCTATGCAGATAAGAGTAGCAATGCTGATGGATAATAATTTCATTTTATAGTTGATGTGCACCCAGAATTATTCCTGTGAGATACTCACCATTTTAGAATGTAACGTTCACTATTTTATTTATTATATATGAGGGGTAACATGTATTTATTTAAAACATATTCTTACTTTAAATAAGCCTTATTTTCTTAAATAGTAATTAAATGATGTATCCTTAGTTTATTGTTGCATAGAGGCCAAAATAAATGTAGATGAAAAACCCAGGCAATTGTGGTGTTTATGCACATGTAACAAACACTTGTGTGTATGTGTGCACACAGGTGCTAAATTTAAAAATAATGTTCAGGAATTAATAGCTTATATACCTTTGTTTATAAAACTAGTGTATGTAGGAAAGTACACTGAAACTTACTATTTTTAAATAACCTTTTTAAAAGAAAGTAGTCAATTATCTATCCTACAAAGTAGACCAGTATAGCCATGGTAAGACAATACAGCTACACAGCTTCACAGTTGTATTAAACTAGTTTCATATGCTATATCATAAAACTTTCAGTCCAATCAGCAACTAAATTTAAATACTGCAAATTGTAGGAGCAAAACAATAATTCTGCTGATTAGCCCCTTTCCATTTCTTGTAAGTGAACTGTTTATGCTGTTGAGTACCTTTTGAAAAAAGAAAAAGCCAAAACAGCCTTGATTAGTCAAGGAGTAATTGGATGACTTGATTTTAGCAAGAGAATGAATTGGTTGATGATAGCCTGTAACTAAGTGTAGTGGTTCTGTTCAGATGAATACATAACATACAGTCATCAGATCTTGACAGGTATAACATATAAGCAGTGCTAAAATCTGGTGTTAAGGGGGAATAAGATGGAAATGGGGGGAAATAAGTTTTCCATGAAGTCTTTTACTGGAAATTTTGAGGTGATTCTTAGAGAAACACCTATTTTTTTTTTTTGGGTTTTGATTTTACATTGAGGGTGGTTGGGTGAGGAGATTAGTCTTACTTTATTATAGTAGTCCCCTTGTTTTATGCTCTAAAGGCAAAATAGCTCTATAGACAAAAGAGCTAATGGGATCATTTAACTTTTTTCAGGGGGAATCAGTGATAACATTTTTTTGCTTCTGTTGAAGATCATAGAGTGAATATCATGGTTCCTTAGTAGGGCCATGTGGGAAAGAAAGCACTGATACATTAATTTGTACTCTGCATTCTTACTTATGATTTCCTGATTATTTTTAAGGCAATATCTGAGTTTATATTAATGAAATATGGCATATAGCAGAAAAACAATTTTGAAAAAATTTATTCATTATTAACTAGTCTTCTTTAAAAAAGCCCATTTGTACTGCCACCTCCCACACCCCCAAGAATATAATATAATAACCACCCCTCCTCTGCCATAATGTGCTATGTGGGTCCATAAGTTTCAGTTGTATAAAACACAGGGTCACTTTATTGCTAGATGAATGAAATGACCAGAATGAATTGCATAGCTGGCTCAGGGGCATGAGGGGTGTCACAAGGGCCTGGCCTATCCAAATCCATTCTGGTACTGGCTTTGATTTGGCACCACCTGGTGGTGATTTTTGCTCTGCCTTAAGTGTTGATGGTGATGACTAGATCTTGTGGGCTGACAAGGACTTCAGGATTGCAGTAGAAATTCAGAAAATCTCTCAGGTAGATAATATCCATTTTGTTGGGCCAATTAGAGTGGTTTGCATCAGAAAACTCCTGGGGATGCAGTGGCCTACCTCACACAATCTGCTCCCAAAGGACATGGTTGCTTGCTTATTCTTCATCTGTCTGGGCCTTATCCTTCCTTCCATGTTTCTGCTCTCTTTTTAGAACTGTGGGTTATTGTATTTAAGGGTGTAATTATTTGAGGAGATATGCTACCTGGTTTTAGGACATGTACCATCACTACTTTCATTTAAACCTCAAGAATGCGATCTTTGTTGTGTAATGTGGCTTTAGTCAAACCATCATCTTCCTATTATAACACTAGGTGTTCTTGGTGAGTCCTCCCTCTTTACATTCCTTCTTTTCTCCCTTCTATATCTTAGAAAAACTTAGGTAAAAGTCAGAATTCATTGGTATTATGAATAAAGGCTATAAAAGTTATTTTTAAAATTAATAGCCCGCCATTTACTGGACTGATTAATACCTGTCACATGTTTACATTTCTCAAGCATATAAACACCAGTTTCAAACTCTAGTGGAGACAATATTTTATCTCTTCTCACAGCATCAGTACACTTAAATATGAGATTAAAAAATAGTGATGGCCGGGTGCGGTGGCTAACGCCTGTAATCCTAGCACTCTGAGAGGCTGAGGCGGGCAGATCGCTCAAGGTCAGGAGTTCAAAAAACAGTGATACTTCCATCAAAACCTGATGAATCAATCTACATTTTAAATAGCATCTACATACCACCAGTGTTCCCTTTGAAACCTTGAGGCTTTCTTTTTCCATCAATTTGTACTGAATACTGACTCCTTCCCTGTTCCCCTTCATCTTGGGTTTACTTTCTTATATTACGTGCTGATCTATCTCCTTTATTATTAAAGGATTGTAAACACCTTTGAAAGCAGAAACTAATCTTATTGAGCTTTTCCTTATCTCAGAAATTTGCCTTCTAGCTCTTGGCACTGTTCTGTTTGTGATTAACATTCAGTAAACATTTGTTAAATATGTTTCTTACAATGTGTATTTTAACTGGCTATCATACACTCCAATTGGATGACTGGCCATATTTGATTTCTTGTCAATTTGATATTATTCTTACCCATTAGAAAAAAATCTTTGTAAATTCTACTTTGTTTTCTTTAATTGTATTTTTTAGAATTGACCACTTTCATGTGATTTCTATCACTAATAACCAACAGTTAACTACTTTCTTTGTGACTTCGGTCTCTCTCCAAGCTATTAGATTGTGAACATCACTTAAAGAATCATTTAAAGCAAGTGGGAGAGAACAAGCCAGCAAAAGCAAGATCACAAGAACACTTCTCTGAAAATCTCCATAAGAATTTTATGATCTGAGAGATGAAATTTCAACTCCTTCACTGAGTGTTAGAACCTTTCCGTCAATTAATATCTACACATTCGAACCTTTGGTAACATCTTTTGGTTGTTGTATAGCACAAACTTTATCTTTTAGTATGTATTAGTGTGTCTCAGCTGTGGGTTGGCAAAGTCTAGAGACATTTTTGGTCTTTATGGCTGGGGTGTTTGTGTGCGTGTGTGTTATTGGCATCTAGTTTATAGAGACCAAGGATGCTGTTAAACACTCTACAATGCAAAGGTCAGCCCCCAACAACAAAGATGATCTGTCCCAAAATGTAGTGTCAAGGTTGAGAAACCCTGGTATATACCTTGTGTTTAGCTTTTCATTTATAAATATAGCTAATATATTTTGAGTGCCTGCTATGTGCCAGGCATCATCCTAAATTATTTACATATATTATTACTTTTAATCTTTAGAACAATCTTATGAGGTAGTTATTGTTATTATCGACATTTCACAGAGAAGGAAACTAAGGCACAGAGAAATTAATTACACAACTAATCAGATAGTCTGAAATCTAGATTTGAATCCAGACATTCTGATTCCAGAGTCTACACCCTAATCAAGTTTGTTATACTTCTGTCCTGCTGGAATGTCTTCTTTACTCTCTGCTTCTCTTAGCTATTATCTGTTCCTGAAAGGCCTCATCTATATTTTGGCTTTCTCTTCTTAATCCTGATTCATGCTGATCAATCCCTTTTTTCCCTCTCTCTCTCTCTCTCTCTCTCTCTCTCGCTCTCGCTCTCGCTCTCGCTCTCTCGCTCTCTCTCCCCCCCCCCCGCTCTCCCACCCCCCTCCCCCTCCCCCTCCCCCTCTCTCCATTTATTGGTCTTAGTTATAGTATATAGGTATGCTTTTCCTCTTCTTAATTTAATTTATATGTATTACAAATTGTTTGTATTTATCAAAATATGTAATCCGGTGCGACACACCAAAGAAGTCCTCAGAAAATAATTAAATGAATATCCATCACTAATAGTTAAGCAATTGCAGGATGAAGAGATAAAACACAAGAAACTTTTTGTGTCTGTTATTGCAGTCTATAGTTTGCTGTATTTTATGCTTTGCTTCTCTGGTGATTTTTGTGATTGATATGCATAGCACTGGTTTCTTTGAAATGCTCACTAAATATCTTATTGTGTGCTGTAAAACTGATCCTTTGCTTTTGTGCTGCATGTTTAGCTTCATCTGAAATCTGTAGCTCCCTTCTAACAGTTTTTCATTCAGAGTGCTCAAGGCATTCATTCATTCATTGATTCCTTTATTCATTGCTTCATCTTATACCCAATTGTGTATCAGCTTTGACCAAGGCAAACTAGAACTAGAAAGATGTTTAAGACATAATCCCTGAGTTTAGGTAACTAGGAATAGAATCACATATTCTAACACTAGATGTACATGCTACAGGTTATATGAATAGAATGGACAGATTATTGTAGCAATTCAAATAGATGGTGTGGTTAGAGAAGCCATTGCCAAGGAGATGTCATTTCAGTGACATTTAGTTAAGGCCATGAAAGATACGTAACGTTTTTTGAAAGGTAGAAGTGGGGAGGAAGACTATGCCAAGCAGAGGGATGAGTAGGAGCATGGAAGATGAAAAATGAAAGCACTGAGAGTAGCTCAATTTGATTGAAAGTGGGGTACTATGGGTACCAACAGTAGAAAAGTTAAATCTCTGATTTGCTGTTTAGTTTATTTCTTGAATAATGGAAGGTTCACATGACTCCTTTATTCATTACTTACAGTACTAGTAATAAAGACAGAATTCTAGTTTTTGTTAATTTCTCTCTGCTTTTTTTTTTTCTCTCCTTGCAATATTACACCTTGGAAAGGCATTAAAATGAATTTTCTCGGAAGCCATATTTAGGGTAATATATTTAATCATCAGTTTAACTGTGCTTTATTCCAAACAAGTCTCTACAAGTCTTCTATGACTCAGGTATGGTAGATATCTCTTAGACCTGAATTCCTCTGGAATTGCCTTGTAGATGAGGGGAAACTTTAAGCTGTGCATTTTAAGGATGGACATAGTTTGTAATAGAAAGAAAAGATATTTATCTTGAAGCCCAAGAAAGGGAATGAGTAAAAATACAGTGACTGTTAAATATGAGGAACTTTCAGTGTTTAATGAGTCAGTGCAAGAGTATGGCTTGACCTGAGGATTTGTGGAGAGTGTTGGTGGTGGGAAGGTCAGAAGGGTGGGGCGAGCGCTGTTTATAGAGGGCTTTGTCTACCGACAGAAGGCTAAGTGATGTTTTAGAAGTTAGAAAATTAGTGAGATGGATATTGGCAAGGGTAAATACGACTAAAACAGCTAGCTCAACATTGGAAGTAGGGCAGAATCTCAATATTAATTCAAAATATAATTGATTAATTTTGGTTTTTATACCTTTAAATATCTAGTAATATGGAATAAGAAGTGGAAATCTTGTTGAAAGATGAATGCTAGTTTTCATTAAGATACTTCTTTTCTGTCTTCTCCTTTGCAAAGATTGATACATTGCAGCAACTAAAAATGTAAAACCCTTGAGCAAATGAATATAATTACCTATAGGTCTTAACTCTGGGTTGTAATTCATAACTTTTAAGTGACTTTAAGGATTCTTTAATGGTACGGATATCTAATTATCTACAGCATAAGTACAGTACCAGTAACTATTAGGCAGAATTTTCTAGTGTTCTGTATGTTTAAAAGAATTATGTTATATAATACTGTAATGTGCTGCTTCTTGTCCAGTAAGTGGAGTCAGTCATAACCAAAGGCTTTTTTGCTTGCTACTATGCTAATATAAGCTCCAATTTTAATGTTTTTCATGTCTTCCTACCTGCTTTTTTCCTCCTTGTATATCTTATCATTCCTATTCAATGTCTGTTTTTGATTCACTGCTTAAAAATTTATTATTTTTAATTTAAATGAACTCTTAAAATTAGGAGAAAATAATTAACTAAAACTTTTAAAGTTTCTCAGAACCTGACTGATTTTATTATTCTCTCCCATGCTAAGTATTTATTTGTCTCAAGATTTGGAATTATTTTTACTTACAGTGTTGCTTGATTGCTTCCATATGTTTACCTTGTGCAAAAGTACTATGTGATTCATTTATAATTTCTTTAATATGTCAAAGGGATGGTAGTTTTCTTCCTCTTGGCCAAGATTTAGTTTTTAGGGCCTTTCCGTGTAATAAGAGAGGAGGCAGGGAGAGGACAGGAGAGAGAAGCAAAGCAAAAGCAAATTCTTCTGTCTACCTGTATTTGTATTTTCTATTCCATTATTAAACAATTAGCCTATAGCATAGACTGGGTTATTTTAGGGCCTGTGCTTTATCTCAAATAATAGATTTTTCCCTGGAAAACAAATTTTAAAGACTTTGAAGACTACTTTTGGTTGATTTGTTACTGTAAGTATATATAACTCACCAACTCCAGTTATACTATTCCATTTTTACTTTTGCATCAACTAATTAACAATTTACATTACTAGACCAAGTATTTCTATTTTTATATGTTTACAAACTATTTTGTTTCTCCAAAGATCTATAAATATATCCACTTAATGTAATTAAAATTTGGTTGATACAACCCTTTTAATTTACTCCAAACTCTGAAGGCTAGAGACTTAAATCTACATCCATTTTAGTGGAATTTTGTTAGCAGAATAATTTATTAGTTCTTGTATGTGTTCTAAAATTTGCCTTGGTCCCTGATATTATTAGGCAAATTGATTTTTGAAGAAAATATAATAAATTGAGATGCCTTTCTCCCACTTGCTAATGTAAGGAAAGTGGTTTAAAACTACACATATTATTTAATGCAGAGATAAATATTACAAGCTCGAGCTTTAGGTCCAGCTATGAAGTAAATTCTGGTTTTGTCCAGATTGTTTTTGTTGTCAAGATGAGAAGGGGCTTTATCTAGATTAAGACTAGAATTTTAAGGTGTACCTATAAACCAGGATTTAAAATACTAAATCAGAGCATTTGGAGTGTGCTGCTGCATCTCCCCTGAATGCAGTAAAGAATTTTTGTCATGTCATATATGGAAAATAAATAGAAACTTACATTTTCTAGTGTTTATGAATAAAGCTATAGATGTTAAGTGAATTGTCAAGGCAAGTTTAATTCTCTCCCTTCGCTGTAAATACTAATGAGCCAGAGAATTACAAGGAAGTTGGGAACCAGAGTTCTGACATAAGATAGGACTTTACTTTGGAAAATGGCTAAGAAATTTGAAAAAAGAAAAGATTTTTTTGAGCAGGATGTTTTTGTCTTGATTTCTAACATTGTATTTAATAAATTTTCTTCTTCTTTTACTGGTTTAGGAATATGGTCTCTAACCTCTTAGTGATGTTGGTAGGACTCTAGATTAGAATATGGCCATTCAAACATTTGCTGTTTACTACATAGGAGAAACTAGAAAACATTGTGAAATAATGTAGTATATAGGACATTTAGTGCTATCATTTAATACTACCATATATTTGTATAATAATTTTATTTCTCTTTCTCTGGAGTTTATACTTTGGTTATCTAGTTGACATCATTTTCTTTAGTTAAGTTTCACTATTCATTCTGTTTTCATATTTCCCATCAGTATCCTAATGCAGTTCTTCTCATCATATTTGGAATTCTCTTTTAGCTGGTTCCTTACTTGTGGTTAGTCTTTCTAAAATGCTGCTTTCCATTTGTTACTCATTAACATAAGAACTATTGTGGGTTCCCTATTGACTAGCAGATGAGCTCCAGACTTACCCTGATATTTGGACTTCCCTATCCTCCACCCTTACCTGATGTAATAAATTTTTATCATTTACTACTCTTCAATACAGTTTTCTTACTATGGGCAGCTCTTTCGTAAGCTTTGTTCATTTCAACCTTTATTTTTTATCTGATGCTTTTCCCTGTTACTTCTCATGCCTTTCTTCATCTTCTTTACCTACCCTAGGGATTTGTCTTCCAACCAGCTTGTCCAGGTGTTGACACCAAGATCCTATTATTTTGATTTTTATTTTTAATTCTCACAGATTTAGCACATTGTTATGTAGATAAGGAAGCTTTTCTTCATTTGGGAAACTTACATTTAGCAAGGTATATTGTGGTTTGCGTATGTGTTAATAGGGTAGCAGTTTATATATTGGTTTATATAACAAGGAATTGTTTATCTCTGTAATGTGTAGTGATAGAGGATGCAAAAAGCATTCGTCAAATAGGTCCATCTTGACCACATACCCTCTTATTCTCAAGAAAACTGTAGACATGCTATTTGGAATATCAAGATATCTTATTTCATTTTGTTTCCATAATTGAATATGTGAGAATGAGTGATATATAGGGAAAAGAAATTCATTTCTTACAGCTCTGGAGGCTGGGAACTCCAAAGTCTGGTGAGGGACTTCTCTCTAGTGGAGACTCTCTGCAGTTCCAAAGCAGCGCAGGGCGTCACATGCTGAGGGGGCTCATGAAAGATGGCCAAACTGACTTTTTATAAGACCCACTCTTGTGATAACTAGCCCACTCCCTCAATAACCCATTAATCCATTTATCCATGAATGGATTAATCCATTCTGATGACAGAGCCCTCATGACCCAATCACCTCCCAAAGATTTCACCTTTCAACACTGCTGCATTGAGGATCAAGTTACTAACACATGAACTTTTGGGGGACACATTTAACTCATAGCACAAAGTTTCTATGACAGTTGGTTTATAAAGTATTGCTGTGTAGTGTTACACCTCTTTTAGAATTTGTCTAGCAGGTTTTCTGGTCTTCACTGGAACACCCCCCCAAAAAAATTAAAAAGAAAATAAAGTATTTCTGTGAAACCTGTACTCTTTAATACATCATGTGTTTTAAAATCTACATCTGTCCAGGGGTGCTTTCTTTGCTTCTGAATACTGAATACAACTCAAGTTTTAAGTATTAATAAAGCAATTCACTGAAGTCCTGAATTTCCAAAGTATATTTTTATTTCTGAAGTCCTTCACAGTTAGATTTAGCATCCTAAACAGAGTACAGATTTATCCTTCTTACTCAAATCTTTATGGAATAAGACAAGCTTTGGGTGAATGAGTAAATCGATCAATCTTCATTTATAATCATTAAAAAGAGCCAACTCATCATTTCTGCCACATCTTACCAAGAAGTAAATATACAGAATATCTAATACCATGTGAATATCCAAATGTATCTCACCAAGTAAATATTTATGTGTTTTGACTGGACCTCAGTAAGGGAGGTGGCA
This sequence comes from Cheirogaleus medius, assembly GCA_008086735.1. Taxonomy (NCBI): domain Eukaryota; kingdom Metazoa; phylum Chordata; class Mammalia; order Primates; family Cheirogaleidae; genus Cheirogaleus; species Cheirogaleus medius. Next base: position 20,279,861 of record VBSM01001562.1, on the reverse strand, counting down.
CGCAAATCAGAAAAGCCACAATTTTAGTGTAAGCTTTGACATTTTGCATTTATTCACTTAGTGAATAGATTTTATATTAGAAATGATTTTTATAACTAACTAAAAAAGGTATTTTTTGGTTCATTTTATTTGAACCATGGCTATGAGGCCTGTATCAGCCTGATACCAAAACCAAACAACAAAAAAGAAAACTGTAGGCCAATATCTCCGATGAACATATTTGAACCAGGGGAGTTCTGAGTTGAAGAGTCTGTTACTGAGAGTGTAATAGAGTGTTAAGAGAAGAAGGCTAAGAGAGACAACAACAATTATGGGGAAGTTACAGCAAGAAAAGGAATGACCTGAGGAAATAGAAGGAAATCAAGAGAATGCAGTTAGAAGCATGAAAGAGACAATTTCAATGCTCTGACATTAGATGCTACTGAGTGGTCATTCAAGATTCTGCTGTAACATCATGAAGACAAATCAGCGATGTCTTTTCTAAGATCAATTTCTGGTAGTTTGGTGGAGGCATATGTCAGACTGCAGTGGATTAAGTTATAAATAGGAGGTAAAGAAGTAGGGAGAGCAGGTATAGACAGCTCTTTTGAAAAGTTTAGCTCTGAACTGGAGGAAAGAAAGCAATAGCTGGAGTGGGAATTAATGTCCACGGTGACTGACATGATTGATTTAATGTGGAACCTTAAGCCTACTTAAATGTTGATGGGAAAATGTTAGTCGACATGGAGGTGATGCAAACAGAGAGAGGCATAGTAGATTGAGGTCTTGGAAAATGGAAGGAACAATCTGTGGAGCAAACTTCCTTGGGAGGGATAGGTACCAGAACAGAAATGGGAGAGACATTGACCAGAAATAGTAGAAGGGTACTGTTTTCCATTTTACTGCTGGGGAGAAGAAAAGATTGGGTAAAAGCAAAAAGGAGGTTTGGTTCTCCACAGATGACATGCATTTTCCCTGTGAGGCAAGACAGGTTAGGTCATCTGCTGGGTAGCAAGGGAGAACAGAAAAGGACTGGAAATGTGAAGGAAGCCAGGAAGGTTTGAAAAGAGTGCTTTGTTGTGAAAGGAAACATTGTAGGATTGCTGGGTAAGAAATCTTTGTGATGGAATCCAATTTAAGTCTATTATGGTTAATTTTCTTATATAACCAATAGTTTTAAAAAATGAGCATTTACTATAGTTAATATTATTTTCCGTCATCAATTTATATATATAGGAATGATTAGGCATAAAATAATTTTTATAGTGATAATGGTTTTCTCCTTGTGGCTAATCACTACAAAACCAAACTTTTAACTAAAATTTGTGCATATTTTTCTGCAGATTAGCTTACTGTGTTTTTTAAATGATTTTTTTAAAAAAAGAATTACTTGTTTTTGTAAAAACAAGGCACGTTTATTATGAAAAGTTTAAGTGAGACAAAACTGATGGTTTTAAAAAATCACTTAATAGCTCAATGGCCAGAAATTATTTTCATTGACATTTGGTGTCATTAAGAGAGAGAAATAATTTTATATAAATGTGATCATGTAGCATATGGGTTATTTTAAATAGAATACTAAATTTTATTTTGAGTTTGAAATAAAAAGAACTAAAGTAGTGCAGAAGAAATTACTGAACTTCAGATATGTTTTTTACAGAAGATATGTTCTTAAATGATCCTGCTAGAGTTAAGAAAAAGCATTGTAAAAACACTAAAAGGACCAAGCACAGTGGCTCACACCTGTAATCCCAGTACTTTGGGAGGCTGAAGTGGGAGGATCCCTTGAGTCCAGGAGTTTGAGACCAGCCTGAGCAGCATAATGAGACCTGACCTCTACAAAAAATTAAAAAATCAGACAGGTATGGTGGTGCACACCTGTGGCACCATCTACTTGGGAGGCAAAGGCACAAGGATATCTTTAGCCCAGGAGTTTGATTCTGTAGCGAGCTATGATTGTGCCACTGCACTCAAGCCAGGGTGACAGAGGAGACGCTGTCTCTTAAAAAAAAAACCAAAACCCAAAACACTAAAAGGTTAGAGAAATTATTTTTTAATTACATGTTTCATCTTTATATAGCATCTATTGTTTTTGAGACAGAGCCTCACTCTGTTGCCTGGGGTAGAGTGCCATGGTGTCAGCCTAGCTCACAGCAACCTCAAACTCCTGGGCTCAAGCAATCCTCCTGCCTCTGCCTCTCGAGTAGCTGGGATTACAGGCACACGCCACTATGCCCGGCTAATCTTTTCTATAAATTTTTAGTTGGCCAATTAATTTCTTTCTATTTTTAGTAGAGACAGGGTCTCGCTCTTGTTCAGGCTGGTTTTGAACTCCTGACCTTGAGCGATCCTCCCGCCTTGGCCTCCCAGGGTGCTAGAATTACTGGCGTGAGCCACCGCTCCTGGCCTATATATAGCATCTATTGATTCCATACTGTGAATGATGAGAAAATGTGTATATTTATGCTTTTACCTCACCTCTATCTATTCCCCATGTTTTATGTTATTACCCTTCACCCTTGAACAGCATGGGTTGGAACTTCGTTGGTCCACTTATACACTGCTTTTTTTTTTTTTTTAACCAAATGCAGATTGAAAACACAGTATTTGATGTTGAAACCTGTGTACTTAGAGGCCCAACTTTTCCTATACACAGGTTCCACTGGGCCAACTAGGGGACTTGGGTATACCAGTGTGGCCTAGAACCAATCCCCTGCATGTACAGAGGGATGACTGTATTTTTAACTTTTCATAGTTTATAAGCTACATGTTCTGTTTTATTAACGTAATTCCTATGGTTCTATAGACTTAATTATATAGAAAGTATATAAAGTGCACAGTCTGTTCACCATTATTCTCTATTCCTGACAAGGAAAAACAGCTGGTTGGATATAAAATTCTTGAGACACATTTTCTTTCCTTATAACTCTGAAGACACTGCTTCATTGTCTTTAGGCATAGAGTTACCTTGGAAAATTCTGTAGCCGTATGTGTGATTTGATATTAATGCTCATATGAACATAGTTTTCTTCTTTTGTTCTTGGTGATATGTATGGTATTGATGATTCTTTATCAGTTGGTTGATCAACCTGTAACTGGTCAAGTATAATTTTTGTTTCCGTGTTTATGCCATTTTACTTGAAATGTGAACCTTTGAATGTGGCTATAATTTCTTTATGACTAATAGGATCCTTTTCACAGATTGAGAAATCTTAGGATATTTTACTGTATATAATTAGTCCACTTATAGAGAGAGTAATGTTCTCAAAACTTGATGGATTTAGAAATGCTGAAATCTAGCTCTTTTGGACTCTTGAGTTATAAGAAATGAGTGGATAGGTCCATGTTTACATCCTTGAGTCATAGTTTTATTATCTCTGATACATGGAAGAAATAGACAGTATAGAAAAGGGATATAGCTAGAAAAGTATTCTCAAAGAACCACCTTTTTGCCAAAGCCAATGATCAGTTTTCTGTATTTATCTATCTTTACCTCCAAACAGCACCTGACAATTGCATATGCCTTCTTTCTTGAAACATTTTCTTTCCCTCACTCCTATAATTGCATACTCCTAGTTTTTCTGACTTTACTTGTCACTCCTTCTCAATCTCTTTTGGCATATCCTTCTCCCCCATCAGACATCTGAATATTGGAGTGCTCTCTCTAGGTGACATCATCCGCATCCATAACTTTAAACACATTTGATAACTTTCAGTTATATATCTCCAGTCATAACCTTACAGTCTATATCTAGTCCATCTCGAAAATATATTTCCAATACAAACACCACTTCTCATCTTCTCTACAATCTTATTTCAGTTATCACTTATCTGTTTATCTCTCATTGGCACCACTACAACCACCTCCTAACTTAGTCTTCTGCAGTCCCTCTTACCTCCTCCCTTTTAATAGACTTTAAAAGTCTATTCTTTTTAAAGTAGCTGAAGTGGCCTCTTTAAATCATAAATCATATCTTACCACCCTACCTTCCCTTTATATAAAACTCTCCAGTCAATGGCTTTCCATTATAGCTAGAATAAAATCCAAACTCTCATGGCTTACAAATTTATGTGAACTACTTTACCTTTCTACCTTAAACTCTATATACCATCTTCTCCTGTGGTTCACCTATAATGACCACATTTCTATTTCTAAAACACTTCAAGCTTGTTCCTATTTTAGGGCTTTTATATTTCTTAGAACCTTCTTCCTTCAGATCTTCATATTACTTCCTCATTCTGGTCTCAGCTCAAATGTCATCTCCTCAGAGAAGTCTTCTTCTCCTGTCCTACCTAGCCCTAGTTTATACAGAATTGTGCCAAAAATAAAATTTTAAAAAATCAGATCATATCCCACCACTATCAAAATTACTATAGTTAATATTTTCAGATATTCTCTTGATTGAAGTAATTTTTCCAAAAAAATGTGGTTATTTTATACATGTTGATCTAAATTTAAATACTTGATACATAATATCTCACATTTTGGGTAAAACTTATCTAAACAGGAAACTATAGTTTTATTAATTTTTTACTCTTTAGAAGCTCTGAGGCTAAGGCCTGCTCTGTTGATAAAAAGATAAATTTATAAATGTTAAACATTAAAGACCAAAAGGGTCAAACTGAAACTTTTCTCCTTAACATAGAAGGATTGAAGGAGAATTGACATGGAAGCAATTTTCTCATCAAGTGATTCAGTATAATGTAGTAGTCTTTGTCTTCTAAACTTACCAGTGCACTAAAACTAAACATTGTTTTGGTTAATGTGAAGTTGAAATAACTTTGGCCATGGACTATGGTAAAAATGTGCTAGTGAGCTAGTGCTAGTGAATTAATTAGAACTTCTGGGGGGAAAAAGCCTATAAACTCTCATATTTTACTTTAACCTTTTCCAAGTGCATTGAGTAACATGAAACTATATTACTCAAAATTAATGTTTTGAGTATATTGCTGTGGAATTCTTCTAAATTACTAATTCCTGCATCATAAAAAATAGTATATGCCCTAATTACTGTAAGAGTTCTGTGTGTTAGCTCTGTGCTAAGCACTTTACATATATTATCTGATTTAATTATACCCATTCTCTGAGAGGTGGAAGCATCTTCATTTTAAAGATGTGAAGATAGGATTCATAGAGGTTAGGTAATTTATCTAAGATTCTATGACTAGTAAGTCTGTCTGATTTAAAAGATTATATTCTTAAGCACTACATTTTGTACTAAAAAAGACAAAATGTGAAGGAATGCTATAACATAAATGTATAGTGAGTTCGGTTGACCCAGGAGCATGTCTTTGGAAAATAAACTCTAATTTTTTAGCCCTAAGAAATGGGAAGTCGCCCAAATGTCCACCAAATTGTATGGAAGCTTTTATTTTATATCTATTCTGGGCCCCATTTTATCACATGGCCATTCATTTTACAGGATAGCTTTAATGTTCCATTCACTTAATTTTTATTTTAGTATTTGGAAATGCTTATTTTCAAGAGTAGATATAAATTCTTTTCATAGTATGTTACCACCTCACAATACAAGTAAATATAGTGATATTACTAACCTTAGGATGTGGGAACAACAGTCCATCCAGACGTGTAGGGTCTGTGGTTTGAGTCTTTTTCTTACAGTAGGGGGATTGGATTTGTGATGATACAGTCATAACTCCTTTCCTAGGTTAATCCTTGACAGAGTCTAGGCAAGGTGTAATTGATTATAGAAGATAATTTGAAGGCTGTAAGATAGACAGGTGAATCCCCACCCCCACATCCCGCACCTACCACCTTCATCCTTTATCCTGAGTTTTTTCTTTGGATTAGTTTAGGTCATCATAGAGCTTTGTTTTCTTTGCTTTCAGAAGAATTGCAATTACTAAGTTCCTTTCTGCTGTCCACTTGGTTAAAATTGGGGGTTGTAATTAAGAAATTGCCATTTAAAACCTGTAATGCATTTACTGTAGGGATGTTGTTGAGGACATCACTATAGTTAGTCATTGGCCCCTATATAGAGACAACTGCATGGAATATTTTTCCATCTGAGTAGTATGGACAGCTTAGTTACTTCTGTAACTGACCATTTACTTGTGTTACTTTGACTACCAGGAAGCTAACTTTTATTTTTATTTTTGTATTTTACTGTGCCACTTGTGTAAAATGTCTCAAATCTTGATGAGAGTAAATAATATTGTGTTTCCAGAGGGACTTATTTTATATTTTGAGAGATTCAGAAAATTTACCTAAACCACTGTCTGTTTATTGTGTTTATTAGTAAAATACAAGGTAGCTCCTCATTTTTTGCTAACTTTGTTCGTATGAATTTGACATTATATAATACAATATCATTTGTATGCCAACAATACTTAAATATTACTTTAAATACTTAATTGTAATTGTAATACTATACTTATGGTTTTATTATTATTATTACTGAATAATCCATGTTAAGATACAATTTAATTATTTTTAATTCTGAGAAATTATATTTAAAAACTCTTTGTAACTTATAATAAGAATATCTTAGTCTTTGGTATCTATGAATGAGCTATACTTACTATTTCTCTTACCAAATTCAATCAAACTGTCTCATGATTTCTATGATACCTCTGTCTAAAATAATTGATACTTTGTGTTTGAAAACATCTCATTTTGAGACTATAATCTAATTGGTAATTTTAATGAAATTAATTTGTTTATAAATGTGTTTACTGTTTTGTGGGTATATCATTGCTTTCTGTTTATGATATTTCTTAGTATTGTTCATTTTTTTGTGATACTGTTCTTTATATGGTAATTTGAGTAAATCCCAGTTGAATTATGTTGCCACATTATGTCTTCAAAAGGGCATAAAGTCAGTACACATGCTTCAGTAATATCTGGTTGTTTTACCCTTATGTTTCCAGTTGGCAATTTGAAATTATGGCTTCAACTGCACTTTAAATATGTGATAATAGCATGTGTTTCTAATAAGGGCCAGTACCATTTTGTTCAGATAGTGTGAATGGTTGTCACTCATATATGACAAATGCACCTTCATCTGCTTCTTTGATAGCCCCCTAAAAACCATACCCTCAAATCAGGCCGATGAAATTAGCTGCTGTGTAAATTGTGTGTCTGAGTGGTTCATTATCTAATCACCGTCAGAACCACAGTGATAAAGTAGATTGAAGCAGGGAAGAGGTCTGCCAGATGATTTCAGGGGCCCCCCTCCCTAAATCTGGTTTCCCTTGGAAACCCTAATAGTGCAGTTTAGAACTTCAGGCCTTTCATGCCTGGAATTCAGTGTCTTTTAATGTACCAAACTTGGAAATGCCAGTAGTTCTGGAACATAATTTTCTTTTTGTAAAGACCATAATTGTATTTATTTTGATCAATTTTTGAAATGTTGAGGCTCTAGAAGTACTGTTTTGTTGCTAGTACCCTCAGTATTACTAAATGGGAAAAAAGTACTATGTCCTACTTGCATAAAATTCAGAATAATTTATTCCCTATAGCTATTCATTAACTTTCTAGGAATCTTTCTCTTACTGTAATTATAATGACTTTTTGTATTATTTGTTTATTGAATTGCTTCCCTTTAATTTATTTTAGGTGCTTTTGAAGATGATGATATCACACATGTTGAAGGAAGTGTAGATCCTATTCGAGATATAGAAATAATACATGAAGAGCTTCAGCTTAAAGATGAGGAAATGGTTGGGCCCATTATAGATAAACTAGAAAAGGTGGCTGTGAGAGGAGGAGATAAAAAACTAAAACCTGAATATGTAAGTAAACATTTACAGCTTCTTTAGATACTTGAGAATTTATTTTTTTGATTAAAAAGTTTTAAAATAAAGCACATAAAATATCTAATATTGTTCATGGAATTTTAGAATCCAAGGGTTATTTCTGTTAAAAAAAATTATTGGGAAACTATTTTATTTCTAGGCAACCAAGGGTCGCCTAAATGGTGATAGGCTATTTAGGGTGTTCTTAGCAAGCTATAGTTTGCAGTAATATTGAATGTTTATATGGTTGCTATGTAGACTTCAAGTTCTAGTGTTAATGAAGTATGGTTTTATGATTAAAAAATGACTGAATTTAGAAAAATGACTGAATATATGAGCTTCATGGATTTGAAGAAATGATTTATACAAAGAATTGGTCTTCCTTAGAGGTTGAATAAGTGAATGCGCTCTTAAAGTAGACAGATCATCTTAATCTTTTATGGAATGAAAACATGCATCATTGTTCTTAATATTCAAATGTGTTTCTATCACATTATTAGTGAATAATTATTTGTAAAATTGTAGTAAATGTTCCAAAATCAATTTTGAAGTTTTTGGTTTAAGGATGATTAAATTGTCTTTTATATTAAAAATGCAGTGTCTTAACTATACATTTTCTCATTTATTAACATCTTCATAAACTGTTCTTGCTTTTTATGTATCTTTGTCATAGGAAAGATTTCTCTAATTTTTCACGTCTTAATTTTTAATACATGTGTTTATTTTTAATTTTCTTATTTTTAGAAATGTGATTGTTCCCCCTTTTCCCTTCCTCATTTATTCTTAATAAATTTGGGAAACTCTACACTAATAAGGAATCAGTTACCAGAATCAACTTCTGAACTCAGGCACACTACCAATAAATTACGGTCAGAAGTGCCTGAATATGGAACAGGGAGACCTGTGTTGTGCTATTGATTTCCTTGATGATCTGGAGCAAGCCCCAGTCATTTTACTTCTCTTATCATCTTGGTTATTTCTATTGAAATATAATGGAGGATGGAGAGAGTTTGTCTGAGAAAATTGCACAAGGTTTAGGGTGGTGGAGGGGATTAAAAGTATGGGTATAATGAATATTCCTTTTGGAAAAGGGAAAAAAAAATATGAGGAGGATGTTTGGATTGAAAGTAATTCATTTGCACCAAACTACGTGGTTACTGATGAGAATAAATCCTTATGCAGTCAGTCACCCCTTTGTTCATTGAAACTTACTGACACCCACAGGTCTTTCAGAAACATTAACTGACTTAAATTTCTCAATCTTACTTTTACTTAAATGGAAGAAATGGTCATCTCTTCTCAAACTCTTGGGCTACCGTTTCCTGGCTTTTTCACTCAACAAAAACTAGAATGTTGAGTGTTGTTACTCCTTGTAACAACATTTCCTTCTCATTTCTAACCATTTTCCTAAAATTCCTATGCAAGAATTGAAAGCATGGTTTGGACTTGTGTTTACAGAAAAATCTAAACACCTCCCCATTTACTTTCACCTTCACTGTTGTGCTCTTCTGTATAGATGAAAACCGTTATAGTCTAATTTTCTCATTTCCCAAAACTGGTTATTCTACTTTTTTCTTTCTTCATATTAGATTCAGCTGCTTCAGAACAAATTATAGATCAGTGTTTCTCAGCCTCTTGTTTCTTGTTTTCATTATCACTTCTAAGGAAAAAAAAATTTTAATTCAATTTAAATTAATTAATTTAATTCCTCCCTAGTGAGAGAAATTAAATACTAATGAGTAAGATTTTGTCAGGTAGGGTTGAGATTTTGAGAGCCACAAACTTTTAAATATCTAACATTTCTTCTCACCACCACCACCCCTGTACCCCCACCCAAACTCCAACCCTGCCAAGAACCAATTTTTGACCCTCTAGGGACAATTTCACCCCTACTGAAAATGCTTGCTGTAAATTATCCTGTAGCAAACCCAATGCATGAAAATGTGGTAAAACAGGGCTTTTCAGAAATTTTTGTTTTGGTTTGTTTTTATCAAAAACAGGATTTGGTTATCCGTAACTCAATTTGGGGAGGATTAACATTTATAATATTGAATCTTTCAGGGCATGAACTTCTTATATTAATATTTCTATTTCTTGAGCCAGGCACTGTTGTATGATTTTGAAATATGTTATCTTATTTAAACCACACATGTAATATTTCCATGTTACATTTGGGGAAGCACAAATTTCAAGAGATTTTATGAATTGCTTAAGATCTTATACTTAAATTGCAGGTCAAGTTTTTCAGCCACATCAATCTAGCTATAAAGCCAATATGGTGTTTTTGCTGTGTTTTTTTTTTTTTTGGCAGGGGGAGTTAACATTTTCTTTTTAAATTGCAAGATAGAACATGCATTAATCTCATGTATAATGTGACATATAATTGTAAAACAAACAGTAGTAAAACCTCCTTGAATATCAAGAAATAAAGCATTATTATTAAATTTCCCTTACCAGTTTTAATTCTCTCAGTCCTCCTACAACTAACCACTATTCTGACAATATCCATGCTTTTTAATATATACCAGTATATGTACCACTCAAGATGATATGAATTAATTTTGCCTGATTTTGAACTTTATATAAATGGTATCATATTATATATATTTATGTGAATATTTTCCACTCATTTTGTACAATTCACATTGCATTTATCTATAATTTATTTATTTTCTTATTTTCTACTGTTGATGAGCAATTGAATTTCCCCTAGGGTTTCTTGTTTGTTTGTTTCCCTGTTTGTTTTTTGAGACAGAGTCTCCTCCCTCTGTCACCCTGGATAGAATGCAGTGGCATCATCATAGCTCACTGCAACCTCAAACTCCTGGGCTTAAGTGATCCTCCTGCCTCAGCCTCCTGAGTAGCTGGGACTACAGGTGTGTGCCACTGTGCCTGGCTAATTTTTGTATTTTTAGTAGAGACGGTGTCTCACTTTTGCTGAGGCTGGTCTGGAACTTCTGGCCTCAAGCAATCCTCCTGCCTCAGCCTCCCAAAGTGCTAGGATTATAGGTGTGAGCCACCATGTCTGTCCCCATATGTTTTTAATAGTTATGAACAATGCTGCTGTGAATATTCTTTTACATCCTCGTACACCTAAGAGTGGTCTAAGGCTGTGGTCCCCAACCCGTGGGCCTGTTAGCGACTGGACTGCAGAGCCACCTTGCCCCATCCATGAAAAAATTGTCTTCCATGAAGTTTAGGAACTGTGTGCCGCTGGCATCACCACCTGGGCTCCCCTCCCCCTGGGAAAAAATTGTCTTCTATGGAACTGGTCCTTGGTGCCAAAAAGGTTGGGCACCACTGGTCTAAGGTGTATGTCTAGAAGTCAACAGTGTATGTATATCTTCAACTTTACTAGATAAACACTGTTTTCTTACTGTATGAAGAGTTTATCCTCTTGTCAACACTTGGTATTGTCACATTTTTTCATTTTTGCAATTTGTAGTCCCCTAACTATATAAGGTTGAATACCTTTAAAAATATATTTATTGGCCCTTTGGGATTTTATCTTTTGGAAGTGCCTGTTCTAATTCTTTTGCTCATTTTCATCTGGATTAATCTCTTTCTTTCACTAGACTTTTGTTGTAAATACATTGCAAATATCTTCTACTCTGTGGCTGTTTTTTCCTTCTTGTGGTATCTTTTGATGAATAGGTCTTAAATTTAAGGTTAGCGTTTTCTGTGACTTGTTTAAGAAAACTTTCCTACCTTAAAGTCATCAAGGTGATCTCCTATCTCGTCATCTAAAAACATTATTGTTTTACATTTCACATTTAAGTCATTAACCCACCTAGAACTGATTGTTTTGTAAATGGTATTGAGGTAGGCATCCAATTTGTTTTTTTTGGAGGGGGGCCTATGGAAAGCCTGTTGTTCTAGCACGATTTGTTAAAAGTACTGTCCTTTCCTTACTTCAATGAAGTGCCACCTCTGTAATAAATCAAAGAGCTGTGGCATCTTAGCCCTTTCTTGAGGATTAGCAATGATCCCAGGTAAAAGTGGCCAAAAGCAACAGTGGGGTCTTAACCCTGTTGAGAGGTGAAGATGAGGGTGGGGAAGATGGAAGTGAGGGGTTGATATCCCACAGAGTCTCTGGTCTCAGGTCTGTTCCTCACTTCATTTCTATACTTTCCTCATTCCTTGATAATCCTCAATCTCTAATCTAGTTCAGGGACACTTAAAGTGTGGTCCACAAACCAGCAGCATCATCATCACTTAGGAGCTTGTTAGAAATGCAAGTGATAGATCTACTAAGTCAGAATCTCTAGGGATATGTTTTAACAAGTCTCTAAGTGATGCTAAAGCTTGAGGGCCACTGCTGTAGAGCAGCCAGCCCCCCTGAGGGTAGAAGTGGTTTAGGCCTCCCTGCCCTAAACCTCCTTCTTGATCTGGTAATGCCTCATTATCTTAATAGGTCATTGATACTTTTTTTTTTCTTTTTTTTGAGATAGAATCTCGCTCTGTCGCCCTGGGTAGAGTGCAGTTGTGTCATCATAGCTCACTGCAACCTCAAACTCCTGGGCTCAAGCAATCCTCCTGCCTTATCCTCCAAAGTAGCTGGGACTACAGGCATACGGCACAATGCCCAGCTTATTTTTTCTATTTTTAGTAGAAACGGGGTCTCACTCTTGCTCAGGCTGGTCTCGAACTCCTGAGCTCAAACGATCCTCTTGCCTCAGCCTCCCAAAGTGCTAGGATTACAGGCATGAGCCACTGTGCTGGCCTTAAGTCGTATTATTTAAGAAACACATTTTGTAAGGTTATAACTGCCATCGACAATGATTCCTTTCATGGATGTAGGCAAAATAAATCGAAAACCTTCTGAAAAGGATTCACCAATGTAGGTGCCATTACGAACATTTGTGACTCGTGGAAGGAGATCAAAATATCAACATTAACAGAAGTTTAGAAGTTGATTCCAACCTTTATGGATGACTTTGAAAGGGATTCAAGACCTCAGTGGAGGAAGTAACTGCAGATGTGGAAATAACAAGGAAACTAGAATTAAATTTGGAGCCTGAAGATGTAATTGAATCACAATAATCTCATGATAAAACTTGGACAGATAAATTGTTTCTTATGGATAAGCAAAGAAGGTAGTTTCTTGAGATGGAATCTGTTCCTGGTGAAGGTACTGTGAACATTGCTGAAATGATAACAAAGGATTTAGAATATTACATAAACTTAGTTGATAAAGCAGTGCTAAGGTTTGAGAGGACTGACTCCAATTTTGAAAGATGTTCCATTGTGGGTAGAATGCTATCAAACAACATTGCATGCTACAAAGAAATCCCATGAAAGGAAAAGTCAACCGATATAGCAAACTTCATTGTTGTCTTATTTTAAGAAATTGCCATAGCCACCCCAACCTTCAGCAACAGCCACCCTGATCAACCAGCAGCCACCAACATCGAGGCAAGATCCTCCACCAGCAAGATTACTGCTACTCACTGAAGGCTCAGATGATTATTAATATTTTTTAGCAAAAATATTTTTTATTTAAGGTATGTATTAATACATTTTTCTTAGATATAATGCTATTGCACACTTAGTAGACTACAGTATAGTGTAAACATAAAGTTTATGTACACTGGGAAACCAAAAAAATTGTGTTATTTGCTGTATTGCCATATTTGCTTTATTGTGGTGGTCTAGAACCAAACCCACAGTATCACTGAGATATAGTTGTCTCTAAAAATATAATTCTCCCTCCACTTGTCTTCACATTTATCCTTTCTCTCTTTTAGACTCTGGTGTATCCTTCCAGGAATATTCTTAAATGACTCAAAAAGATCATCTCTAAACAAATGTCATAATAGAGTAGTATTTGGTGGAGCTGAACTGCATCCATTTTTTTTCTCTCCATGTCCTCTCTGTCTTCATAGTCTGTAGTTAATGAAACCAACTCCTTTGAACTGAAACCTTGTATCTATGACTCCTCCTTCTCCTTTACCATCTACATCCCATACTATTGATTTTATCTCTTGAATATGCCCCTTATCTCTTCCTTCCTTTTTATTTTCACAACTACTTCTTTAGTTTGGGCCTCATTTATGCTTAGTTTATTTTTGCAGTGTAACCGATCTTTTTACCTCCAATCTTGGTCTTGTTTTCCACAAATATAAAATACAGATCTAACAATGTTATTCCCTTAATTAAAATACCTCACCATATTCTATAGGATACTGCCAATATAAAGGCCATGGCTCACAAAGTTCTTTGTGATTTGGCCTTGCCTTTTTCTCCGCTCTCTTGATAGCGAACTTAGGGCTCTAGACATACTGGTTCCACATGAACTCATTTACTGGAACTCTACCCATTTGCCTCTCTTCCACCCCCATTTCTTAGTTATCCTTGAAGACATATCTTAAAGCAGAAGTTCTCTTAAAAAAAATTTTTTTTATTGTGGTGAACCATATATGCCATAAAATCTATCATTAACCATTTTTAAGTGTACAGTTTAGTGGCACTAAGTACATTCACAATGTTGTATTAATACAACTATCACCCCTATCTATTTCAGTAACTTTTTCATCATCCTATATTGAAACACTGTACTGTTTAAACAGTAACTCCCCATTTCCTTCTTCTCTCAGCTCCTGATAACCTCTACTTCACTTTCTGTCTCTATGAATTTACCTATTCTAGATATCTAATATACTTAGAATCATATACTTTTTGTCCTTTTGTGTCTGGCCTACTTCCCATCTTATAGCATATATCAAAATTTCATATATTTTGAAGGCTAAATATTATATTGTATGTACATTCCACATTTTGTAGACATTTGGTTTATTTCCACCTTTTAGCTATTGTAAATAATACTGTTATTAACATTGTTGTACAAGTATCTGTTGGAGTCCCTGCTTTCATTTAATCTCTACAACTTTTATAAATATTATCTTCATTTTATAGATGAGTAAACTGAGGCTCAGAAAGATTAATCTGTCCAAAGTCTAAGATGGATGACATATCCATATATGAAATTATCAGAACAGGCCGGGCACGGTGGCTCATGCCTGTAATCCTAGCACTCTGGGAGGCCGAGGCGGGAGGATCGCTCAAGGTCAGGAGTTCAAAACCAGCCTGAGCAAGAGCGAGACCCCCGTCTCTACTAAAAAATAGAAAGAAATTAATTGGCCAAATAAAAAAAATATATACAAAAAATTAGCCGGGCATGGTGGTGCATGCCTGTAGTCCCAGCTACTCGGGAGACTGAGGCAGGAGGATCGCTTGAGCCCAGGAGTTTGAGGTTGCTGTGAGCTAGGCTGACGCCACGGCATTCTAGCCCGGGCAACAATGAGACTCTGACTCAAAAAAAAAAAAAAAAAGAAATTATCAGAACAGAAAATTGAGTGTACATGCACATTGTGATTAAAACATTTATAAAGAAATCTCCATTGAAAATAGCCTGGAAGGAAACAGTAAGTGATAATAATGACTTGGCAGTTATGCATACCTACCCCTTAAATATTTTTTCACTTTATTTTTATTGCTTTTGTAAAATAAATTTATGGAAAATGAACCCCAAAGTTAAAAAATATTTATTAAACACAACAGCCCATTTAAAAGTACATGAACCAGGAATATAATTAGAAATTATCATAGTTCATTATTTGAGTCCACATAATACACATACCTCTGAGCTAGGAAAGGGGTTATGAGTTTCTCAAAGTGAGACTGACAAGTTATGTAATTTGATGTGGCAATACCAATGTGGGAGTTAAACTGTGTTAGGTAAGACTACTTTATAGATCCAAGAGAAATGATTATTGTAGTAATTATTATAAGCATCGATGAAGAATTTTGACAGTGAAGTAGTTGGAAGGCTTCAGGTAAAGTGTCTCCTCTTTTTTTGAACTGGGATAAGAAGAATAGACTGTGAACATAATTGACCAGGATTTGTCTAATAGTCATCATAATGCTATATATTTTACTTTCTCAGTTTATAGTCATTTAAAACAAAGAATTATTTTTCTTTTAAGGTTTGACTTATTTGGTAATATGTGAACATATAGGTAAGAACTGCTAGAGATGAAAAACTTCTGAGTCATTTATCTCATGTGAATTTTATTATACTTTTTACTGGGGTCTTTTACTTGTAAGGAACAGAGATTCGACATAGATTATTTCCAGAAATGGAGTTTTTATTTTTAGAATATAAGACAATAAAGGAAATGGAAATCCAAAAATATTTAAGAGCAGGAATTGGGGTATAACCAAGCCTTTTGGACTTGAATTGTGAATCAACCCAGGACAGCACCCAGGAATTCAGCAGTTCTATGTATCTTTTCTCCTGTACTCTGCCAGTTATATAACTCGATATTCTTTAGTCTTCTTCACTAGAATTCTGCTTAGTTTTCTTTCTATTGCCACTAAAATTCATCTTCTGTTTTATATATTTTTGTTCCTGACTTCTGCTTCTTGATAATTTCTACTTACAATTAGCTTATTTATAACTTCTTATAGTTTATTCTCTCTTGTATTCTTTCAGTATATTCACCAATTCCATCTCTCAGTATTTCCTAATTCAGATTCCTGAGAACAAGCATCTAATTACCTCAGGTAATTTCATTTTGGCACAGTTTTTTGCATAAGCCCATGTCATACATAGGTCAAATGCCTACCAGTTCTGGCCAGGAGACTGTTCTGTGTAGGACTGTCCTCTCAGCAGAAGCTATGGGCTGAGTCACATTCCTTTGGGAAAGGACTGGGAGCAGAGTAGCATCATGGATAATGTGTTTAGTATACTGTATAAAATGGTATGAGACAGCATGTTGTAGGTCCTTAGAATACACTATTATTTCTTTGAGGATAGGAGTTAAGAAGTATGAAGCTGTTTAAGCATTCCAGGATAATACAGAAAAATGTAATGTGTTTGCAGCAAGGGTCATGAATATTGGACTCATTTGAGACCAGATTACTGTAGAATCATCAATTTTTATGAACCCTGAGGGGAAAGGAATGAACTCACAAGAACTGATGATATGGTACATACACTATAGAAATATCTTCCTGGATGTTCCCCCCCCGTCTGTCTTCTCCTTACCTGTAACTAAAGATGGATGAAGAAAATTCAAAAGAGGACATATTAGTATCCCCATATATTCATTATTACCAACCCAAGTGGTCCCTCAGCAATATCCAGCTTTCCTCTTTGTGTTACTGAAAGTTCGGCACTTGACCCCCAAGGCCGCATCAGAAGAATGAGGACAAGTGGTTTGAGGAGAAGGAAAGAGAAGTTTATTAATTTGCCAGCAAATGAGGAAGTTGGCAGACTCCTGTCTCAAAAGATCCAGCGTCCTGCTTCTGAGCAGAAGTACAGAGATTTTAAAGGTTCTGATTAATCCCATCTTTGGCGAAGATAATCTTATGATCTCTGCTTGGACAATGCCCTTGAGCTATCTTCTGTGGCACAAAGAATAAAAGACACTCCCTACCCCTCTAGACCACTGGCTTGAGGCAGGAATATAGGTTTTAGTTCTCAAAAAGGGTAAGGGGGTTTTGAAGAAACAGGAAACATTTTTACCCCTTTTCAGGCCATTTTCTCTGTTCGATTTGTCCTCCTATACTGTGCTGCAACTGCTTTCTACTCTCCACAAGGCTGTTATTTATGCCTACTCCCTAATTCCATTGATCGGTTCCTCAGCAGATGACCTTGCCTCCTATTTCAAAGATCAGAGTAAAAGCCTTCTGACACAAGAATTCTCTCATTTTCCACTAGCCAAACCTAAAGCCTATTTATTCACTCTTTTTATCTGTGGCCAATTATTCCACTAATTCTTTGGATCTTAAAAATTTCCCAATTCCTCAGAAATTTTATATTATCAGTCATCCTTTTTTTTTTCTTTTGTTGCTTTTAAATGGATTTATTGAGATATAATTCATATACCATAAAGTTCATCCTTTTAAAGTATACAATTCAGTGGTTTTTAGTATATCAAAGTTGTGTTTCAATTACCAGTAATCCCTTTTTCTTATATATACAACTTGTCCCTCTCAAACTCGATTCTTTTTAACAGTTTCAAGATGGTTTTTTTATTTTTTAAAAAACCACACCCTTCCCCTTCAACTACCATATTTTCTGTATCCTCTGTCATAAAAACTTCTTGAAAAAGTCATTTATATTTACTTCATTTTCTCTACCTCCTAATAACTCAGTCCATTCTAATCTGACTCCTTAACAAAATGAATGTAAGAAGAAATAAAAAATATAAATAGTCTTATCTATTGAAGAAATCGAACTCATAATTTTATTTTTTTATATCTGAGACAGTATCTTTCTCTTTTGTCCAGGCTAGAGTGCAGTGGCATCATCATAGCTTACTGCAACCTCAAACTCTTGGGCTCAAGTGATCCTCTTGCCTTAGCCTCCTGAGTAGCTGGGACTATAGGCATGTGCCACCATACCTGGGTAAATTTTTCTATTTTTAGTAGAGATGAGATCTTGCTTTTGCTCAGGCTGGTCTTGAACTCCTGACCTCAAGCTATCCTCCCACCTTGGCCTCCCAGAGTACTAGGATTAGGGGTGTGAGCCACCATGCTGAGCCTGAACTCATAATTTTCAAGCTTACTATAAGGAAAATTCCTAACCTAGATGCCTTTTATACATTTAGAGCCTAACTCACACTCTTCCATACAATAGAAAAAGAGGAAAACCTTCCTACCTGGTTTTATGAGGTCCGAATAATCCTGGTACCAAAATTTTACAATATAAGAAAGAAAAACTATAGGCAGTCTCTTTCATGAACATAAATGCACATTTCTAAATAAAATATTAGCAAAGTAAATTCTGTAATAAATATTAATGACATTAGCCATGACAGAAATTCTAGGAATACAAAGTAGGGTTGGTATTCAAAAATTAATCATGGTAAATAACAAAGGAGAAAACTCATGTGATCATCTTTATATATTGGATAAAGGATTTTAAAATATTCAGTAACTCTTTATTTAAAAAGAAAAAAATCCTCTTAAGCTAGGAATAGAAGCTAACCTACTTATTCTGAGAAAGAGTATCTACGAAAAAACCCTATAGAAACAATTATACTTCATGATGAAATATGAAAGCCTTGCCCCTCACATTGGGAACAAAGCAAGGAGGCTTACTGTCACTGTTTTTATTCAGTCTTATACTACAATTTTTAAACCTTCGAGTGGATAAATTGTGAAATATTCCCACAGTGAAATATTATACAGCAGAAAAAACCATACTACTGCTACATGTAACAGCATGGATGGATTTCATAAACGACGTTGAGCAAAAGAAGCCAAGCACAATATATATTCTCTGATTCCATTTCTATAAATTTCAATAACCAACTAATTTATGATGCAAAGAAGCCAGGATATTGATTATGTTTGGAGAGGAGTGGAACATTGTGACTGCGCTGCTAATAATATTCTATATGTTGATCGAGGTGGTAATTGCAGGCATGCATTCATTCTGTGATAGTTCATTGAGTGGTACACTTGTGTGTGTTATACTAAGTGTATGTTATACTTCAGTATGTTCCCTTCTTAAGTTTGACCTGCAGACTACTGATTATCTTCTGCCATATCAGTTGGATCTCCAGATTGGACTTTTATTTTCCTTCTTTGATTTTGGTTTCTGTAAAAGTCTTTGTAATTTTATCAACTCTCTGGAGTTTTATCCATTTTTCTCTAACCTCACTCTGTTCTCTCTTTATGGCCTTGTGTGCCTGTTGCATAGAGCCTCTATCTTTTTGCATTCTGCTAAGTATGCCAAATAATTCATTGAGGGTTTTTTTTTATCACTTTCAAAGACATGTTCTTCCTTTATGACTCTACTCATTCAATAGCCCTTTTAGTAAAATCAGGTTTGTGAGCTTTCCCCTACTCCTTCCTTGCACATGGTGAAATCTATTAAAACTTATTTTCAGGAATCATAGGAACAATTGCCTTCTTCTTTTTAGTAATGGTCAGATCCTCTGCTGACATCTATACTTCATGAGTAAATTGGTGTCCATTTTGGTTGCCACTTTATAGCAGTAAGGGCCAGGAGCATTATGTTAAGATGTTTTTCTCACTGCCTGCTTCAGAGAATCATGCAACTGGAAACCCACAACTGCCAACATACATTCCATCAAGGTTATTGCTAGAATTAACCTATTGTCTTAATTCTTGGGGGATCCCTCCCCACCCCATACACACATAGTCATGTATAGCCTTGCTGCTAGTTGTCTTAGTTCTGTCCTTTACTGCCTAATCCTTTTCTGAGAGTTTCAGTCACTGAAGTATGTAGAAAGGTAGTGGTCAGGGTTCAGTACTCTGGCCTCTATTAACAGCAGCATTCATCTGGTAGTGCAGCTAATGCTTAATACTATGATTCAGACAGATTGTAAATATCAAGTTATAATATACAGTGGAGGTCTATTTTATGAGAGAAAGCTTAGTTTGATTTTTCCTAAATTTAGGGTATTTAAAAGGGGTAATTAGAGGAAGCTTTATTAGTGGACTTCCAGCAAGATTATTTTTAGCTGGAATACTTGCCCTGGTGCTGTTGGCTGTCTTTGTTAAAGCTACCTAACTAGCATTAAGTCAGCTCATCTGGGTATCAATATCAGATATTAGGGTGGCAGGTTTTGTTAAAGGTAAGTGAGTTATTTCAATAAACTACCAAGTCTTTCCATTTTAGCCCACCATTTTAGGATTACAGTTAGTGGCAGAAAATAGATAAAGTCCCCCCTTCCCCCTCACCCTGTGCATATACCTTTATTTTTTTTCTATTATAAATATATTTATCAGTTCAAAATTTTAAAAACATCATTGTAGTTTTTTAAAGAGGCACAAAGGGGAAAGCTCTCTGGCAGCTAACCTTCTAGAGATTTTATTACTAACAATTTGGTACAGTATCTGTCCAGTTTCATTATTTGAGTACATCTATTTAAGTGTATTATATATAGTTTCAGAACCACAAATGGAAGCACATTATGCATTCTACTGTATACACCGTGTTTCCCCAAAAATAAAACAGGGTCTTATATTTATTATTCCTCAAGAAGACACCCTAGGGCTTATTTTCAG
>VBSM01001562.1:20212995-20258977 GCA_008086735.1 Cheirogaleus medius | reverse complement strand
TTAGAACCATTGGCCCCAATCTCTCATGTCGAGTAATAGAGCTCTCATGGGGCATATGAGAAGGGCTGCTCGTCTTCTTCACCGCTCCGCGACTAAATTCATGGGTTGTGCAGATATGCTGCGTAGCCATGCCCATCACTAGGTCTTATTTTGGGGGTAGGGCTTATATTTGTGCAAATGCTTAGAAATCCTGCTAGGGCTTATTTTATGGGCAGGTCTTATTTTCGGGGAAATACAGTATTGTCTATTGAATATTTACTATGCACCTGAAACTGTGCCACTTGTTTTACATATATTTTCTCATTTAATCCTCATAATCAGTATATATTCAGTTGGAGTTATTGTCCCAGTTTTACAGAAACAAACAGAATTACACAGCTAGAAAGTGGTAGAGCCAGGGCTTGAACTCAAATCTGTTGCCAGAATCCATATTCTTAACTTTATTCCATTGTCCTGAACCTACTTTTTTCACTTAGCAGTATATTTTGGACATTTTCCCATGCAGATGTACATGCAGATATATCTTGTCTTAGTGGATACCGTGTTCTGTTGTATTATTGTCCCATGATTTATTAGCAAAGCCCCGGTTAATGGCTTTTTAGTTTGTTTCTAATTATCTCTCCTCTTGTGCCAGTGTCACACTGTCCTAATTACTGTAGTCTTATGGTTTATTTTAACCATAGTAGGGCAAGTCACATAATTTTTCTCTAAACATCTTTTTACTCTCAAGTAATTTTTTCTTTTAGAATGATATATTTAGCTTATAATGTTCTCTATCATCCCTCTTATGATTTTAACTGAAATTATATTAAATAAACAGCATAATAGGTAGAATTTTTATTAGCACAGTATTGATTTTTTTGAGTGCAGGGTCTGGCTGAAGCAAGTTTTGAGTCAGTGTCTCAACCTCTGGTCTGGGAGTCCATGGACCTAGAACATTTACTTAATTGGCTGTTGAGCATTTGAATATTGCCACTAGCAGCCATGGTTTTTGGATTTTTGTATCATGGATACAAAGGCATTTGAAAGATATGTGCCATCTTCTCCCAAAGGTGTACAAACACAGCTTTACATATGACTTCAGGATGTTAACGAACCCCTGAAATCTGTTTATGTGTCATAGGTTAGTAATATTTGCTGCAGAAACGGAAGAATACCAAAATAGAGAAATATAGGAAAGTCTAATAAATGACTGGTTTATTATGTTGTGTGCAAAGAAAAATATTACTATTTTTATGACATATGGATTGACAATCAGCTATTGTACCCAAATAATAAAATAAGGATATTGAATTTCTCTGATGAACTGAATGACAATGAAGATTTTGAATAACAACCTTAGGGATGTCTAGGCTAAGCAAGGAGCAATTAGAAAAATAGTAAGGAAGACAAATAGGCCAGCGTGTTGGACATAATATGAACTTTCAAGTCACTTAGACCTGAATTTGAATCTCAGCTCTGCTACTTAATAGCTCTGGGAATTTAGGTAAGTCACACATACTCCCTAGTCTAAATACATTGCAGCTGCTATTAACAACAAGAATAATAAAATATATCAAGAAAATAGATCATTTCTAAAGTTAAATGTGAAGCTTTCAATAAAAAGGGTCAAAGCAGAAGAGCAAAGTATTCAAAGTGAGTTTGTATTGTTTCCTTACAATTAAAAGATAGTTGAGCAAAAGCTAGTTCTTATAGAATAGTGAGATTAGAAGCCTGATTCGAGAATTCACAAAGAAAGCCAGTATTTTAATAACTGAAATTTGAAGAAAAGGACTAGTGAACAATTATACCGATCAGAGAAGGTATACATGTGCTTTAAAGCAGCGGTCCTCAATCTTTTGAGCACTAGGAACTGGTTTCATGGAAGATAATTTTTCCATCAACCGGAGAAGGGGTGGGATGATTTCTGAATGATTCAAGCACATTACATTTATTGTGCAGTCAAACCTCTCTGTGACTGATAATCTGTATTTGCAGCCACTCCCCAGGGCTAACATCACCACCTTGGCTCCACCTCAGACCGTCAGGCATTAGAGTCTCATAAGGAGTTCACAGCCTAGATCACTCGCATGCGCAGTTTACAGTAGGGCACGCTCTCCTATGAGAATCTAATGCCTCTGCGGATCTGACAGGAGGCGGAGCTTATGCGGTGATGCGAGCGATGAGGAGTGGCTGTAAACGCAGGGGAAGCTTGGCTTCCTTCTTGCTTGCCTGCTGGCCTGTCGCTCACCTGCTGTGCCTCTGGGTTCCTAACAGGCCACAGACTGGTACTGATCCGTGGCCCCGGAGTTGGGGACCACAGCTTTAAAGGAGCACCCAAGAGAATATATTGCCATTTTGTAGATCACTAGTATTTAATCTTTAAACAATAATAACAACCATGGCAACTACTCACATTTATTGGGAACTCTCAGCCAAGAACTGTGCTAAACAATATATGCATTTTCTCTTTCGGTCTTCACAACAACCCCCAGGAGGCTGATCTTATCTGCATTTTATCAGTGAAGTAGGTCACAGAACTGTTAAGTGGTAGACCAAGGATTTATTCTCAGGCTCAAGTATTATGCTGTTACTTCTTGCTGAAATCAGTACACTCATGTAACTGCAATCTAACCAGAAAGTTCACATGACCAGGAATTTTTTTGTATCTCCATAATGTACACAATTTATTTTGAAAATAAGGAATTTGTTACAGTTATCAAAACTGTCCAATTTAGTACTCCTACATCTGTGTTTCTGTATAATAGTAAATATGAAATCCTAACTTAAAAATGCATCAAGAATTAAAGTGTTATTTATATTTTTATTCTAATTTGTTAAAAATGGGTAAAGTATGTATTAGAATTTTTTTTCAGTTAACCCAGTTCAATTAACTGGAACCTTTATTCTAATCATCATTATTAATATATGTGTTTATATATACAAACATAAGGAAATAAATTCAATCAGGCCATTAAGTATTACATCCAAACAAGCTTAAATGTTTTCTTTTTAGAAGTTTTTCAGATAAGGAGTAAAATTAATTTTTACTTTCTTTATGTAAGAAAAAGAGTGCATTGAAACTATGCCATATACTGATCATTTATATAATATAATCTTATCTGACAACAATCTATTTTTTAGTTTGTCTAAGTAAAACCGACATCTTTAGCAAATTGAAGGTGTCTTTTCTTGGCTGTTAAATCTTTTCTGGGGATAATTAAAAGCACTGGGTACAAAATATTTTACTTTCAACTGTTCAAAAACTAGGTTATAATTTATAAATTTTTGTAAAAATATTTGAATATGGTTTTAAGGAATACTGTATTGTTTGAGAATTTCATGAGTTAATTCTCTTTAATTAAAATTTGAGTGTCCCTAATTTGTAATATAATTTTGTGGTGATGAAAAAGAAAACTAATGCCAAAATGCTTTTGTGATAAGTTTTCTATGTCTGAAGTAATGGTCTAATTAATTTAAAATGAAAGAGAAATACCGAAATTCCTTCACTAGTGATCAGCACTTATTGAGGACCCTTGGTTTTGTAAAAATGTTTATAGTTACAAAAGTATTTTACACTTTTTATATGATTAAAATTTAATTTCTTTTCTTATTTTTGGTTTGACTTTCTTTTGTCTACTTTCTTTTCTTTTCTTTCTTTAATTGAAAAAACTAATGGAACCAAATATAACATGGTACCGTTTTCTCCTTCTTTTGTATAATCTTGTTGCGTGTCTCTACATAAGCTGTTCTGGCCACTCATCATAGTAACCAGCTGGGCCATTTCACCTGCTGGAGCCATTAAAGAGGACTCTCTCCCCCTAGATTAATCCCCTCCGACATTAGTTTTTTGCACTGACAACTAGAGCAGGCATTCAGAATTTGCAGGTGGCCAGTGTGACGCACATAATTGCCTACAATTTTAGGCAATGAATAAAAATGGTCTACATTACTTGTCAAAGGTTGTATATGCAGTGCCAAGTGAGATCTATGGGAAGCCTTTTAGGGTTTAAAGAACAGTTAATAGCAAGGCTGCACAGGGCTTTTTTAATCATAATGCATTTGTAATATAGCACTTTGATCTTCTCCTTGTAGGAAATGGTGTTACATTAGCCACTTTTAAACATTTATGAGTGAAATTCAGTTATAGAAGAGTAAAAGTGATTATTCTTAAGCAGAACATGTTAGATTTCATTAAAAGTTTTCAGCTTGCCCCTTCCTTGTTAAAATCTGTGGGAAGTCCTTTGCCTGGAGGGTTTCAAATAAGTATCTAAGGATATAAGGCTTTTTCCTTATTTTTCCTGTTGGTAACAGTAAGATTTGGAAGGAAGGTACACTAAATATTGAGATAATTTATACAAGTAGATATTTATAGAAGAATAATTGGTTATAGTAAAGTAAAATACACCAATGAAAATCCAAGAAATCTATTACTAGTAGTTGTGTTACAATAAATTTTGAAAAATCCATATTTAAAATATATCTATAAATTATCTTTAACCAAAAAAAACACAAAAAAACAAAAAACCAGATGACTCTCAAATACACTTCTTCTGGAAGAGCTTAGTTTGACCTTTCAGACCCAAGAGCCTTTTATTAACACCTGCCTGTAAGGAGAACCTTGCCACACGCAGCTTTTAGATTCAGAACCACAAAACTGATGAGGAAAGGCTTGAAGGGTTCAGTTTGTGTCACTTGCTGTTTGCCGTTTCCATTTCACAGATGATTAATCTTTCTGTGAAGAAAGGCCAGAGAAACAAAGCACATTGGGCTCTTCCTGCAGTTACTCCTTCTGAATGCACACTAGCTTGCTAACTAAAAGGCCTTTAGATTTCCAGCAGAGAGAGATGTTCTGAAAGTGAATGCAGCTGGTTGGAGGTCACCAGTGCAGGGCTCTTGCCATTGTGTAATGGAGGCTTTGGCAGGTTGGGGTTGGGGGGAGGCTGCAGAAGAAGTGGGCAGGGAGAAGGTGTTGGCAAAAAAGTAATTCAAAATAAAAAGGGTTTCGGTCAGTTGATTTAATATTTTGGAGGGTAGATCATCAGTAATAGGCTCAGTTTCATCTATTTTGTTTGTTTTTCTTTTTAAGGGAAAAAATATAATTTAGTCTCACTCCAATACATCTCCTTACTCTATTTTCTACTAGCTTGTTTGTCTTGCATGTGACATCACTAGGTAATGTTCAAATATTATTAACTCTTGTGTTTAGTCTTTGGTGTGATTAAATTGTCTTGAAATTCTTCAGATGTTACTAATTTTGCTAATATTCTTCATTTTATAGATAAAAATGTTAATATCACACAATGTTTCATTAGTACTTGGTTTTTAAATGAGATATTGAAAATAATTATTTGTGTGGCTTAGTTCCCCTCTCATTAAGAAAATTAATTTTTATTTTGAGGATTAGAAAACTTGATTTTAATATTTAGTTCCTAAACGCTTACTATTCATCTTGTATTGTTAATACTTTTTTTTTCTATCACGTATAGGATATAATGTGCAAAGTCAAATCCTGGGTTATAGATCAAAAGAAACCTGTTCGCTTCTATCATGACTGGAATGACAAAGAGGTACGTTTTAAATATCATGCTATCTATTACTACCTTGGCTTTGATTTCTTAGAGAACAAATTAGAGTTGTCATTTTTTTTACACTTATCATATCTAAACTTTTATTTCTGTCAGTGATTGCTTATTCCCAGGCTTGTTTTTTTTTCTTCTTTTCCTCATGATATTTCATAACAACTAATCTTTTGGAAACAAGAATTAAAAAATGAAAATGCTTACTTGTTTTAAAGGAAGTTTACTTTCTAATTATTAAACGATTTACTCCATGTTTGCTCAACGTTTAAAAGGGGTTCTTTCTCCATCTCCCACTTTAGATTGAAGTATTGAATAAACACTTATTTTTGACTTCAAAACCAATGGTCTACTTGGTTAATCTTTCTGAAAAAGACTACATTAGAAAGAAAAACAAATGGTAAGTTTTTTCTCCCCAGTTATACCCAGACACATCATATCTATACACACACACACACACACACACACACATATATATACTTATTGCTGTGTTTGATTTTAATATTTTTCTCCTTATTATTAAAAAGTTTAAAATGGATGAGAAAGCTTTGCCTGGTGTTTACATAAGTCTCCTAATCGATTTGCACTGAGAGAATTTAGGAAAACCTGAATTATATTAGGCAATGTTGAACCATTAATCAGTTTATTAGACATTATTGTTTATTTTCATTGCAAAATGAGAATAAATGTAGTTGCAACAATAAGAGTTTTTAAGCTAGGAATTTCTAGCTGTGTTGCTATTATATGTGACTTTAAAATATCCACTTACGGTTGTAGCTGGGCATACATTTTTAAATCCAGATCGGATTTTTTTTAAAAAAGAAAAGAAAACCTGTGGTGGGCAGGGAAAAGGCCAGGTACTTGTTTCAAATGCTTTAAAAGTATTCTAAGGTAAAAACTATGCATTCACATGTTGATCGTCATTTTTGACATGTAACCAAAATGTACAAGATTTGTTTTCTTTCACTAATAACTTCAGAAAATCATGTGTTCATGTACATGTGGGCATGTATACATTTGGCATAGTACTCACTTTGACTTGCCTCACTGGACCCTCAGTTTTTTATAATATTGAGTCATATAAACAAATCAAAACTATCCAAAGCAAAATATCTGAATTCTCCTAAAATATATTGTCGGTTTTTCCCTGTACTTCATTAAGTACTTAGATGCACATGGTTTCAATTTTCCATTAAAAATTCTCATTTCCATATGATATCAAAGAGTGAGAAGGCTTTAAACTGAAAAATAAACATTCATAGACTGGAAGCCAAAACAATAATTAATGTCAGATGGTTAACTCCAATAAATCATTAGAATAAATTCTGTGAAATTACTGCAACTAAAAATGCCCTGTTGATATTACTATAAGACATTTTGTGTTCCTGATAGGAAGCTGAATTTAGCCTCTTTATTGGTAATGTTCTAGAAAACATAAATTTAACATAAAAATTTAGTTCAAACTGGTCAGTGTCCTCCAGCAAGTAATTAACTTTAAAATAATCAGTTCTGTCTTCTTTTAAATTCTTATAAATTTGATGATTAATGTGTTAAAAATTGATACCTTTGGGAAGGAATTTTAAGATTTATTACTTGACCTCAGTTAATAAATCTTCTCATCATAGTATGAATGGTAAGTTTTCCTGAAACAATACAGACATCAAAGTTTAAATGAAAAGGATGAGTCAGTTTCCTTGCCCAAAGGGGCTTCTCACACCTGTATTTGGATGATTACAGGTAGAACTCTCTGGCTCTAATTGTATAGTAAATACCATTTTCCAGACCCTAATGGTAGACAGACTGCTTAGGAGACGCCAGTCTGTGATTTAGCTGTCGCCAGACACCCCAGGTTTTTTGTGAGACCAGTTGTGATGATGATATGGTTATAGCCAATTGAAAGTAAACTCTTGTCTAAATAGCAAATTTTAATTTATAACAATGTAGAGGTATGAATAATCCCATTTTATAAAACCAAATTTTAATGGGTTTTATGTATAACTAATGATCTGGTTTGGGGTTGGTATGTGTGTGTTTTGGGGGGTGAGGAGGGGGAGGGATTCAGATCTTGTGGAAGTTAGTGTAATTGTAGCTGAAAGATCAAAGACTGGGTAACTGAGTGATGTTCCAGAAGAGAATTTACCACATAGCCATTTTCTGTACAGTTTCTGCCGCCTGCTGTTCCTATTTTCCCTCAAGCTAGCCATTGACTACCCCCTGTGCATCCCTGCTCGTAAAAAATGATTGAGGAAGTATTTGTCATGTATTTATGAGTGGGAAACATTGTGTGATAGGGAATGGCATCTACTGGAGCCAGAAAGATTGCCATTTTCCTTTCATTCAGCCACTCTGCTATAGCCTTAAATCCTCTGTTTATGCAACATAGCCTTTGTATTAAAGTGCAGAATAAATTTTTATTATGAAGGATATGAACACTAGATTTTCATCATTTATAATAAAGCAAGCAGCTGTAAATAGTTAAAATTCATTTTAACTAAATCCTTTTAATTGTGTTAGCATCTTGTTTTTTGGTAATGTTTACATCTAAGATCTGTTTGCATCAGCTGCTCTTTTAGCAAAAGGAAAAGTTTTTGTTTTTTAAGATTAACATGTAATGTTACTATAGCAAATAAGACTGATGCAGGAAACAGTAATAAATATTTTCATGGGTCTTTTAGATCTAGAAAACTATTTTAAATGGTCAGGAAAGAGGAGGAGAGGTTTGTGTCTTTGGCCACAAGAGGAAGACTAAAACTGTCGTTATTTTAGCAGGTCACCATTTCAGAAATAATGAACACTTTAATTACTAATTAAAGTTCACTTTAAATTTAAATGGTAACATGTTATTTTTCAATTCTAGAAAAGAAGGAAGCATTTTGAAAGATAAGTCTATTGTGTTATTGAGTAGGTGTATTGGCCTTTGAAAGATGTAAAAACTGGAATGACTCCAAGCATCTACTCACTAGTTTTAACAACATTAAATTAGTCATTTCGTTGATTTATGATTAAAGACCTAGCCCCTGAAGAGAAGCTGATGTGGCAGCCGGGTTAGCTGCAGTTGTGTTTGATCAGGTGACAGTAATCAAGATGTTATATGGGAATCCACAGAAACCTTTTTTTATTATTACAAATTGCTGTTTCTTGAATGAATAAAACTATTTAGAAGTTTTTGTTGTTTTTGGTGAGTACTAATGATTTTTGAACACTTGAGGTTTTCATTTTCTAAATATGGTCAGTTACTTATAACTAAGGTTATACTGTATGCATTATTAATTTGCATTTGAGATTGCTTACTGAGTCATGGTGTCAAGCAGGTACAGGACATTAGAACTGTCAAACCATTGCTTAATTAGGGGTTTAAATTTCAATCTTTGCACCTTTGCTGCACTGGTAATAGTGATGCCATCCAATTATGGAATCAGTAGAATAAACGGATTTTAGGTATTTTGTATACCTAGTAGCTACCAATTATGTTTCATTTTGTTCTCATCCCTACCTTTCTTAATATAATTGTCCTTGTTAATTTAATAAAGGATAATTATATTTTATTATTTATTATATTAATATTGCATATCTATGTTCAACTGGAAAATATAACTAAAATTTAAAACATTCAGACTTCTATGTATATGTGTTATACACATTTGCCTATAACCTGGTGGTCTTATAGTCACTTAACATTACCTTTTTGGTAGTAGTATTATGAGTCAGTTAATCTGAGTGATGAAATTGATTCAAGATAGGTAGACAAATATTTGGAAAGTCTTTTAAGCTATTGTATAATGAAGGGAGTGTGTCAAGTTTCCTAAATGAATTTTAAATAGAAAAAGGTTTTATTATTAATTCTTATTAAACCATGATTAAATTACCCCTCCTACACATACCTTTCTGCTTTTGTTAGTTTCCTACATAATTTGTACACAAAAACTAAAAATAGTTTGGGGATATAATACATTATGTGCCTGGTTAGGGGGAGAAAGAATCATGGAATAGATCTAATATTTTCTGGATTTCTTGAGCTGCTTATGAGAATTGCAGCTGGTATATCTCAGCAACTATGTATGTAGGTGGAAGTATATATATTTTTGACACATTATTTTGTATGTCTATACGTGTGTATATATGTATAATACTATTTCTGAAAACTATTTTAAGAGGTCATCAATTTCTGACAAGATTGTTCATGTAAGCCAGAAATTTAACACTGCTTTGTAAAAATCCCTTTGTATTATGACAAAACTTTGAAACAGTATTCTTTATACTGTGAATTAGGATTTCAGCTGATATTTGGTGAATGAATTTTGTGGACTTAATTATTTCTTACTTCCTTTGATCAGAATCTTGAGAGTTAAAAAGAATATACTAAAGAAAAACGATCTTTTTATTACAAAAGATGGAAGGCTGAAAGTGAGGGTGAGGGGAAAGCTTTGCCCATTCAGAAATCTCATTTTTTCAAATGTACTTTTGTGTTTGAATATATTTTTACATATAATTGTGAATATCTGTCTCGTTTCATTAAATAGTTTTGAGTTATTCTTTCAGCAATTTCATATTCTTATCAAGAGCTAATAATGTACACTTCTGATTTCTTATTATGAAAGAAATCATTAAAGAAGAGAGCACATCTTTCTATATAAACATACTGCTATTGACCTTATGCATATTAGGAATTTCCTCTGGCCTCTTTGCATTTTGCCCAATACTATTTATAGCCAGTGATTTCTATTTGCCAGATGGTTCACTGCATTTAAGATAGTGATACATTTGGGAACATAAATTGTAATCTTCATTAGCACCATCTGCTGACTTACTGATTTGTGAATGATATAATTTATCAAGTATGTCAGAGTTTCATCTTTTTTTAAACTAGCTAAAGGATTTCACTCCACATAAATAGGAAAAGTTTTATAAATTTTTTTCTAGCTTCCAGAGATTAAAAGGTTTAAGCTCTTTTTAAAAGGTAAATATTCCTTAGGATTCTCTAATGAGAAATTAAAACATATATTTCTCATACATGCACACACATCTATGATCTAGGAAATGAAATAGAAAGTTTAGTTTATAGCTCTACAGTGTTCTTCAAATTATGAATGATTCATGTATGCAAAGAATTCTCCTGCTTCCCTACCCTCTTTACTTTGGTGGATAATTCAAGGACAATCTTCTAAAAAATCTATGTCCCATAGATTAGGGGCCTCTGAGTCAGACTTTGTTTCCAAAACTGAGTTGGGCTAAGCTATACTCTTAGAATGGGAGTTTTGACTAGTGGTTGGTGGAGGTAGAGAATTTCGAAGCTCAGATATCTTAAGACTATTGGGAGAAGGAGATATAGGGCAGGGCCTTGTGAAGGGTTTAGAGTGGAGTCTTAAGGCAGTGTAGGCATTGAATAACAGGTTTTCCTAGGAGAAGTCTGTACAAAAGGAAAACAGAGATGCTAGTTTGGGCAATTTCAGTGTTTTGCTTAATATCTCCTGCTTGTGCAGGATAGGAGAAGAGTATTATTTTTCTCTGCCCATCCCTCCTGTGCAATGTTTTCCCCAGGCACATGATCTACCTTTGGAATTAATGTTGTAGTTCAGCTACTTGATGAGTTAAATATACCTTTGACCACTAGACCAAAATGCTGCATATCATCGATAACATTGTTTCTGTAAAGGAAATGAATTCTAATCAACTTTGAGAATATAGTCTATTTGTAAATTGGGGTATAGATATTATCAGGAAGTTTGATGTATTAGGAGAATACTACTTCAGAATTAGAAATACTAGTGCTGTGGTTTTTATTTGCTGCTAACTAGCTTTTTTGACCGTAGGCATTTAAATTACCTAGCCTTTCACGTAGAAATAGTTCGTTCAGATTGTTCACATAAAATGTGTTCTGTACAAACAGTACTTCCCACATTTAATTATCACAGCTCAAAATGACTTTTTTGTCCTCCCGGGTGCATCTTCTAATATGTTCCTTTGGTTTTTCTTTCTGTTATATGGATTAGGGAACAAAATGTATCACATATATAAATATAGCAATGAAACTCCCATGGTATCATTGCTATCTTCTATATGACCCCATCTCAACCAGCACATATAGGTTTGTCTTGGTAGAATTTTTCCTAACGGGGAAACTATACAGAGCATTCTCAAGGTTGCAAATACCCAATTTAAGAGCAACTTTTCTAGACTGGGTTGTAAATAAGACCTGGTCTTTCTCCTACTCTCATTCCCTCTTCCATATCTTGAGCCCTTGAAAATAAGTCTTTTCTGAGCCTCTCCATGTTCTTTCCCATCTTCCTCATAGTGGGCAGCTGTTGATCTGACTAGAATGAAAGTAAAGTGAAAATAAAACCAGTTTGTAGAATTGGTATAGGGCATATCTATATTTGAGGTTAGTAACATTACTCAAATTCTGGCACTCCTTTATTCTAAACTGACCTAGAAAGCATTTTCAATCAAAAACATTAGATTGTGAAACTCACCCTCTAAAGCCTATTTAATTCACAATGTAGTAGAAATAGTACATTGGGAATGATAGAGGAACAATAAATAAATAAATAAGAAATAGTATACTTTGGGTATACTTTGGTATCTGTGACCATTTTATTGCCAATTTTAAAATTCTGCTTAAAAATATATTCTAAAATAACTGACTTAAACATTTTGGGTATATTCTTGTTTATAAGATTGGGACTGCACATTGTTATCTATTCGGTCTTTTTAATGCTTTATATTAAGGAAAGAAATTAACTTTATGAAAACTGTCATTGTGAATATAAATTTCAGATGTACGTTCCTTATGAAGACTATTGAGGAGGTAGGTATTATGTGTTCTTCTTCCTTTTTTAAGCAAGTAGTCATTTAGCCCTTTTGTGTGTCAAGTACCATTCTAGCTGGTGAACAGAAAAAGCCCTTGCTCCTTTTAGGGATTATAGACTCATGCAGTAATAGATATCCAACAAACATACATTTAATATCAAGAAATGATCAGCACAATGAATAAAAACAAAGCAGAGTAAGGAGACACTGTTTTAGTTGGGGTGGTCAGGGAAGGCCTTATGAAGTAAGGGTATACATCATGAAAGAATCTGAGGAAAGCTCAGTCCAGGGAGTGGGAACAGCAAGTACAAAGGCTCTGAGGTAGCTAGATAGAATTAAAAAGGATAAGAGTCATAGGAAAAGAAGCTAGAGAGGAAGACACGGGTCAGTTCATGCAGAGCTTATTAGGCCATGGCGAAGACCTTGGATTTTATTGAGTGTTATTGAGCACTGAAAAATAATAAAATGTAAGGACAACCACTGAAAAATAATAAAATGTAAGGACAGCCACTTATAAAGAACTTATGTATTCTTATTCACATACATTGCATTTAAATTGATTTTAAACATATCCTAAATGTGTTCTAAAATTTAATTTGGGTTTTAAGAATGAACATCATGTATTTTCTAGTTTGTTATAGTTGTTTCTTATAGTCCAGAAATATTTTTGATTATTAAATGTTTTTTGTTTTGTTTTATTTTTTGAGACAAGGTCTCACTGTGTTGCCCAGGCTAGAGTGCAGTGGTGTCATCATAGCTCATTGCAACCTCAGACTTCTGGGCTCAAGCAATCTGCCTGCCTCAGCCTCCCAAGTACCTAGGACTACAGGTGCATGCCACCATGCCCGGCTAATTTTTCTGTTTTTCGTAATGAGATCTCACTATGTTTCTAGGCTGGTCTTAAACTCCTGACCTCAAGTGATCTTCCTACCTCAACCTCCCAAAGTGCTAGGATTTCAAGTGTGAGCCACCATGCCCTAGCCAATTCAATTACTAAGTGTTTTAAGCAACCTTTAAAGTAATATTTGCAACTATATCAGATTTATTTTGAATTTCATCCTTACTTTTCCATGCTTGTCTAGTGACTTGCTGATTCGCACTACCACTCATGAAGTACTTTTTAAAAGTCTCTTGATGTATGATCTCAAAGAAATAGATTGGACTTTATTAAGAAATAATAGCCTATATTTGTCTAGAACTTTACAATGTTTCAACTTACTTTATGTGATCCTCAAATTCCAAGATGATCCTCATTACACTATTACATTGACCTTGAATTGAATTTTTACTAAAATGAGACATTATCATCATTGGATTAAGAGTTCTGCCTTTAAGTTTAGGAGTGGGTTACATCAACAGAGAAAGAAATAAGATTTGTCATCTTCAAAGGTGGCTTTTCAGTACTTTAGGTATTTGTCATTGAAATAGGGGTAGTCATCAGTATTCCTGGCTGATAATCAGGATTTGTCTTAGAAATTCTTTTAAAAGAATAGTATGGTCTGTGGAAAACATATTTGAGTTCAGTCCATTTTGAAATTTAAAAGGAAAATATTAAATAGCATCTGTCCATTGGTAATCATTTTTAGCTTTTTTATGATGTTTTAAAAGATATCTGGATGTCTGACATGAAGGTCACTACTACTTTTCAAACATAATTTTTTAAATTGTTACCTTTTAAATTTTGTGCCATTTTTCTTTTTGTCTGTCCTGCCTTCCCTTTTCCCCCATTTAATGTCATTGATTTAGCTTTTTCTGTACCAAACCAAAAGACATACATAGCAAACCATCATTTATTACTGAGTTTCTGCTCTGTAACAGGCACTCTGAACTTAGAAATTGCTGAGATGTTAATAGAAGAATAGGTAAGACTTATATGAATATAAATTTCATGATATTATATTTGTGAAACATATTATCATGCCCATTTTAAAGGTAGGTAATTGGAGAGATTACAAAACATGGCCAGGTTCTTGTAGCAGGTAAATGGTAGAAATAGATCAATTTGACTTAAATGTTGTGCCTGTTTCCCGTGCAATGAATGATGGCCAAGTGACAATATAAGATATATTTGTGAATTTCCAAAAATTTTTGAAAATATTACTTTTGCAACATTTTTCTATGTTTTATCTTAGAAAATTTCATCTCCATCAAATTGTTTAGGGCTTTAGTTAATTTAAAAAAACAATTCTCAAGATAACAACTTCTATGTGCTTTTCTTAGGATAAGATTTTGCTGCTGCTGTTTTTGCCTTAAAATTTTCTTTAACACCTAATTGTTAAGAGGCAACACCAATACATTTTAGCATCCACCTTAGCATCCATTTTTAAGCAATAATGTGTGAAAACTTTGGTGGAGAAAATACAATGGCTCTTAATGAAACCAAAACTAAAAATTGTACGAAATTGCCAAGCCTAAAATAATGGTACAGAATAGACCCCAAAAAACATAGCTGTAATTACAGATCAGTTTATATATTGATATGATAAATAGAATTTGACTTTTTAAAAGAAAATGGTAAACCATGTAGTTTGTTAAAAATTATTCTTCACTGCTAAGGTGAGGGAATTGATGTGTAAATAAACAGGGAAATGAGAAGATACCATATGTCTTAGTCCATTTTCTCCTGCTGTAACAGAATATCACAGACCGGGTAATTTATAAAGAAGTTTATTTGGCTCATGGTTCTGGAGGCTGGCAAGCCTGAGAGCATAGCGCTGGCAACTACTTAAGGGTTCACAGAAGGGCAGAAGGTGAAAGCTAGTGTGAGAGACAGAGTAGTGGGTCCAGATCATCCTTTTTATCAGGAGCCCACTCCAGAGATAACTAACCTACTCTCGTGATAACATCATTAATCCATTTATGAGGGCATAAAAAGCATTCATGACTTTTAATCACCTCTTAAAGGCCACATTTAATACCATTGCATTGGGGATTAAGTTTCTAACACACAAACTTTGGGGGCACATTCAATAGCACCATGAAATAGAACAGTGGCAGATAATTTGTTTGCCTGATGTATTAGTAGTAGTTGTCGTGTCAGTTAACTGTCATATAGTTAAGTTGCTGAACACTTAACTGTATGCCAGTTATATTTAAGACTCCCATAACCTTATAAAGTAGGTACCATTATTACCTACATTTTAAAGAAGGGAAAGCAAGTATAGAGAGACTAAGGAACTTGACCAAAATTGCATAGCCAGTCAGCAGTGCCAAATTTCAAACCTAAGCAGTTCATTTGTAGGGCTCCTGTTCTTTACTACTACTATGCCATCATATCTCAGCATTGGGGCACTGGAGATGCGGGAAAGGTGGACAAGGCCTGAGAAATATGTCATATACTAGTCACATTTTCTGTCACTATAAATTTCATTTAGATAAGGTTTTGTTGTTGTAAGACAATTCATACACTATAAAATTTGAGACTAAAAATTCATATAACCTGATTAGACAGTGCCAACTGAGGTTAATATAAAAATTATATCTAAAATTATATCTTTATTTTTGTAGACTTGTCACTATAAACTATTTTCCAATTTAATAGCTCCTTGTGGAGACAATAATTGAAATAGTTTCTGTATTTTTACATGGAAAATACATATTGATACTTTTTTCATGATAACTAATTTCTTCAACCGTTTGTTTTGTGTGTGTATTTATTTTTAACCACATACTGATTTATTCTACTTCCTTGAATTTTCAGTAACTTGGATTTGTTTTTGAGAATTACTTTGGGAGTAGGGAAGTGTGTATGTGTGTATGTATCTCCTTTATTAGCTAAAGTACAATTGGATGGTTTGTGTAATGTTTAAGTACAATATTAAGAGCATATCAATATAATGAACATTGTATACATATATGCATTATGTACATATACATCCAAGTCTTGGATAAATATAATGACTACCATACGTTGAGCATCTATTATATGCTGGACTTTGGGGCATTTACATATGTTTTATCATTTGGTTTAATCAACATAATCTTGGAAGGCAAATTTCTATGCATTTACTAAAGAGAACCTAAGGCTCAGAGAAATGAAGTAAGAAACCTAGTTAAATGTTTCAATGACTTTTTTAGCTCAAATTTATGAGAGAAAGTATACAACGTTTTATGCATTTTTAGCATGATTTTCATGCAATAGAAAGTACACAAAGTTTTCTATGTTGTTTGTATCCTAGTGAAAATTACACAGAAACCCATACTTGCTAGAGAGCAAACATAATTGCAGTGTTTTGTATAAGCACGACTCAAAATAGTTTATATGGTTTCCTTATAGCTCTTGGTTTCCTTGCCTGTCAGAGAGTGTAATACTTTTCTTATAGAATTGTGGAATTAAATATGTTACAAATATTAAATGAAATTATTCTGTGGCAGAAATAGATCCATTGGTTTGAAATACAATTTTATTAAATTCTCATAATTCTATGAGAAAAGCTTATGTCTGTGTATGAGCATAGAGAGATTGATAGTTAATTGGTTAGTTCCTGGAAGTTGTAATTACATAATAAATTATCTTTAACTAACTTGAGTTCTGCTTATATAAAAGATTGCAATGTATTTTAGGACTGGTAAAGAAAAATCTATGATAATGCTTTTATTGTTTAAAAGTGTTTTTTTCCCTGAGCCTTAATTTTGAGATTATATAGAATAGTTTGTATGAAATATTTCTTGCATTGTATAACTTAACTACAGGCCAAATCTGAGATAGAATAGGAAAAAAAGAGACGAAGAGAGACTATGGAGACTATCAGCCATTTGTTTCCTTTACTGTATGCAGAGGTAAACATCTTAGTTGTCTGGATCTCTTAAAATTAGTGCTCTTAAAAACTTTTACATGATACTAGAATACATTGTTAAAGCCATATCGGGTTAAAGTTTTTTGACTAAATATGATTAAGTAATTGTTTCTACAATTACACAGTTCATGATTATAGTATGTGATAGAACATTATTTTCTTTTAAATCTGGTATTAAGTAAAATATGTATGGCATATGTTTTAATATGACTTGCCATTTCTTAGACACTTTGGATATATAGCTTAAAGACCAACAGATTAGACTGGGAAGTTCTGTTTCATAATTTTGGAAAACTGAAACAAAAGAAAAAAATGCCTATTAAGCATTCTTAGCCATATGTAGGGGAAGGCATGTGAGTGTGGCTTAGCTAAGAATACCTACTTTCTTACTATACATCTCTTTTGGAATTTTTTTTACTATGAAATATTTAATAGTTATGCATTTGCTGTTTCATAGTTATTTTAGTGCCCTATTGACATCAAGGGTTACTGATTGCTGTATTAGTAGTTCTTGACAAATAGAAATTATTGTATATTCTAAGCCATTTCTGACAGAAGATATAAAGTTTTGACAAACACGTATGGCACAGCAAGTGTCCAATTCTAAAGAGCAAAATAAATGCAAACCACCATTATGGTGAACACAAACAGCCTGAAAGCAAGTTATCAGTAAGCAAATAATTGTTGAACTGTTATGAATGGAATAGGATGTTGAAATAGGGCATGATTGGCTGATGTTACATATGTCCTTGATTACCTTCCTTGTGCTTTTATCCTAATAAGTGACATTCTTTGTATTCCCTTGGATGGCTAGACAGTCTGACACTGAAGAAGAATAAATATTGCATGTGGTACACATTAAGCTGTCATCCAAGACAGCATTTATAAAAAGTAACTGGAGAAATTCATAAGAAATTCTGCACTGCTACAGTTTCCTGGCTCCAGTCATAATTGTCAAAGTTCTTGACACATTCAGGTCTTCAGAAATGATTTAGGTTTACAGTGGCTTGGTGTATGAATAATTATTATGGATTTGCGTTCTCATATTGCCTTTGGATGTTAATGTTAGTTACCAAAATGTTATATTTTACGATAATTTTTATTTTAAGAAATGTCTCTACACTGATAATTGTGACATATCTTCCATCTTACAGACTTTCATAAAAGAACTGTATGTAGACTATTCATGTATTTGAAAGGAAGAACAGGAGTTTTTAAATGTTTACTTTATCTTTAATCTGTTGGAAAATATTGCTTGCTTGTGTTTAGTGCTAGCAAACAACTTTGAAAATAAGTATTTTTATTTTTCTTCTCCAGCAACATTGGAAAGCCTTCAAACAGTCCAAATGAATACCATTTTAAAACTATTTCCAAAAAAACTAAATCACTGCTTGATGTTTCATTTTAAAATATTATATGCTTTTATTCACATACTTTTGATATTTTAATGTAGTTCTTTGAGGCAAAGCAGTATTGTATTTCTTCTAGTCACTATTTTCTCTTGAAGTTTTCTTTCGTAGGAAGGTAGATAGAAATTTTGAAAAGACATAATATTTTACTTCAATAAGCATACCTATAAAATAAAGAGGTAAGTTACAAATGTAAATTTAGAGAGCATTTTTAAGCCCCTCTGTTTTTCACTAAAACACTTCTTTTTATTCTATCTATATGGTGTATAATATCTGAAAGATGCCCAAAATTTTTTTCTTTTTTATATTTCTGTAATCTGGCACAATTATTCCAAACCATTTGAAATTAAGTAATTAGTATTCTCATTCTATAATCTAATCAAGAATGCGGCATAGTCTGTCAGCTGATTACTAGGAAAATGTGATTAAGTATCAGAATGATTTAGGATCCAACACAAATATGAAAATAAAATAACAGTGTTGAGTTCCAAATTCTGAGCCTCTGTTTTGGGGGGAACAAGAGGTCAGTCAGGGTTTCTGTGACACCTGTATTTTGTGTTGTTTTTAAAATTTACAATATTAATTTGGGGGAATGTTTTTCGGATACTATCTTTACTTTGAAATCTAAACCATCCATTTGGATTGAAGAAACTTTTCTCCAAGTATAACACTACTCGAATGTTACCTATAGCTTTTAACTCTCTAGGCCACTACAGAGCACAAAATATTTGCCCAACTGGTAAATTGAACTGTAAGTCCCACTGTGGGAAATTGCTTTGCTGTGCTCCAAACAGCAGTTATCTTAGTAATTGTACCTGAATTCTTTGTGACTAATAGAGCGTGGACGTCCATTTTACAAGCAGAAAATTATTTCTCTTAAATACTTTTAATTATAAAGCTGCAAAGTAAAATGTGAATCAGCACACTATAGTGAAACATTAAACCGCATCATTTTTAATTGTTGTTGCAGCAAAGTGAAATCCTTTTTCTCTTTTAGTGTAAAACTGTACATATCCGACATTTCACATTCTAAACTGGAGCTCTCAACAAGGAGCTTATCAGAGCAAATTGTCTAGTCCATCCCCTTCCTCACTCAAAACCTAATGACCCTTTATCATCATGGTTTAGATTGCTGGACACAGATGTGAGAAAATACAAGTAATCTACAGGTAACTACAGTAGCTGCACTGATGTTCTCAGAGAACTGACTGCTGGGAAGATAAAGAGCTTCCCACAGAGTCTGTGACTTTCCGGCAGCAAAGCACATCATGAGCTCATACATGAAGTTTTATTTGCTGAAGATTCACAATAAGATGCATTAGAACATTCAGCAGGGACTCTTTTTAGATGAGCACAGAAATTCTGGAGGGTTATTAGTTGATGCAACAGTGCATAGCATTACACTAAAATAAAAAAAGTTCAACAATATTAATTCTTTCTACGGACACCAAAAATTATAGCCACAATGCAGCATTAATACTGATTTCTTTCCTTGATATTTATATAATCTGCTACTGATTGTAATCTTTCTCTTCACAAAAGGCTGAACTTCTTGCTGAAAAGTAGTTTGGTCATGATATTTAATATGAAAGCAGAACAGCATTTCTCAAACTTTAGTACTAAATTGCATTTCAAAGGACTTGTTTATGGCCAGGTGCTCTGCTTTTGTTAGCTGCTAAGATTGTGATCAGTGCAGTAAACTCATTTATCTATTTGCATGCAATTGAGTAATTTACCATGAAAAGGATGATCGGTTTTGGATAAAGGTACTGCACCTGTAGCTTAAGTTTTATAATTGTCAGCTTGACTATTATTTACAATGATCATAGTTTCATACTGCTTTAGAAAAACTACAATGCAAAATATATTTACTTAATTTTTTTATGTATGAGATGTTTTGTTTTTAGTTAATGAATTTGGTTTATGTTTACTAGATTGGGGTGAATCAATGTGAATTAGACTGCCTGAACTTCAGGTGTGTGTTTCTTTTCAAAAACCATTTGCTCGTCATATTTTTCTAAAAGCTAATTAATTTTGTTTCTGTAAAAACTGTAACTACTAGATTAGGAGTAGTCATATTACCTTCAGATGTCAAAATGAATTACAGTTCTCAAATCGTTTCTAGAAATTATCATTTTAGTAGCTGAAAGATAAAGATAATTTTTAACAACCAATATTGGTTAAGCAGTTGACAGCCAATAAAAAGAGCTATTGAGGTCTTTGATTCATTCTTGTATAGTTGTGTATGTTATATAACTAGCTTAATTGTTGCTCTTTATGGAAAATATTGAAATGCTCAGAAAATTCGAGAAGATGTTGGTTGAGTCATTTTGGCTAGGTTCCTACTCATTTTTACTTCAAGATTATTATAATGTACTTTTAAAAACAACTCTTTGCAAGTGGAACAACAAAATTGTATCAAATACACCTGCAG
The DNA here is from genome assembly GCA_008086735.1 of Cheirogaleus medius. Classification (NCBI taxonomy): domain Eukaryota; kingdom Metazoa; phylum Chordata; class Mammalia; order Primates; family Cheirogaleidae; genus Cheirogaleus; species Cheirogaleus medius. The sequence continues at coordinate 20,237,973 of VBSM01001562.1, read as the reverse complement.
TCTTAAAGAGTTAACTCATTATTAAGCTTCTAGTATAGAATAACCAATAAGCAAAGTAAATTTCTTACCAGAAAACAGAAAAGACAGGTTATCTATAAGTACGACTGATCATTAGTATCCCTATTATTCTTTGGTAACAATTAGTGTCACTCTTTTTGGAGATTTTTATCAGTGAGAATTTTTAGTTTACTGTGATATATTTGAAATATTTGTAGTTGCATGGCATAGATTAATCTAAAAAGTAGAACATTGAAGAATTGTTTGAGGTGGTATTTATACATTAATTCTGTTTTTAGTTTGCTATAAGATCTAAAGAAAAAACTATATTTGTTTCCATTTAGCAGCAAATAGGAAACACAGAACCCAAAATTCTACAAAGTATATTTTCTTACCCTCTTCATGTTTAAAAGAAAAGAAACCAGAGGAGCATGTGCAGTGTAAAATTGTTTTGCATTTTTGTTTTTACATCACCAGATTAAATATAATGAAACCCATCTGCAAATTGTAGGAACTACTCATTGATTTTTATCAAGGACTATAGTATGCTTTCCCCCCTTCTTTTTCTTCTATGGTTTTTAAAAAAATTTCAACAAGATATACATGAAATTAAAAACCTTGTCTGTTATAAAGTTTTGTTTGAGCTTTTTAAACTGAGTGATTAGCAGAAATAATGACCCTGTCAGCCTTAATCACATTAAAATGTGGTTAACATCATTTAATTTTTTCCACTTAATATGCAAAAATTTCCAGTAGATTTGCAGTGAAGGCCATTGAAATTCCATTAGAACAAGAATAAAAATTTCAGGCATCATTTATTCAGAGAAGAAATAAAGGTCTCGATTGAGAACTGCTGAATCTTTGTATTAGAGACATTATGAATCATTACATTGAATTGTACCTATGTTTCTATAGACCTGTGTCTGGCTTTTCAAATGGTTGAAAATCATATATTTTATCATTTTTCCTAAGGAGAAATAAACTAGAATTATATAATTATTTTATAGCATTTTAAAAATTACTTAACAGTTTATTTTGTGCTGCTTCAACCTGCTCAAATTTTAAGTAGAAAGTTGTTTGTACTCTAGAAATAGGATAATAAAAGAATTATTTTAAGACATGGAACAAACTGCATAGCCAACTCACAAAATGGACTGGTTGTATATTAAATAGTGTTGGTATATGCCAAAAAAGAAACTGTTAAGAAGCAAATGATACCAGTTCTTTTCCAAAGTTCATAGCTTATCATTTGTCAAGCTTCAACTGGTATGTTATGCTGCATTAGCTATGTATGAATTATAACCAAAGAAAATTCTACTCTTTGTAGTATTATTTATCTGTTTATGATCATTTTTGATATTTAGTTGTTATAATATATTCACAGAATTAAAAAGTAAAAGCTTAATTTTATTTTAAGCAATGCCTGCCATTTTTACTTTCTTTGGCATGTTTGCATTTGTAGTATCCTGAAACTTCCATTGTGTAGAATGTTTCTCTTCCATTAAAAAAAAAGAAAGAGGCCGGGCGCGGTGGCTCACGCCTGTAATCCTAGCACTCTGGGAGGCCGAGGCGGGTGGATAGCTCAAGGTCAGGAGTTCGAAACCAGCCTGACCAAGAGCGAGACCCCATCTCTAAAAAAAAAAAAAAAAAGAAAGAAAACCCTGTTACTGTATATACCTGATAAGCGGAAATGGCTCTCTGGAACCATTCCTATCCCTTGGGTAATTAAGTAATTATACAGTGTTGTGGTTTTTTTTTTAATTTGTATGTTGTTCCTGAACCATTTGGACCCATTATATAATTATACTGTGTGTACTTTGTAGTAAAAATACCATTGGAAAATTCATCAGGGAAAGTAGACTATGCATATGCTACTCACAATGCATAGATTTCTCCATCCTCACTCGTTTGTATGACTGTGGGAATCTAAGAACATTTAATTTCCTGCTTTACCCACACCACTTCCCCCACCATGGATAGCTCCTTGTGCTTCCTCCAAAACACCTTGACTGACTACCTTGTCTACAGTAATCCCTCAGACTCCTCTTCCTTTGCTATCACAACATCATGTTTATTTTCTTCTGCACACTTATCACAAGCTATTTAATCTTGCTTATTTGTCTTTTTTTGTTTCATAAGAATTTAAATTCTGTGAGAAAAAGGACCGTGCCTGTCTTGATTTTTTTGTTCGTTTGTTTTTTGTTTGTTTGTTTGTTTGGTTTGGTTTTTTATCTCTAGTTCTTGGCATTGGACTCAGTAAATATTATTGCTTGATCAAATGGCTGGCTGGATGAAATCCATTGAATTTATCCCTTTTGTTTCAACATTAACTTTTAGTCTTCATTAATAAAATATCTAGATCATTTGAAGTCAGTCTGTTCTGGTTAGGTACATCTATAGCTTAGTGCACAAGTAGATGGACTATCTATGCCAGGGGTCAGTACATACTTTCTATAATGGGTCAGATAGTAAATATTTTTGGCTAGGACCACACAGTCTCTGCAGTAGCTACTCAACTACTCAGCTCTATTGTAATGTGAAAGCAGCCATAGACAATATGTAAACAAACGGGCATGTCAGTGTTCAAATGTTTCATTTATGGACACCAAAATTTGAGTTTCGTGTTAGTTCACTGTCACAAAATATTCTTCTTTTTTTATTTTTTTGAGAAGTCATTTAAATATGTAAAAACCATTCCCTGCTAAATGTGTGTGTTGATTGGCTAACCCTGGGCTATCCGCTTAGCCAAAGACAGCCTTTCTGTTGTACACATGATGCATATGCTGAAGTAGTTCCCCTCTCTCTCCTGTATCATCAGTTTTTCCTTCCTTAGTGGATGTTTCCCAGTGCATATAAGCATGACCTTTGGTCTTTAGAGCAACTTATTTTAACTCCACTTGCCTTTCACACTACTCATTTCTCTGCTTCTTCCTTGAAAGTGATACGCTCATTGTCATTTGAGCAGCCAAAAAAAAGAAAGTTCAGCAGTCTTCTGTGTAAGAACGAAGAATAAATATCATTTGAAAAATATAGCTCAATTCACAACTTGAATTTCTGAAAATAAATAAGCAACTTGGCACAGGGGAAAGATTAGGAACTTTGGATTCAAGTGGGCTTGAATCCTGCGTCCACCACTGTAGACAAATGATATCAACCTCAAAGCATTATTTTAAGTATTAAATGAAATTACGTATGTAAAATGCCTATCAGTTTCTCCTTTCCCTTTCAAAAAAATGTGGTTGTATAGCAATATATTTTTATTATTACTTTGCAGATTTTCCTTATTTAAAAAAGCTAGTGTGGAAAATAGATCAGGAATAATGTTTTTCCTCAAAACAATATAACTCCCATTTGGGGGATGGGCATAGGGAGAGGCCTTGAGTGGATGAAAGAGAACTTTCATTCTGTGTGTATGTTGCTGTCTCTCTCAGAATAAACTGAAATTAGAAACTTTATGACATTCTTTTCTGCTTGGCTTTTGGGTGATAGATACATTAGCCTTTCTCTTCTAATCTCTTCTCTGATTTTCTCTCTGCCTGCCATGAATCTCCTCCCTAGGGATTAGTAATCATGAGACTCTGTTAACTTTTTCCACTTGCCTTTTGTGCTTATGCCTCAACTCTAAACTATGGGCTAGTAGTTCTCAAACTTTAGTGTGCGTCAGAATCATCTGGAGGGTTTATTAAAACACATTGCTGGGCCTCACCTCTAGAGTTTCTGGATTCAGTACGTCTAGGATTGGGCCTGTGGATTCCATCAGGTTCCCAAGTGATACTGATGCTGCTTGTATGTGGATGTTATTTTGAGAAGCACTGTTCTCTGCTAAAGATTTATAAGTGTACAGCCTTGGTTTTTCCTCTTTGCCCTTTTCAGGTTTCCTTATTCTTGATTGTCAATAAGAAATCTTTATATGGATATTCCTTTATCATATTAAATGTAATGTGTGCAAAACTAAACTCTCTATCTTTACTATAATGACATTCACAGTAGAATCTACTTTCAAACTTCCCTATCTTTGTTAGTATCAGCACCCTCTGAGTCATTTAGATTTAAGTTCTCAAATCATTTTAACGTAACTTCTTTTATATACCATAGTCAGTTAATTGCCAAGTTCTGTCTTTTTTCTTCTAAATCTGGCCTTTATTCATCCCTTCCTCTTCAGTTACACTGCTTATCAACCAAGACTAAAACCTTACCACTCATTTTCAAGTTAGGCAACAGTTTCTTATCATCCTTGACTCTGTAGCTACTTTTCATCTGCAAGGCATTCTGATTAGCTTTAAATATTTTCACTCCTCCATTCTTTTATTCCACAATTCTTCATTGATCTTCACAATGTGGGATAAGCAAAGATTTCTTGGATGAGTCACAAAAACAGTAAAAAATGGACCTCATTATAATGAAAAACTTCTGTTGATCAAAAAACACCATTAAGAAAATGAGTAGACTAGCCACCAACTGGAAAAAATATATTCATAGCACATATATCTAACAAAAGACTTGTATCCAGAATATATTTTTAAAATTTCTACACATGAACACTAGAAAGACAAGGGACCCAATTTTAAAAATAAACAAAAGACTTGAACATACACCTTACAAAAGAAGATACATAAATAAACATGGAAAGGTACTCAGCATCTTTCATCATGGAAAGGCAAATTAAAACCACACACAATTAAATATGATTTTATACTCACCAGAATGGCTAAGATAAAAATAACTAACACCACCAAATGTGGACAAGGAAGTGAAACAAAAGGAACTGTCATGCATTGCTGGTGGGAGTGTAAAATGGTACAACCACTTTGGAAAACTGGCAGTTTCTTTTAAGTTAAACATATATCTATACTGTGATCCAGTAATTCCAACTTTCAATATTTAGTCAAAAGAAATGAAAACATGTTCATATGTTATAAGTGTTTTATTACACAAAAGTAGCAGCCTTGTTTGTGATAGTCCAACACTGGAAACAACTCACATGTCTATCAATAGGAGAGTGGATAAATAAATTGTGATATATTTATCCTATGCAAATCATACACTTCACTAATAAAATATACAGAGTAACGTGGAGAGGAGATGAGATCGACTGGAAAGAGAAATTTCTGGGGAAATGGAAATGTTCTATATCTTTGTGGGGGTGGTGGTGACATGTATATAAAATTTTCAAATCTCACTGACATGTATATAAAATTTTCAAATCTCTCTCACTGAGATCTATGTATTTTAAATCTTTGTTAAATCTATCTCAGTAAAACAATATTTTAAAGCTATTAATGGCTCCTTCTTTCCTACCAGTTATGTATAAATATAAAATTCCTAGAGAGATCAACAAACAGATTTGGTAATGTCTGTGAAGACAAAGACGATGTTTGTCTCATGGATTCCTACCAACCCAGCACCTAGTTAGCATAGTGTCTGACACATAGTTTAGTTAATAAATACTTCTTACATGAAGCAGTATTCTCAATGTACCATGAATGTTTTTTCCATAGATTTTGTAGTACTTTTTCTAATTGCTGTATCATATATTATTATTTCCATGTACTATATTTTATTTATCCAGGTCCCCCAGTGTTTCTTATTTTGGTTATTTGACTTTTAAAAAAAAATAAAGTATAGTGAACATCCGTGCAGCCATTCAAGAAAGGTACATTTGCCTTTACCCCAGCCAATATTGAATGTTGTTTTAATCTTTACCAATTTGATAGACAAATAATGATATAATTTTAATATTTCATTGATTACAATGGAAAAATAAGGTACATTTAATGACTGTTAAACTAATTATTAGAAGATGAAAACCTATTCTCTATCTCTACTGGGAACAAATTTAAATGGGCTTAAGTCAATTGCATTGCATTTGATTTCTCATTTGTAATTACTATTTTGATGTATACTAAGAGCAGAAATCTTATAGTAAGAGAAACCACTCAAGAATATTTAATTATAATGTTATTAATAAAATTATTTGGGGTAATTTCTTCTCAAATGAATTAATTTATATGAAAACAGTAGATAGGTGTAACTTATCAATGTTCCAGGAAAAAACCTTTGCACTGGGGATAGAAGCAAAGGGATAAGATGTTTCCCAATATGGCCAGAGAATAGGGTATGTGAAACCACTCTTCATATCCAGAGCCAAGTAATAAATGGTTCCTCAACTGGCTACTTAGAGTAATACTGGTTTAGAAAATATAACAAAGTCAAATAGGCTTCCTGCTAGTTTACCTCAAATCTGTTACTTATATGATATTTGCAACCTTAAATGGTTTTTTACCCCTTCTTAGAAGATGCAGGATTATCACTCAGTGATTTTAATGGGTAGCGAAATTTGCCATTTGTCTATGTAGCAGACAGGACAGTTTAAGGAAGAAAAGAAGTATCTTTGAAGTGGTTAGTGTAGACCTACCTTCTCATATAATACTGATTAGTAGCCAGATCACAGGTAAATACAACACGATTCTGTGTAAGAAATAGTGATGTGAACATTGAGGAAGCCATTCTTCATCTTATAAATAATAATTATAGCTAATACATGCTTGTATCAGATATCATGCTAAGAATTTTACGTGTACTTTCTCATTTAATCTTCATCATAACCCTGTGAAGTAGTTACTATCATCTCCAGTTATAGGTGAGAAAACCGAGACTTTAGAAAGTTCCATGGTGTGGCCAGTATCCCTCCTCTGTCTGACCCCAGTGTTCTGTAACCATATTCTATACTGCTTCCTTTGCAAACAGGTTGCCTGTGGGCATTCTTTTGTTAAAATAAATTAAATTTTGTATTTTATTTGTAAAAGTTCATTTTATATACAATGATGTCTTTTCAGTGAAATAATGGGCTTTGGCTTATGATTGATTGATTCCTAAGACAAACTATAAGCTATGAAAACAACTACAAATTTTGGTGGATATGGTTCTACCCCAACACATTTCTCAATTATTCCTTTTCTTGTGTCAAAATATTCCATTAAGCCAATTGGCACTTTGTATAGGACTACGCACACCAAATTATATTAAAATAAACATTTCTATAAGAGAATAAGTCTTTCAGAAGCAGCTGAAAGTTTTGCCACAGGTTGCATGCATACCACCAATAAGGAAAAAAAGATACAGAGTTTTTTCCCAAGATATTTCATTTCTCATCTAACACGGTTTCATTTAGTTTCTCTGAAAATATATGTTAACAGGATGAGTTTTGTGTACCTATTTGTAACTATTGAAATTTGTATAAGAGCCACCATTCCTTTTTTAGTGCTTCTTGTTTCTCCCCTGCCCTCAAATTCTTCAAAGATACAGAAACAGTGCCTTTTTTTTTTTTTTTTTGAAACAATGATTGTCTTGGCTTTGTATACTTCTTTGTCTACTCCTTTATGAAACTCACATATACCCCACTTGGTAAATAGTGAGAGGATTTGGTAAATGGGATCATGGAATGGACTCTCTTTTGGAAACACCCTCCAGAGGTTGAATTAAGAACAACTTCAGGAAGAAGGATCCATTTGGGAAAGGATATCTCTGCAAGTGGCCTCTGACATACACATCCATATTTATCTTTCCCCTGGGAATTTCTAACTTTCTTACTGGCACCACAAAATTCTAGCTCTGTTATGAACAAAAACCTTTCCCTTTTTTCCTTTTCTTATTCTAACTAAATTAACCTGAAAAAAATGTTTTAAGTATATAATTGAAAAGATCATTAAAAGTGTTGGATTCTTTTCTTACCACCTACCCTCCTTTTTCAAAGTTGCATCCCCAAGATCTAGTGCCATGCACATAGTTGTTTAATATATATTTTTGCAGTCGTTGTGCTTGAATTCTTTCCCTTCCAGTTACCTTCCTGCCCATAAAGATTCAGTTAGGCAAGTCTTCTCAGAAATAGAGACCTGATTTTTAAAAAGAGCTCCCATTCCTTACTCACAGGCAATCTAACAGTATTTCTAACTCTACCGTAACTGTTGAGAATGATGCACTCACTGACAGAGACAGCTAAGATTGGGGGCTAACATATGAAGGTTCCCTCCACCCCTGTCTCAGCCCCCTGCTGGGGGAGGGGAACATATTTAAAGACCTCCTATATACAAAGCACTTTAATCCTAACATCAGCCTGTTAGGGTAGGTATTATTATTTTTGTTATAGGTGATTAAACTGAAGCTCAGGAAGCTTAAATGGCTTCCCCAGGTTCTTACAGCTAGTATGCAATTGAGCTGTAATTTGAATTGATGTCTGCCTTACTCAAACATCTCTGCTTTTTTATTGGCCATACTCTCTCCACAAGAAGGTCACACATTAATAGGATCACAATGTGGGGAATGTTAGCATTTCTGTTTTTTATCTTTAGATTAGTTCTCAGTTTGGGTTTTTTGTTTTATAGATATAATTCACATACACAAAATTCTCCCTTTTAAAGTACACAATTCAGTGGGTTTTAGTATATTTACAGTGTTGTGTTACTATCACCACTAATTCCAGAACATTTTAACACCCCTAAAAAAAAAACCTATGCTCATTAACAAGCACTCTCTTTTGCCTCCTCCACCTAGCCCCTGGCAACCACTAACCTACGTTGTTTCTCTTTGGATTTGCCTATTAAGGCTATTTCATATGAATTGAATCATACAATATGTGGCCTTTTGTGTGTGGCCTCTTTTATTTAGCATAATGTTTTCAGTGTTCACCCATTTGTAGCATATAGCAGTAACTCATTTCTTTTTACGGCTGAATAATATTCCATTGTATGGATATACTACTTATTGTCTGTCTTCTTAAGTATAGCTATCCTACTGGATGTGAAGTGGTATTTCATTATGGTTTGATTTACATTCTTCTAATGACTAATGATGAACATCTTTTTATGTGATTATTGTTATTTGTATATCCTCCTGGGAGACATGTATATTCAAATTTCTTTGCCTATTTTTAAATTTAGTTTCTGTCTTTATTGTTGAGTTGCAAAAGTTCTTTATATATTTTGGATACTGGACCCCTATCATATATGTATAATTTCCAAATATTTTCTCCTATTCCATGGACTGTCTTTTCATTTCTTTATGGTGTCTTTTGGTATACAAAATTAATTTGTATGGATCTTTAGTCCATTTTAATTTTATATGTGGATATCTAGTTGTCTAAGCGCCATTTGTTGACTATTCTTTACCCATTGAATTGTTTGGGTACCCTTGTCAAAAATCAGTTAATCATAAGCTCAACAACAAACAAATGAAAAACTCAAAAAATGGGCAAAGAAGTTGAATAAACGCGTCTCCAAGGAAGATATATAAATGAATGATAAGAATATGAAAAGGTGCTCAACATCACTAATCATTAGAGAAATGCAAATCAAAACCACAATGAAACATCATCTCATACCCATTAGGATGTCCACTGTCAAAAAACCAGCAATAACAAGTGCTGACAAAGATGTAGAGAAATTGGAACTCTTCTATATTACTGGTAGGAATATAAAATGGTATAGCCACTGGGGAAAACAATTTGGTGATTCCTCAAAAAACTAAATATAGAATTGCCATATGATTCAACAAACCCACTTCTTTGTATATATCCAAAATAATTGAAAGCAGGATCTTGAAGAAATATTTGCACACCCATGTTCATTGCAGTATTATAATAGCTAGAGGCTGAAGCAACCCAAATATCCGCTAATTAATGATTAGATAAAGAAAATATAGTATAGACATACAATGAAATATTATTCAGCCTTTAAAAAGGAAATCCTGTCACATATTACAACATGGATGAACTTTGAGGACGTAATACTAAGTGAAATAAACCAGTCACAAAAAGACAATACTATATGATTCCACTTACATGCAGTATCTAAAGTAGTCAAACTCATAGAAACAGAAAGTAGAATAGTGGTTGCCAGGGCTTGGGGATAGAGGAAAACAGGGAGGTGTTATTCAATGGCTGTAGAGTTTTATATTTGCAAGATAAAAATGTTTTGGAGGTTTGTTTTACAACAATGTGAATATAGTTAACATTATTGAACTATACGCTTGGTAAATGTACAGGTGTTAAGATGGTAAATTTTATGTGTTTTTTACCACAGTTTTTAAAAAATCAGTTGACCATAGACATATGGGTTTATTTCTTGCCTCTCAATTCTGTTCCACTGATCTATATGTCTAGCCTTATGCCAGTGCCACATAGTCTTGATTACTATAGTTTTATAGTTAAGTTTTAAAAGAGAGAAGGGCGAGTCCTACAACTTTGTTCTTTTTCAAGATTGTTTTGGCTATTCTTGGTTTTTGCATTTTCATATGAAACTTAGGATTCACTTGTCAATTTTTGCAAAATAAAAAAAATAAGCAGCCAGAATTTTGAACATTGAATCTATAGGAATATTGCCATCTTAATAGCATTGTCTTTCAATCTACTAACCTGGGATGTCTTTCCATTTACTTAGCTCTTTAATTTCTTTCAGTGATGATTTGCAGTTTTCCATGTATGGTCTAACACTTGTTTTGTTAAATATATTTCTACCTCAGTCTAGTTTTTTATCATTTATAGACCCTTCATAAATTTTGACCACTGTCAAAAAGACTCTGTCCTGAAGTTTTCATCCTCTTTATGGTACTGTTTTCTCTGGCATACTACCACTGTGGCACATGTGCTGCGACACATGCCCGCTCTTTCTCCCCCAGATGGACACACTCATTCCCATCTTCCTTTCCCCATCTCTCCCAAGATATCAGAGATAGTCTTTTGACTTTCTTCATCTTCATAAATAGTCTGGATATAAAAGTCCCAGTTCTGATATCATTACCTTCTTAGAAAATTATGTCTGTGGATAGTTAAATCAAGATTTGTGGCTCTCCCTATAAATTCATGTTTCAGTTGTAGACTGCATCAACCTGTTGTTGTCCTCTTTGAACAAGAATGGAAAAGAGAGAGAGTTGCTCTGCACCCCTATGTCCAGAAGTAATTTCATTTTATATATATGATCATAATATAGTTGGGAAATTTTTTTGCCTAACAGAGTTTCATAGTCTCAAGATACAGATACCAATTAAAAACAGTGACTCTCAAACATCAGAGTATAAAGTGTTGTAAGGGTTAAATGCAAATTGCCACTTCCAGAGATCATAAATTTGAGTTTCTTTGTAAAGCCCTGGATTCACAGGTGGTTCACTGACTGTATTTTGAGAAACGCTACTCTAAAGTTTCAAAAATATAACCTACTTGGGCCCACTTAGTATGAACACAAATCTTAACTTTAGCACCCTTGAAGTGGGGTAAGAAGCCTGAGATTCAGGAAGCATCTAAAAGTTTGAGGTACTCATTTTGATACATTCACAGTGAACCTTGAGACAGTTAGTATCTTAATAATTCAGATTGAATTGTAGTAGTTCAAAACACAGATATAACTTGAGAATGAAAATAACTCCACACTGTACTAGGAATTTTTGTTTATAAAGCCTACGGCAATTAGGTGTGCCTCCCCCAGGTTCTGTTGTGATTTTCACTTCACCATTCTAGCTAAAAAATAATCATAACTCCAATGGTCAAGACAACTATAGCTTACTTAATTTCTTTCTTTCTTTCTTTCCTTTCTTTTCAGACAGTGTCTCACTCTGTTGCCCAGGCTAGAGTGCTGTGGCGTTAGCCTAGCTCACAGCAACCTCAAACTCCTGGACTCAAGCAATCCTCCTGCCTCAGCCTCCTGAGTAGCTGGGACTACAGGCATGCGCCACCATGCCCGGCTAATTTTTTCTATATATTTTTAGTTGGCCAATTAATTACTTTCTATTTTTAGTAGAGATGGGGGTCTCGCTCTTGCTCAGGCTGGTTTCGAACTCCTGACCTTGAGCGATCCTCCTGCCTCGGCCTCCCAGAGTGCTAGGATTACAGGCGTGAGCCACCGCGCTCGGCCAGTTTACTTAATTTCTAAAGGTTGACCCTGGCAGAAGACAGGTAGACAGGGTCTTTAAGCGTCATGTATGCTTCTGAATGTTCTTTGACCTAATCTAATAGGTTAGGTTTCAGCTTAATTCATTCCTAGCTATTGATCCACCCAACATTTATTGAACATCTGCTGGTGTCAGGCACTATCATAGGTGGTGCTGGAGATACTGCAGTGAACAAAATATTTAAAAATTTCCTTGCCCTCATAATTTGGTCAGGTGGGTCCACTGATGCTAGGTGAAATATAATAAACATTAAGTATATAATACAGTAAGTGCCGTGAATAAAATTAAGTCAAAGTAAGGGAATAGAGAGAGACAGAAAGTGGGAAGGGAGAGACTTTTTAAAAAAGATGTTGAAAAGTAGCATTTAAGCAGAAATCTGAATGAAGTGTCTGAAGATTTCAGCATTTGTTTGATTTTTGGCATATGCCATAAAGTGATAGAATTTTCCATTTGAAAAGGGTCATTCAATCAGTGCAATCTGGAGTCATCAAAAACAACATACCTCTGTCTTCAGATGAAATCTTATGCAGAAGCCCAGCATGTAAAAATGAAGTAGCTGTTGCTAAAATCCAAGAGTGGAGGGTCCAAAATCTCACTGTTCCTTCCTCCCTTGCTCTCCTTACCCTTTCTCCTCCAAGCAGCTCAGGAAGTCCTTTAGGGAACTCAGAACAGGTTGAAACTACTTATCTAGACCAGCTTGCAGATGAGTAAATTAAAGGTAAGAGATATTAAATACCTGCCTGGAGTCACTCGGCTAGTTATTAGCTAAAGCTCTTTCTACATTATATTATCCATTCAGAAAATGTTTTGAGTGTCCACTATGTGCCAGGCACTGTGCTAGAAGGGTTCTGTGAAAATAGCAGGGAACAAAGACATAGTCCTTGATCTCCAGAAGTTTTTTCTATAGTGGGAAAGAGATAAATAAGAAAACAGGCAATTTATAGTGTACAGTGGAATGTGGTGGTAGCTTCTGCCCACATGGGAGCTCAGGATAGCTCCAGTGTTCCTGTGATATCAAGACCTAAGGGTTTTTTCCCATCTTTCCCCACTTCCGTTCTTATGGTCACAAAATGGCTGCTGGAGTTGCAGGAGTAAGATCCAAAATAGTGTCCAGCAGAGACTCTTCTTTTCTCTTTTTAAGAGTCAAAAGAACCTCTTGGAACCTTTTCCTGAACCTCTAACAGGCTTCGCTCTCATTCCCCATTGGCTCCTTTGCCAAGAATGGTTCACATGCCTGCTGTTTAACCATTTGCCAGCTGGAGAAGGGAGAACCATAATTGACTCAAACTAATTAGAATTTACCCTGATGTTTCCTTACCACTTGTTTATTCATTGCAAAGAACCTTTTTTAAAAATATTGAGCCTTTTTTGCTAAACATAAAAATGATTTCTATAAAGTTGTTACATGTTCATCACATATAAATTAATTGCATGTATTTTTTTAAAGTGTACCGGGGGTTAACGAAATCCCAGAATCATGGTGAACCCGAAGTATTGGAATAAGTGTATTACCATTTTTCTAATTTGCTTTTAAGGTTGCCTGCTTGTCATAACACTTATCATTTTAATTTTGTGATAGCCTTCCAGTCATCGCTGTCACTACAGTCAGAAAGCTTGTTAATCCTCAAAACAGCCTGAGATTCAGTTTTTATTTGCTGTAAAAGAAATGCCCATTTCTCTAGAATTTATTTCTCCCCCCGCCACACACACACACAGCTTTATTATAGTGCCTGTAGAATGAATGAGTCTTTTCAGACAGTGGTTTTGTGAGGTCCTTATAGTGAAAAATTTGTGATAATATTGCTTTCACCTAATATAAATTTAGATTTCAGTGTTCTCTCTGCTGGAATCCCTTCCTATATTTTTTATCTAGACTCCAAAGCTAAATTACTACAGGTGTTTTCCCAGGTACTGTGTTTCCCCGAAAATAAGACAGGGTCTTATATTTATTTTTCCTCAGGAAGACACCCTAAGGCTTATTTTCAGGGGATGTGTTGTTTTTTTTTAAGTACGATACAACAATCTACATTTATTCAAATATAGTTAAGTCGTCTTCTTCTGGAACATCATCATAACTCTCCAAACCCTGAATTCCATCCTGAATTTCTTGCGACTCTATTTCCTTTAGAACCATTGGCCCCAATCTCTCATGTCGAGCAATAGAGCTTTCATGAGGCAGATGAGAAGGGCTGCTCGTCTTCTTTACTGCTCCGCGAGGAAATGCATGGGTTGTGCAGATACACTGCTTAGCCACGCCCATCAGTAGGTCTTATTTTGGGGGTAGGGCTTATATTTGTGCAAATACTTAGAAATCCTGCTAGGGCTTATTTTATGGGTAAGTCTTATTTTCGGGGAAACACAGTATTGAGGCTTATTAGAATAAGAAAAGCATAATTGCTTGGGACCCTCTCAGCTGCTCAGGAGGCTGAGGCAGGAGGACCTTGAGCACAAGAGTTTGAGGCTGCACTGAGCTATGATCAAGTCATTGCACTCCAGCCTGAGTAACAGAGTGAGACCCCATCTCAAAATAGATAGCGAGAGAAGGGAAAAGGGAAGGAAGGGAGGGAAGAAAAAAGAAAAGAAAGAAAGAAAGAAAGAAAGACATGATTATGCCTTATAAAGTAAGAAACCATTGACCTTAGCAATTCTGTCTAAACTAGTTAATTATTTTTACTGTGAATCTGAAGCTTCTTTGACTTTGCAGAGGATTCAAAGCAAACGTTTTTCTTATACTTCCTAAAATTCTAGTCACTTTTTCCACTTCTGGGTTTAATTAACCTGAGAGATGTAAGCAGGAATTTTTCTGTCATTCTCATTCTTTTCTTGTATCAGTGGGAAAAGATAGTCAGCATCTGCTTAGTTATGGTCTGCATAGTCATCCCAGACATTTCCATGCTTTCAGTTAATATGCTTTTATTTTCAAAGTTTTTCAGTTCAGTGATTCTGAAAGTTTAACATGTATGTGAATTACCTGAGGATCTTGTTAAAGTGCATATTCTGGTCTGAGGTTAGGTCCAAGATTCTGCATTTCTATCATGCGCCCAAGTATGTGATCATACTTTGAATAGCAAAGTTATAATTGTTGTTCTGTATAGCTCCATGAAGTTAGGCAAGAACACTGAAACTTGAAGTCTCTTACATGTATCAAAGATAGAGCTCTCTTCTAGAAGAGGAATTAGATTTCCAGACATTAGTTAATTACACTAGCATTTTTTTTAGTATTTCTTCTTACTCCCTGTTTTTTCTTTTTTAGCCGTGGACTTTCTTAATAACCCTAATTCAAAGAATGTTTACAAGTGAAAATACAATGAAAGTCAAGATGTATTTTAATAATTTTATTCAAGGAACTTTGAAGAGTTGTGAATTGTGAATTTTCTAGAGCTAATTTTTTGACTAGAAAAGAATATTATTTATGACATATTTCAGTTTATATTAAATATATTGTTTATAGTATTAATTTTAGTACAGGTTTCCATTATAAACTTGTTATTTACAGGTTAACACTGTAAATTGGCATTAATTTACAGTAGTCATGTTTGGAAAATTGAAAAGAAGGCTATGAAATGTGAAGTCATTCTTTGAGACTCAATAGAAATGAGAGTAAACCTTCAAGGGAGAAGAGTACAGACAACCTCAGTGTTTATCAGTGCCCCCTGGATTAATGGCACATCCAAACCACGGACAGCATTAGGGGAGGTAGCTTAGTAAAGGTGAGGTCTTTAATGACATTGACTGAATGATGTTAAGTCACTGCATTAACCAGCTCTGGACCCTCTTTTGTGTAAATTACATCATTTTGTGACTATTGACATGGTTCTTGTCACCAGTTCTGTATAATCAGAAATAAGTTGTCATTGCTGATTTTTTTAAAAAGTAAAGAAGACATAGATAGTTTCACTCAAAAAACTGTATAAGGTATATGTAAGGGTCTAATAATACACTATGTAACATTTTAAAAGATTTTATACTTTGATGTTGCTAAGCAGAATAAACAGATTTGAGAAACTACTAATGTTCAACAGAGGCACCATAAATGGTACCATAAATATAACTTGCCTTTAGTGCTGGATTGACTTATCTTTAAAAGATTTTCAGAAAATATAATGAGAATATAATGAGTTACTGGGGGTAGTTGAAAGACTAGAAGGGCATGAGGTATAGAACAAAAGGCAAAACTCTTATTAAAGTATGCTAGAGAAAACTGTTTCAGGGAGTATTTCAAGCTGTGAAATTTGGTTTTTATGCAGGATGTCAAATAGCACTATTGAGATTGTTCTATTCCCTTTACAAAGGTAAGTGTTGTTTATTGAAACCTGGCCCAGTCTGGATATATGTGTGAAAGTAATATGTCTGTATACCACATCTATCAAAGTGTAAAATCTGTTTCTTACCGTGGATGGTGGTCAGAAAAAGTTTGAAAGTTTTTGTGTTAGAACACTATAAAATGGGCATTTAACTCTAGTATGAAGCGCTTCTAGTTAAGGTGGTGGACTGAGCCAGTACAGAAGGGCCCCTTCTTGTTCCTAATGCATAGAAACACTAGATAAAATAACCAGAAGAAGGTGGTATTGATGGTGGTGTGGTAGTTTTAGAACACACAGCAGGACTTTAAAGCAAGGAAAGGGACTCTCTAGGTGCTAAAAACAGGAAGGAAACTTGATGACAGTAGAGGATGAAACTGACAGTGCATGGCCCTCAGGGAAAACTGGGCCAATAAGATAGTTGCCCCCTTATCTGCAGTTTTGCTTTCTGCAGTTTCAGTTACTGTAGGTCAGCCACAGTCTGAAAATATTAAATAGAAAATTCCAGAAATAAACAATTCTTAAGTTTTAAATTGTACACCATTCTGAGTAGTATGATGAAATCTTGTGCTGTCTTGCACCATCCCACTGGGATGTGAATTTGTCTGGGGTGTTCACGCCATAGACACTGCATGTTAGTCACTTAGTAGCCATCTTGGTTATCAGGCTGTCATGGTATCTCAGTGTTTGTGCTCAGGGAACCCTTATTTTACTTAATAATAGCCCCAGAGCGCAAAGGTAGTGATGCAGGTGACTTGGATATGCCAAAGAGAAGCCATAAAGTGCTTCCTTAAAGTGAAAAGGTAGAAAAATAATTTTTTTTTTTTTTTTTTTGATACAGAGTCTTGCTCTGTTGCCCGGGCTAGAGTGCCATGGCGTCAGCCTAGCTCACAGCAACCTCAAACTCCTGGGCTCAAGCAATCCTTCTGCCTCAGCCTCCCAAGTGGCTGGGACTACAGGCATGTGCCACCATGCCCGGCTAATTTTTTATATATATATTTATATTTTTAGTTGTCCAGCTAATTTTTTTCTATTTTTTTAGTAGAGACGGGGTCTCGCTCTTGCTCAGGCTGGTCTTGAACTTCTGAGCTCAAATGATCCGCCTGCCTCGGCCTCCCAGAACGCTAGGATTACAAGGCGTGAGCCACCACGCTCGGCTGAAAATTCTTGAATTAATAAAGATAAAACATAATATATATAGGGTTTGGTCCTATATAAGGTTTTGGCCATCCACTGGGGATCTTGAAACATATGCCCCCTTGGATAAAGAGGGACTACTATATGTGGTTTAGAGACTTTAGTCTCTATATCAGAGTAAGAGTCAAGGTATGGGTTACCGGATATTGGTACTGGAACTAGGCTGACTTACAATGCCTAGAAGGAGCAGTCCTTTCCATGATCAGATTCTAGAAAATACCCTTCATCCCTTCCAGCCAAGGGTGAAAACTATTATTCTCAGGAAATTAGAGATTGGAACTGCACTGTTAAAGTCATTACCCATAACCTAGTGCAGAAACACTAAGCCTAAAAACATATAAACTGACTCAGAGCCTGGCACCAGCTGCACCTCCCAAAGTGACCACACATACATACACACACACCCCACCACATATACAGGAACCCACTGTCCCCAGAGGTCATTTCCAGATGACCAGGGGTGGAGGGGAGGAGTTATACCCAAGAAACTAGAAGTCAAAAGTAGTCTGAAAGGAATTTGTAAGTTAATGTTAAAAGAGAAAAAGAGTTTATAAGATTAGAGTAAAATATTACCCAAAAACAGCAGGTAAATTTGAAAAAGAAATAAATAGAATTTTTAGTAATAAAATTAGTATCTGGGAAAAGAAATATAAACAATGTAAACTAACCCTAGGAAAATCAAATTTTGGAATCTGGAATTTTAAGACTGGCTAGGAGAAGGTCAGATTATAAGACTAAAAGTAAATTTGAGACACGCTCTTTTGGAAATTTAATGCTAAAGATCTCATTCTGCCAAAAAAATCTACAGATCACAATCTGCCAGTGTATCTCAAAGCATCACTCTTTTAATCTAAAACTAGTTGTCCTTGCTTTGTCTCCCTGCTGTAGAATCACTGCCAGGGAGAAAAACACAACTAATGGCTATTCCTCTTTTTATTTGTTACTCATAAGACCTTGAGGAAATCAAACGTGGCTTCAGCTCCTTATGTGGAAGGATGGTTCCCCTTAGAATAATCTGTTCATATACATTTGCAAAGTGAATACTACGAAAGTCTTTACAGTTTAACTCTTTGGGATTCTACTTTACTGTTGGGATTCTGTCTTTACTGTTCCTTCTTCCCCTACCCCCCATATAATTTGATATTCTATGACAGTATCGTCGTTATTTTGCTCACTAGCAATTGGATGGCTTTCTTTTGACATTTGCTATCATTTGTACATGGAGATTTTTATTCAGTCACTTTGACAGAATGTGCTTGGAATTGTTTTTTAGTAGTGCTGCTGAGCTCAACTTTAATTTTCTATATTCCTCATGTGCCAGTAGCATACATTTTTGAGATGACTAGCTACAGTTTGGGGCATGGTTTGTAGCAAGAGAATAGATATTTTTCTGCAAAAGGTAACTGGTCCCTATGGGGTTCAAACTTGTGATCTTGGCCTCATTATCACACTTTTGTAACCATAAGACCTAATAGATATATTGTATGTATTTCAGTCTATAATCTTGAAATTGAGTTGTATTTTTTAATTACTCAAGGCGTATTTCAAATATATAATTGAAACTCATTTTGGGACATTTCTCACTTTTGTTTGATAGTAAAAGTCACAAAAGTAAAGCAGACAGCCAAAGAACCTAACTCACTTTTCATCTTCCCTGTGTTTTCTATGACAGTGAAAGTCACAAAAGTGAAGCTTGCAGGCAAAGAGCCTAACTCACTTTACGGAGAGTGTGACGGTACCTTTTTCTTTTAGTGAGGCTATAGCAGGTCTGATGTCAGTCACTTTAGAGACCTTTAGACCTCAGTGCTCATTTACTGCTAAAATGTACCAGCTCTGCTTCTGCATTATGAAGATCATCTGTCAACACTTTGAGATATTCTCCTTTGTTATTAAGCTTGTGATGCTCTACACTGTCAGGTTTTTTGCCAATTATAGTTAAGGTACAATGGTGTATTCACCAGATCAAAGTCTCACATTGGCGGTAGAGGAATGATTTGTAAGTCTTTATTCATCTGAATTGTACAATAGAACACCTGAGGAATGCAAATAATCCCTCTAAGGACTCTGCAGGAAAGGCTGTTAAAATGACAGGGTAGAACTATTGTTATTCTGAATTGATGTTTTAGCCGAAGTAATTATTTCTTATCTTGTTGTTTCATAACAGTTCTAGTTTTATTAGTTATGTTGACCATATTTATGAAACAAAATGTATATGATATTTTTATATTGTCTTTTTACCTGGGCTTGTTTTATTTCACTTTTATTGAATTTGTATTTGGTATGTGATCTACTTTTTAAATTACATATCTAACTTGTATAATAAAAGTATGTTATTATTACAAAACCACTGATGATAATATTTTAATATAGAGTTTTGAGTGAATATAGAGTAGCGTGTAAATCTATGAAGTAAACTAGAAACCCATTGTGTTGTTATAGGCAGAAGTACCAGTTTAAATCCCACCCCCTTTTTTTTTGCCTGTCCTTTATAATTTTGGATAAGAAAATATCTGGTTTTAATTGTATTTAAAGACTATCTACTTTATTACAAAATGAATATTAGGGATTGGTCCATTTTTTTAGGATATGAACAAAGAAAAAATATTATAAAGATTAAAAACCACTAATAACATATTAAATAAGTAGTTACTTTTATATAACAAACATGTACAAACTGTTGTGTGAATTTTTTCATTCCTTTCTCTCATCCTGAATCCTGCTAAGTGGGCCATATTCTTAATTTTCTAATAACTGTGATCTCCTGCCATTTTCTTTGATAGTTGAGTTTTGAAGGATTTGTGATTTAGTTCTGATTTTTCTTTTCCCCTAAAGTGGCATTTACAATGATTATTTAAAAGATTCTGCTACAGTATTTTGCCATAATAGCTATTAAAACCTTCATCTAAATATAGGAGGCTAGTGGAAGTACCTAGGACAATGGCATACATTAAAATTTTTAATATAAATTTCAAGGGAATCTATAGTCAGTCCTATACTAAACTCAGTTCCAGAATTGTAGGAGTATATGCTATGGTTATCTGAGAGCGACAATTAGTAATAGTAACTACTGTTAATTATCTGTTTACTGTTTACAGGCATTCTTTGTCTAGGTTCTTTATGATATATTATGTACTATTATTATCACCATCTTTACAGATGAGGAAACTGAGGCTTAGAAAGATTCAATAACCTGCCCAGGAATAAAAAGCTGGGAAAGTGGTAGGATCTGAACCTAGTTAAAAGATTAACTACACTTATTTCATTTATGTTCTAATTACTACTTTGCCAAAATACTCCATGCTTTGGAAAGAAAAAAAAACAAAGACTCAGTAATGTGCTCAAGAACTTGTATCAGTTTCCTATCTGATTTGGCTTTCCAAATCTTTTGTGATTAAAGGAATTTATTTCCTCTACAGTTCTATTATTTATGTTCCTGCAAAAGTCAGATTCATAAGAACAGTGTGTACATGATCAACTTTTGTAAATCTGTATTTCTGCACATGTTTATTTTGACTAGCAAAAATCTCCCTCAAAACCAATGATAACTGTAAGTTCTGTTAGTCTAAGAAGTAACTAAACCCAGCATATACATATCTCTATAGAGTGAATTCTTTGTTTGTCAGGGACTCTTCAAAATTAGCTGGCATTTTTAGGTGTGATTCCTGTACAAACAGAACTTTATATTTTCTCTCTTTTCAAATTTGCTTTGTAAAGTAAGGAAAATAAGAAACTATAAAATTGAGGCTTTATTCTAGGGTACGGGTGTTAATGCTGAACAATTTTAGTATAACTAAAAAAAGTTTTAAAATATTTGTACAGTAGTTCCCATAGATAATGTGCTAAAGTAAAAGTAGGTTACAGTAAAATATTATGGCGTATACCTGAAGCAGTCGCTGCCTGTTAATGCCTTGACCTTGGAAAGCTATACACAAAAAGATGGCATCATAAAACCGTGCAATTCTTATGAATATGTATGTGCTACTTGATAATAATGAATGTGGTACAGTCATGCATGCACTACAAGATAATGTTGTGGCCTTTTTTGTCTACAGGTTGATAAAAATTAAAGAGTGGGTGGACAAGTATGACCCAGGTGCCTTGGTCATTCCTTTTAGTGGGGCCTTGGAACTCAAGTTGCAAGAATTGAGTGCTGAGGAGAGACAGAAGTATCTGGAAGCGAACATGACACAAAGGTTAATTAGCATTCATTTTCCCTACACTTTATTATCAACTATTTCCTTGCAGTAATTTAATTGCTTGCGCTGATAGAATAATAAATGACAGAGTAATTACCATTATAAAGAGGGAATCTTCTCCTTTCTTTACCATGAGACAGAGTGAAAAGATTTATTTTAAATTAAGTTTTTAACTGTCATCTGTCATCTCCGTACAGTGTTTTAATTATAACATAGGTATTAGTTATGTATATTTTTGAGGAGGAATGATCGCCAAAACTCTTTCGTCATGTTCAGTGGGGGAGGGGAAAGGGTGAATCAGTTGCCGTAATTTTTTTCTGAGTAACAGTAATATATTGTTTGAATATTGGATTTCAATCAAATAATTTTGCTTTCATTGCCCAGATTCTGGAAATAATTAATATTGGATGAAAATAGCTATAAGATGAGTAGGTCTGATTTTTCTTTTTTTTAATAGTAAACAATTCAAAATTATACATTTAGGTTAATACAATTAAAACCAGTTTTAGAAGGGATGTTTTTAGAAATAGTTACTTGCTTTCTGACCTCTTCAAGTGTATTATAAATGATGAATGGTCATTTACTAATATCTTTTAACATTTTCTGCTTGAAATGAATAATTTTAGCTCTATACTGATTTCTGGCACAATCAACTTATGTGTTGAGTGAATTTGTTTCATTTTATTTCAGTGCTTTGCCAAAGATCATTAAGGCTGGGTTTGCAGCACTCCAACTAGAATACTTTTTCACTGCAGGCCCAGATGAAGTGCGTGCATGGACCATCAGGGTAAGATTCATACTTATTCATCAGCTATATCCAGTTCCACACTATTGAATTCAGATTGATATCACTGACTTTGAAGTTTGTCATGGTGGCGGTTAGCTAGTCATTACAGATGAGGTTTTTGTCCAGGATAACTTTAATTATTTGTGAGCTGCTGAACAGTGAAAGTGGAGCGGCATTGATTGAGGCAGGTAACAATTGATTCTGCCTATTACATAGTCTGGATTTCTTCATCCTGTAGAATCTGTCTACCCTCCTCCTGTGGTCAGAGATAAGACGCACCAGTATTGTGCTTGCTTAATCTGTGTGACTGGGTTTGTCTGCAGTGAAATTGATGTTGCTTTTCATTTTGTATTCGCTAAGTTTGTTTGGGTTGCGGGTGGTTCTTTCCTCCTTTGCTTTGCTCGGATTACATTTTCAGCAATAAAAGCAATATGACATCATTATGCTCTTCATAGATACACAGTTAGGCTCAAAAAGCTAAACTCAATGTGTAATAATTCATGCCTTTTTTATTTGAATTCATAGAAATAATGTTTATTTTTGGTGTTATATGTCCAATCTTCTTTAAAAATATGATATGTATTTTAAATATTGATGTATACTGAATACAACCAGAGAGAATGACTAATTTATTCCCAGAGGACAATAGAAACTGAACTGTAATGGTTTGCTTTAAAATGTAAATATATTGTAATATAGTAGTGTTACTATTGAAAAATATTTTGAAATATATGTAATCGTAATAATAGTGTTACATAATATAAAAATAATACCAGAACTTTTAGAAATACTGTGTTTTAGTCTTTTATTATGCTTTTTAAATATATGCTACATGATAAATTTTAGTGCTGCTTTGATTTCTGTTTTCAGTGACTGTTGTAATTTATTGTTACATTTATTTTGATTTAATATGGTTAAAAACATGGAGGCAGTTCAACGAAATATTAAATGTGTGAATGTGAGATTCACTTTTATCTCCTCTCCTCTTTGTAAAAAAAAAATATTTGATTGACTTCTAACCAAGGTCCTTTTATATAAATTTAAAAAATAATGTCAAAGCAAATTCAACTTGGTAAACAAATTGTCAGGGTTTATTTTTACTATATATTTTAAAGATGTATTTTAAAGCCTTAGAACTTTCAAACTTAAGTATGTGAGGCAGAAAAGATAGCATACGCTGGGCTTAAAAATGTGAAAGCTGGCTTATCTTAAGACTGATTGTAAGTATCCATGATTTAATGTGCTAAGATATTTAGTCAGGTAAGCATCAGTGAGTAGCCATATTAACCCAATACATCTTTTATTGTAAAAACTGTGCTTTATAGTGTCAGACTCCTTATCACTTTAACATGCTTTATTAAGCAGCCTTTAGGTCACCGTTAATTCTCAAATTTCTTTCCATGGCTCTGTGTGTGTGTGTGTGTGTGTGTATGTGTGTGTGTGTGTGTGTGTGTGTAATGTATGCCCTTGTAATTTAATATATGAGGTAATTATAAGACATTTCTCTTCCTATATAAACTTGAATTTCCTTCATGATGGTTAGAGGCAGAGTATATTATGCAAAATGTTCAAACATTTTATTGTTAATTTTTTGAGAATTTCACAATTTGCTGAACATAGATTATATGATTTGTTGGAAATACCTTTAAAATGTCCATTTATATATTGATTTTTGCATGTTCTTTAGATGAGCTGAAATTTTGAGGGTTTTTTATCTTTTTAAAACCTTTGATAATTCAGCTTGAAAGTTACTTAAAAATCTTTATTTTTTTCCACTGTGAAGAATAGAAAATCGAAATGAAACCTACACCAAAACCAGACCACTGCATCTAAATCAATAAAACTGTGGATGACTGTTAGGAAGAACAAAGCTACGCTTTAATATCTACTGATCTATCTGTGCTAAATCTTCTGCACAGATAGTACCCAGTGTTGAAAATGTACTAATTGTAGACCTGACATCTTAACTGATAGTAAACTAAGTTTTAGTTGAGCCCAACTGCAGATCAGAGAAAAGAAACTCTGTGCTTACAATCAATCACCTTAAATGCAATTAGTTTTCTCTGGTCTTTCTTTTCAAAGAAAGGAACGAAGGCTCCTCAGGCTGCAGGAAAGATTCACACAGATTTTGAAAAGGGATTCATTATGGCTGAAGTAATGAAATATGAAGATTTTAAAGAGGAAGGTTCTGAAAATGCAGTCAAGGTAAATTATGTTTTATTTTCATATTTCACAATTTTTCCACTGATATGAAGATAATCATGATAAAAGTGAATGATAATTGTCTTTTAAACCGTGTAGCCAAAAAAAATAAAATAAAATAACAAGATTATCAGGGCTTAGTGTTACTATCAACTGGTTTAAGAGGTATAGATTTTATATGTGTTTAGATCATTTTAAAAATGTGTGAATTATTATCAGTATTGTGGGGTTTTTCTATAATTGAAAATAAAAATAAACTAGTTTTAAGTAATTGTAAATAATTTCAAAGAATTTGCTCCCTGATGGCCAATGAAAAATTATACTTATTACATTTGAATATCTGAAGTAGAATTAATATATG
>VBSM01001562.1:20192995-20207995 GCA_008086735.1 Cheirogaleus medius | reverse complement strand
ATATTGGTGATAGTTAATGTATTTTTAGAATTATAAGTAAATATTTTTGTACATATCTGTAGATTCATCTTAATCAAATTTGTAGTTAAAAGATTTGATTTGTATCCAAAGCTTGTGATAGCATTTAGTTGAGTTTCATCACATTACCTTCATAACTTGCCCTTCGGCATGACGCAGGTCAGAACCAGATCTCCCAAAGAAACACACTTTTCTTCACTAACTCAGTTATTAGTGAAGCCTCTGTTCACTTATCATTTGCCAGCTCTATTTGAGAATTAAGTCCTCTTACTCATGATTAATCAGTGTTGCTGTATTAGAATTTCAGATTGATGTTTATCTCTAGTTGTCTCTGTATAATATTCTCAAAGCTCCTTTGTAACAACTCTGTGTCCTCTCATTCAGAGTCAGAGAAAAATCCCTTCTTTTCCTGCTTGTTATATTTTTTCTGATTGGTTTATTTAAATTTACTTAATGCACTTTGTATTTTACCAGAGACTTGAGAAATGTTGACTGTTTCTAATGGCAAACTGCTTTAGCTGGGAAAATTCATCTCAATTTATTTTAAGCTTATAAAAATATACTATGGTGATAGAATAAAAGAGGTAGGTTTGACTTTTGAGTGACTTTTTTGTCCCCTAACTGGTTTGAGGTCCCTTATAAAAACTGACAGTTCTTGAATAGCTTTCGTGGTTTATGAATATCCCAAACAGCTTGTAAATTAGTATCTCTGTGAAAAGCCTTGTGTTACAATTAGGAAATAAAAAAAGAGGGAAAGCACTTGACCACCCAGGCAGCACTTCACAGAGTTCTCAAACCACACGTATGATCCAGTCCTTGCCTTTGTAGGTCTAAGACTGATTTTTTTTTTAAGCTCAGCAGTGCTGTGTGTGTAACACTTTCCAAACTTCTAAGTATCTAATTTATAAATTGGAATGCTTTAGAGTCTTCATATGTATAATGAAGATAATGCTAATGTATAGATTAAATGGCCAAGTATGAAAAGACTGAGGAGAGTTCCAGATATAAGCCACTCAATAAATGCCAATTCCTGTATAGTTCCCTTTAACATCACCTAAAAGTAAGCACCAATCTTTATGTACTACACACAAGAAAATTACAGAGCATGTTTTTCTGTTATTTTACATATCCTGCAGAAGAAATGTTTACATTTTTTAATGTTGCTAAAGAGTACTCTAAGTGAGTGCCAGGCTTGGTGGTGTGTCCCTGTAATCCCAGCTACTTGGGAGGATCACTTGAGTCTGGGAGTTCAAGACCAGCCTGGGCCGTATAGTGAGACCCCCATCTCAAAAAAAACATTCTGAATGAAAAAACTTAGGGATTGAGTGATAAATGTTGACATTTTGCTAATAACATGCCAGGACTTCATGTAAATCATTGAATTTTCCAACTGAAAATGTCACTGGGAAGTATCTCATTATTCTGTTAAGTCACAAGTTACTGAAAAGCAGAAAGATTAAGTAGCTTACCTGAGATCACACAGCTAGATTAAATAATGTTAACCAGAACGACAGATAAGTAATGAAACAATAGATTGTGTTTTAAAAATTAATTTATGAATTAGTTATTTGTAAGTTGAAATTAATTTTCTCACAGAAAATTACGATTACACTTTCAGAATAGCCACAAAATTCTATTCAACACAATTCTATCAAAATACCATATGGGGTCTTGGACTCCCAAGAAAGAAGAGATAAAGAAAGGGTAATGAAGTCCAAACATCTTAGTTTAACAATTAGTGATCTGGCCACAGCCTACTTCTTCAGTTTTCTCTCCCATTATTCATTTTCTTGTATAGATACAAAGAAATTAAATTCCTTAACCAAAATTGCATTGCTAATTATTTCCTCTATCCAAAAAAAACAATTTCCATAGTTCTAAAACCAGTATAGTATAACATTATCTGCATTGAATG
Source organism: Cheirogaleus medius (assembly GCA_008086735.1). NCBI lineage: Eukaryota > Metazoa > Chordata > Mammalia > Primates > Cheirogaleidae > Cheirogaleus > Cheirogaleus medius. The sequence continues at coordinate 20,206,062 of VBSM01001562.1, read as the reverse complement.
ACCCATGTTGGCCTTAATGAATGTAAACACAGTTGGGAGAGTAGAATGAAAATCCCATCAGCCTTGATCAAATAAACTTGAAGTTTTTCAGCAATTCCTAATTGTCCTGTTTAAAAAAAAAACTTAGCTAGATTTTTGCAAACCAAATTTTCCCATTAAGTCCAGCCTAGTATATACCTGTGAACAATTTCTTTAAAAAATAAACGATTAAGGATAAGTAGAGGTGAGAAACCAAACATCCTTTTGATTCTCTTATTTTTTTCACCTGTTCTCTCTTCTCCAAATTATTAGGACCATAAGAATCATAAAGGAGTATTCATCATAAAGAAATGAGAATGCTGAGTCTTCAAAAATTGTATATGTATGTTAAAATTTTAAAGATGTTGGTTAGAGATGATATCAATATATAAACTGCATATAAAAAATTTTGTTAATACTTAAGATGACCACATTTCACAATTGCACAGGACATATTATTTCAGAAACTATGATAAAAGACTGGTTCCCATAGAAGAGAAAGTAAATTATTTTCTATGATCCAAAGAATTGAAATCCATGTCAGCAATAATAAGATTCAATTGTAATAGCAAAAACAATTGGAAACAATTTAAATATCCATCAATATAGGAAAATGGTGAAATGAATTATAATGCAACCATACAAAAGGATATCATCAGCTATTAGAAGAATAAAGGACATCTTATATGAGCTGGCATAGAAAGATTTTTTTTATTCATACTGCTTTGTGAAAAAGTAAGTTGCAGAACGATGTGTAGAGTATAACCCCAGAGGTAACCTCAGTTCACTGGTATCTATCCTTCTGAATAGTTATCAATGTTTACATATCTATGTCTATTTTTACATAAGTTGGATCATTCTATACATATTGTTACATAATTTTCACTTGTAAAACTGAATTAAAGATTTTAAGGCAATATAAAAATGCATCTAGAATTACATCATATTTAAGAACTTACATTTATTAATTTTAGCCAAAACTTAAGTAAAAAGGATCCAGCCATCAAAGCAAGTGTGGTAGGAGCATCCCAGGCAGAAGGAGCAGCAAGTGCAGACAGAAGTTGTGAGGCAGGAAAGAGCCTGGTGTTTGGAGGAAGAGAGAGGAGGCTGCGGAGGCTGAAGTGCGTTGAGTGAAGGGGATTACGCCGGGCCTTGGATATATCATAAAGAGCTTGGATTTTATTCTAACTTAAATGGGTAGCCATTAAAGGATTTTAAACAAGAGATCATACAATCTGAAGTGTTTTGAAAGGTCACCTGGTGTCCTGACCCCTCTGCCATCTTACCCACTGCAACAGACATGCGTTCCTGTCCAGGGCCGCGCTGGCCAATAGAAATAGAATGGGGCCGTGTATGTCATTTAAACCTGTCTAGCAGCCACATTTAAAAAAAAAAAAAAATTATCTTGATGGTTTTTATTTAGCTGCGCCTGGTGCTCAATAGCTACTCTTGGCTCGTGGCTACTGTATTGGGCAGTGCAGGGCCAGGGCTTTACCTTTCTCCTAAGAGATTTAACCAGAAGCCTCATTCCCATCTGACTTCAACATCTCATAAAAATCCCACTTTTCTCAGACTGGTTGTGTTTTCAAGGCTGAGTGTAAAAAGTGTATGATAAGTCTTCATTTCTGCTTTTTTGTTTTTTTTAAGAAAAAGAGGAAGGGCTTCACTCTGTGGAGGAGGGCAAGAGGGAGACCAGTTATAGTAGTACCAATGAGATTGACTCTTGACTTGAACTAAGTGGAAATAGAAAGATGCAACCTGGTTTGCTCTGCTTGCTGGAGAAGAATGGATGAAACATACTGATGAGTTGGATGTGAGTTGAGAAGGATAGAGAAAGAATGACTTCTGGGTTTTTAGTGTGAGCAACTAGATGCATAATGATGCCATTTACTGAGATGGGGAAGACTGGGGGTCATGCAGGTATGGAATGTATGTGGAGGTGGAAATCAAGAATCTATTTTGAATGTAGACGACACTACCTGACTTTAAGACTTACTATTATATAAAGGTACATTAATCAAGATAGTGTGGTTCTGATGAAAGAATAGACAAAAAGATAAATTAAACAAAATGGAGAGCCTAGGAAAAGACCCACATAAATATAGTCAACTGGTTTTTGACAAAGGAGCAAAGGCAATGCAATGGAGCAAAGAGAGTATCTTCAACAAATGGTTCTGGAACAACTGAACATTTACATGCAAAAATAAATAAATAAATAAATCTAGACTCAGAACTTATACCCTTCACAAAAATTAACTCAAAATGAATCATAAACCTAAATGTAAGACACAAAACTATAAAACTCTGAGAAGATAACAGGGAGAAAACCTAAATGACCTTGAATTTGATAATGACTTTTTAGATATAACACCAAAGGCATGATCCATGAAAGAAAGAACTGATAAGCTGAACTGCATTAAAATTAAAAACTTCTCTGTGAAAGATACCATCAAGAGAATGAGAAGACAAGCCACAGACTTGGAAAAAACATTTGCAAAAGACATATCTGATAAAGGTCTTACTGGGACTGTTATCCAAAATATAAAAAGAACTCCTAAAACTCAACAATAAAAAAATAAACAATCCAGTTAAGAAATGTTTTGAATGTAGATTCAAGATGGCCGTTAAACACCCTTGGTTAGATGTCCAGTTGACCACTACTAAATACATGTGTCTGACACTCAGAGGAAAGTCTGAGGAAGCAGGTATATAAATTTAGACTCATTCCCATGTGCATGGTATTTAAAACCTGGGGACCAGAGTAGATCAACTAGACAAGAGAGAATAGAAGTGGAGAGGGCCCAGGAATGAGCCTGGTGCAGCGGGTGAGAGAAGCAGGAGGGCCAGGAAGACAGACGGAGACAAGCAGCTGCTGAGGGAGAAACAAACTGAGAGAGGAAGATGTCAGAGCAGACCAAAGAAGACAGTTTCAAGAAGAGCAAATGTCAGGTGTGGTGCACGCCTGTAATCCTAGCACTCTGGGAGGCCGAGGCGGGAGGATCACTTGAGCTAAAGAGTTTGAGACCAGCCTGAGCAAGAGCAAGACCCCGTCTCTACTAAAAAAATAGAAAGAAATTAGCTGGACAACTTAAAATATATAGAAAAAATTAGCCGGGCATGGTGGCGCATGCCTGTAGTCCCAGCTACTCAGAAGGCTGAGGCAGGAGGATCGCTTGAGCCCAGGAGTTTGAGGTTGCTGTGAGCTAGGCTGACGCCACGGCACTCTAGCCCAGGCAACAGAGCAAGACTCTGTCTCAGAAAAAGAAAAAAAAAAATAAGAAAGCAAATGCTGCTGAGCAGCTGAAAAAAAATGGAGACAAAGATGTGCTGCTTGACAAGTTCCGTTTCATTTAAAAGCAAGTCCAGATTACTCTTTTGAGAAGTTTGGCCATAAAGGGGACAAGAAAAATGGGGGAGAGGCTGGAGGGAGATGTGAGGTAAAAGGGGTTTGGTTGGTTTGTTTTTTATTAATAGCAATGGGAAATGCTAGAGCAAGTTGGATGTTGATAGGTTCCCAGGAGGCGGGGAGTGTGCGGCTGGTGAGGCCAGAGGGAAAGGGGTGGCAAAGAAACACGGTCCTTGAGAGGCTACCGGGGGCTGAGACCTGGAGCACAGGCAGAGGGACTGGGCTTTGGTAGACGCAGGGACGCGTCTCGCCCTGGAACGGGGGAAGACACAGGCAGGCGTGCAGCTTCTGTGTTCTCAGTGAAGTGTGAGTGGAGCCGTCAGCAGAGGGGCTGTGGAAAGAGTAGGTTCGAAGGGAAAGTAGAAGCTTCCACACAGCCCTCTTCAACGTGCCCTTGATGTTTTTTTTGTTTTTTGAACCCAGATTCTAGGAGCTGACACAGAATCCTGGAGGCCCCCCTCATTAACCCTTTAGTTACTGGGTTGTGGGGATATGGAGGAGCCGTTGACTCAACCGTTTCTCTTAATTCCGAAGGATTAAGTCGCATGTTGAGCTGGACATGCAACAAGCACCTGCCGGCCGAGCGTCAGTCCTGGGAGAGTGAGTACCTCTGACTCCTCCTGCTCCTGTTCTTTACTTTGCTCCTAGGAATACAAAATACTAGGGTTTAAGGAAATCTCTCACTAGGCTCTGCCTTTTATCTTTCTATTTTTGTGTTAGGATTCCTTGGTTCTGGCTCTCAAGAGGCCTGCCACATCTGAGCAGTTTATCTGTTTCCGACAACTACCCCTCTCCAAAAAAGCTTCCGTCCCTTGGCTAGAGTCTCGTGGTCCCGGCTGCTGACACCAGTGATATGAATGGGGGTGGGGGAGCGATGTGTACAGTTCATAGCCTTTCGTGGGGATCCTTTGAAATCCCATGAAAATGCAGACAAGAGACCACCTCTTGAACTTTTGAGGCTCTTGCCTGAGTGGATTAACTAACCCTATTTACTAATATCTCTCTTCTCCCACTGAGGACCCTCGTCTTTAGAATTCAGTGTTCTTTTTGCTTCAAACAAAGCCTCCAGTTTGCTGCTCTTCTGATCACAGCGTGAGAGCAAGCTTATTTGCTCTGGTCAGATGTTGTGTGTAAGTGATTTCAGTCATTTGCCTCATTGTATTTGTGTCATTTGGGGGTGAATTCCAGGAACCTTGGGGCATCATTTCTTTTTTACTTGAAAGTAGATTCAATGAAAAACTGTATTTCTAGGGAATAGAATAGATTTGGCCAAGTTTTATTTCCAAGGAAGGAGTCTATCCTATGGGTTAACTCCTACAAAGCTACATAGGATATCTGGTTTGACTGAGGTCTTTATCCAATTTAAACAATATAACAAATGAAAGCTGTATTTCCTTGTATTTCATCCTTGGATTAGTAATGACCAATTCAAGCATTGGGACCAATGTCCCACCTTTCACCCAGGAATGCTTCCAAATATCCCAAACACTGTTGATTGTTTACCTATAACCATCTCACATACCCACCACACCCCCCTTTTCCTTGCTAATAAAATCTCAATTTTGTTCCCCGAAGAAGTGAGTGTGCCCAGCTCCAGGAAATGAATCATTATTGGTCTAAATTGATCATGATCTCCTGCTTTTCCTTTGCCAGTGATATGGCTGGGCCGGTGAACCAGCTCTGGCCTGGGAACATGAGGGGTCTGGGGAGGGGGCTTGGCAGAGCTTTGGAGAGGGGGGGAATTTTCTTCCCTGATACAAAGAAGGAGACAAGAAGAGATACCCACTCTCTTTCCTCCTGCTGTGAGGACTTGGGGTGAATTCCAGTGCCCTCTGGACATCATTTCTTTTTTATATGAAAATAGATGTATTTAATGAAGACCTGTATTTGGAGTTACTAAAGGGGGCAGCCAAGAGATGGGCAGAGAAGCAGCCCCTAGACTTTGTTAGCCAATCTGGATCAGCCTCCCACAGATGTCTTGTTTGTGTAAGCATTAAATGCCCTTGTTAAGCCACTTTTAGTTGAGTATTCTGTTACTTGTAAAAGCCTCCAGATACACCTGACTTCATAGAACTTGCTATGCTCAAGAGCATCGATAACTAACACTCTTCATTGAGGCTCAACAAAAACAATTCCCAGCCCCCACCTGGCTGTTAAGCCACAGTTCTTTACTAGCTTGTTAAAGACTGTTAAATACCCAAGAGTATTATAAGAGCAAGGTGTTTCCATTCTTCTGGTTTTTTAGTGCAGTTTGGCTAAATAGAATATTACAAATAAAATGATTTTTCAATGACTAATCAATAGAAAAGAGAATGTCAGTATTACTAAATCGCCATCTTCAGAGTTTTCTTCTTTAAAATGTTTTTTAACCTTTCTGATTCAGAATTTGAGTTCTTAATTGGGTCAGACTTTGGGAATTATTGGAAACCCACCATGAACAGCCTCTACTATTACCTGAAGCAGTCACTTGTTTTTTAGTTGCTATAGAAGCTCACCCACATTATTAAAATGCAAAATATTACTCATTCTTTATGGCTTGGCATTTGTTAACCTTATTTGTCACTTCAGTACTTTATCCACTTTTTATCACTAGACACTTAAATTTGTTCTATATTTGATATTTTTATCACAGTTTTTCTCCTTTCCAACCCATTCATATCTTTAAGCCTTGTGTCCCTGAAAATGTGGGAATATGGCTAAACCTCATTCTGGAACTGCTAGATCAATTTAGGAGATAACCCTGCAGAGATTTATAGAATCAACTACCAAATGTATATCTTTAGTTTACCAGGTTTTCTGTTTTCCTATCTTTTTTTGAGAGTACAATTAAAGTGTTTAGGTTAAAATCAGCTCCAGGAAATCTCTGATATTTTCTAATAAACAAAAACAATTATAAGCTACCACTTGCTCAGAGCCTAAAATAAACCATGCAATAAGCCTAAATGAAATAAGCACAACTTTTTTTCATTCTGGGTTTTAATTTTTAAGGTGGCCAAGGCAGATTTAGTTATTGCAGTAGACACAGCTTATTTGCTTAACTAAATGAATTAGGGGGTGGGTGGGGAGGGGGGAGGAGGAGAGGAACTAGTGACAAAAGAACACTGATCAAGTGAGAACTTTTACTGAATTTGCTTAAATTCAGTCAGTGCAGATTTGTAGGCCAATGAGCATTTCTGCAAGTGGTTTATTGAACTTATTTTCAAATTCCACATAGAGCACTGATTGCATCAAGCAAGATGAATAATTTATCTCCAGCATCACTGGAGCAAAAACTGGAAGTGTAGAACTTGTTCATTAGATTTAACAAGCATGCATGAGCCCAGGCCTGCACCAGGCCATAAGGACTATTGATCTCTTGAAACTTAGGCCTGTGGCAAAGGGGTTTCGACGTTGTCTCAGTTTTACCCTTGGTATTCTAATTTTTGGAATTGACTGAGTGATGACACAGAGAGGTCAATGCCATTGAAAGAAAAATGTATTACTTACATTTTGCAAGAGAAGGGGGCATGGCATGCCATGCAGGGCCACGTGGGGAAGCACCAGGTTTGGTCGGGGGTAGCGGGGCAGAAGGGGTGAGGAGAAAGCCTAAGCCAAAGCCTTCACTGTGTTTCCATGGGAAAGGCAAGGCTGGGCAGGGGACACAGCTTCCGATTGACCATTTTGAATAATTTAGCCTGGCTCTGGGCTGTAGGAGTGGACTCTATGGGAGGTACCTGGCCCTGGGTGATTTAGAGCAGGGGAAATATTGGCCGGTGTGTAAGAATCAGATAAGGAGGTAGTTGGGAGCGTGGACTCATGATTGGCTACAGGGTTTGTAATATGATTTTTGCGTGTCTGTGAAAGCTGGATCGCAGAGGAGATATAAACAGTTTGGGCCATTAATTTGGCCTTGTGACTTATGGATACCAAATAGACAAATACAGGATCTAAGAAAACACAATTAGAACAGAAGCCCACATGATTAGGGAGTCCCAGTGCAGATCAATCCTCCTACATAAAAACAACTTAAAAACTACACTATGTACCAAGGAACACATGAAAAAACAATTAACCACATAGCTATTCTATGTTTTAATTATAACACTGTGTAGTAAAGAATTTGGTCTTGCCTGTAGAGAGATCTGGCCTTTGCCCTCAGCTTCTGGGATTAATCTATGTCATGTCTGGTAAGAACTGTTCTTTGTTTAGGGCAGGGATGACCACACTAGATCTTAGGGTGCAGGCTAGCCATGCCAGAAACACCCAGCCATGTGATTAAGGGAGGGGATTTGAGTCATGTAGTGTCAGTTGACCTGCAGAATGAGATCAACCATGTGGGCAATCAGTCAATCAATCATGCCTACATAATGAAGCCCCAGTAAAAACTCTGGACACTGAAGTTGAATGAGCCTCCCTGGTTGGCAGTGCTCATGTGCACTGTCACACACTGATGCCAGGAAGATAACGTGCTCTGACTCCACAGAAGAGAACAATGGGAGCTGCATGTTTAGAACCTCCCAGATTGCCCTGTGCGTCTCTCCCTTTGGCTGATTTTAATCTGTTCCCTTTCCCTGTGATAAACCAGAACCAATGAGATCTGTGAATCCTTCTAGTGAATTATCCAACCCGAGGGTAGTTTGGGGAACCCCCCAAATATGAGGCTGGTGTTAGAAATGAAGGCAGGCTTAGAGACTGTGACCCCAACCTTTGCAGTCTGGCTAAGTCTGGACATGGAAAGAAGGAAGAAAGGATGGAAGGAAGGAAGGCAGGGAGGGAAGGAGGGAGGAAGGGAGGGAAAACTGGAGGGTCTCCTCCCTTGCCTGGCTTTCTCTGGGCAATCTCTCTGTTAATGGTTTCTTTTTGGGTTATCCTTCCAGACAGTTTCTGCATAAATATAAACATATACTCACATTTTATTATTTTTTAATCATAAATGAGATTGTGCTCTATAGCCTGCCCTGAAACTTCCTTTTATCACTTCCATTTCATGAGTATTTTTTGTGTCAGCACATCTGGACCTACTCCTGAACTTTTTCATGGCCGAATGATATTAGTTTGTATGACTGTACTATTATAAGGCAAGAACCAAGTCTAAGGGCTCTTGAGAGATTATGTGACTTCACATACAGAGGACATTAGGACGTGCTGGCACAAAATAAGCAAGCACTACATCTGTTTGTTCTTATTCATTTGTTTGTTTATGTAGCCAGCCCTCTGCTGTGTACATTGAGACTTTAATTTTTTCCGTTATTTCAAACAAAGCTGCAGTGAATATCCTTAAGCATATACATATACATTCACATTTAGGGTAAATTCCTAGGAGTGGAATTGCTGGGTCAAAGGGTCTGCATTTGATATTTTGCTAGGTGTTGTCAAACTGCTGTCTAAAATGGCTGTCCCAAATTACACACCCATCCCTGGCCTAGGACATGCTCCACTCCCCTTATTCCCAACTACTGAGCATTGTCAAACTTTTTAGTCTTTACCGATCTGACAGATTTGTAAAATTTCAATCCTCTGCCAGGGTGTGATGGCTCACACCTGTAATCCCGGCACTTTGGGAGGCCAAGATAGGAGGATTGCTTGAGGCTAAGAGTTTGAGACCAGCCTGGGCAACATAGAGAGACCCATCTCTACAAGAAACAAAATAATTAGCTGGGCGTGGTGGCATGCGCCCGTAGCCCCAGCTTCTCAGGAGGCTGAGAGGTGGGAAGATTGCGTGAGCCCAGGAGTTTGAGGTTTTAGTGAGCTACAATGATGCCACTGCACTCTAGCCCGGGGGACAGAATTGAGTCCCTTTCTCAATAAATAAATAAATACATTTTAAAAATAAAAATTTAAATTTCCTTTTAGTTTAGTTTGCATTTCTTTAATTATTGGTGATGTTGACTTTCTTATATATTTATACATTCACTTTATATTTATAGTACTTTTATTCATGTGCTTTACTTTTCTATTTGATTTAAACGAACTTCTTCATGCCATCTGAAACTGATACCCTTGAATGAGAATCAGACAAAATGAAAGATACCAGGATGCTTTCCCAGCTGCCAGTGTTTCCATATTATCATGACGTCTACTATGGTTTTAAACTTCCTTAAAAAAAAACAAAGCAAAGAAAAATGAAAAGTAGTAAAGTCTGGAAAAAAGTACTAATTTTCTCTGATTGATTGAGTGGTTTTTGTTTGTTTATTTACTCCTCTCAACTAGAGAGAAATCATTCACTTTGTTTTAGCTTATATCCATTTCTCTACCATGGAAACCAACCCACCAGGAACTGAATTTTTTTATTCTTTAATTTAAACCAATCTATTAATAATAAATAAAAACCCTGTGATATTTATCAATATCAACCCAGCATAAATGGTGGTAGATAACAGACTGTAAATCCCTTTGGATTTTGATAAATTTTTTGCACTGTTTTCTAAAAATTTTTTTTTTATTTTAAAGACAGGATCTTGCTCCATCGCCCAGGCTGGAGTGCAGTGATGTTATCATAGCTCACTGCAGCCTTGAACTCCTAGGCTCAAGTGGTCCCTCCACCTCAGCCTTCCAAATAGCTGGGACTACCACCATGTGCGCCACCATGCCTGGCTAATTTTTAAAATTTTTTGTACAGACAGAGTCTTGTTATGTTGCCCAGGCTGGTCTCAAACTCCTGGCCCTAAGCAATCCTCCTGCCTTGGCCTCCCAAAGTGCTAGGATTACAGGTGTAAGGCACCACACCCAGCCCCAAGAGGTCACTATTGGAAGAAAAGGAGGTTTGAAGAAAGGCTGAACCCCATCTTAGGTTCTTTCCTTTTTGGAGAAATCAAATTCTTGAGGCACTGATACAAATGTTCTTTGCAAAATGTGAAATTCACTTGAAAATCAAGAATATCTCTTTATTATTATTATTATTAGCTGCTGAGAAGACTCAGACCCAAGTAACCCTGGATATGAGTTCCCAAGGATATATCTTTAGAACAACATATGAGTCAATCTGTTTTTTAGTAAAGCAATTTGGCCTTCTAAAAAGTGCAAGAGCCTGGGTGTGACAGATCAAGACCTTGTCTCAAAAAAAAAAAAAAAATTTGACCTCTTGAAAGCTTCCTAAATGAGGCTCCTTGTTTTTCAACTGTACAGTCTTCTCCCTCACCCCCATTTCGCAGAACCTGTAACTGTCGCTATGTGATTATGTACATAGTGGTTTAGTTCACATATTTTTATATATCTATCTTTTCTCCCCTGCAAAGTTATAAAGCTCGTATAGATTAGGTGCTGTGTTTTTTATATAGTGCTGCATAACAAATTATCCCAAACTTTAGCATCTTAAAACAATAATAGCATTTATTATCTAACACAGTTTCTTGCTATGTTGCCCAGAAATTTGGAGGCAGCTCGGCTGTGCTGCAGTCATCCCAGGGCTTGGCTAGAGCTGGAGGCTCTGTCCCTGGGAGCTGACTCTCGTGGCTGCCAAACTGATGCCACTTAGTTTCTCACCCGAGGACTCCTCCATGGAGCTCCTCCACAGAGCTGCTCAGGGGTCCTCATGACATGGCTCCTGGCTTTCCCCAGAGTGACACAGGCAAGAGCAAGGCAAAGCCATGAGGTCTTCTAGGCTCACAAGTCACACACTGTCATTTCCAAAATATCCTACTGGTTACCTAGATCAGCCCTCCCCGGGGTAATGAATACCAGGAGGCAGGAATCATTTGGGGCCATCATAGAGGTGGGCTACCATAGGGACCCTGTCTTTTTTTTTTTTTTTTTTGAGACAGAGTCTCACTTGGTTGCCCAGGCTAGAATGCCGTGGCGTCAGCCTAGCTCACAGCAACCTCAAACTCCTGGGCTCAAGCAATCCTCCTGCCTCAGCCTCCTGGGTAGCTGGAACTACAGGCATGCGCCACCATGCCCGGCTCATTTTTTCTCTATATATATTTTAATTGGCCAATTATTTTCTATCTATTTTTAGTAGAGACGGGGGTCTCGCTCTTGCTCAGGCTGGTTTCGAACTCCTGACCTTGAGCGATCCACCCGCCTCGGCCTCCCAGAGTGCTAGGATTACAGGCGTGAGCCACCGCGCCCGGCCGGGACCCTGTCTTTTATCCATTCTTTATGTTATGCCTTACTATGTCATAGATTTGGACATAGGTATGATCACTTAAAAGAACTCAACTATGTAGAAATATTATAATGAATCAGAAAGCTGATTCCTATAACTGATGATACAGTGTGTAAAAGGACAAGTCTTAGGTCAATTTGCCTGGGACACATCTCCAAGGCAGACATTTGCATGCAAACAGCTTGTTGTGGAGAGCCTTCTGGATCACCACCACTTGTTGGGGAGTGGAGGAACTAAGATTGGGACCAGGGATTTGTAGAACAACAAAGGCCTCGGCCAATCCCAAGGGGAGCTCTGGAGCTAGGATGGTCCTTCAAAGTATTAATGCCGTGGAAATTGGCAATGCTACAAATCAGGGTTTTTTAAACCCCAATTTAAATGCTGAATTGGTTATTAATCATTCACCAGCATACAAGTAATCTATTGAATCTCTTTCTCTGAGATCCAGAATGTAATATTTTAGCATATTAAAATTTCTGAGAAGTCCTACAATAAGGAAATTTGTTAAATTTTGTGAAATAAACATTTCCCAAACATCTGATATGAGTATAAATCCCAGTCCACAGACTCAAGTCTATAAGAAGCTATTTAATTTCTAATTCTGAGTCCCTTTCTTCCTGATTGATGGGGGGACGCATAACCTCCCCTTTTCCTAGAATTCTCTCACTCACCCAACTCCCAGGTTGTGCCATAGTTCCAGGGCACCTTTCTGGTTCTCACTCGTTGGTCCACCCAGGCACTGCTCGGGTGCCCAAATTCCTGCCCACTTGCCACACGCCCTGCCAGGTCTGAGCATTGAGCTTGCTTTTTGGGAGACGTCTCTGTCCTCAAGGCGGGAGCACTCTCTCCAGCCCCACGGTGCAGGCCTGTGGCATTGTCCTGCCTGACTCATGGGAGCATGTGGCCATTTTGTCTGCCACCTCCCTGGCGCTCTGCTTGAGGGTTGGGCCTGGGGCCATGCTCAACCACGACAGACTGGCTCCCTCCCTCCGCCTCTGCCTTCCCTTCCCTTCTCTTCGCTGTCCTTCTCTCCTCCCTGCCTCCCCTTCCCCTTTTCTTCCATCTCTCCTCAAAACTGTTTCCAGGCCTAGATAAATCCTCTCTGTTCCTCCAGCCTTTGCTTGAGAGTCGGCTGAATTCTCCTGAGGATGTCGGTGTTGTTTCCTGTCTTACCAGAAGCCTCCCAGAGGTAATGAGCACGTACCCATATCTGCTTAAATGGGGAGAAAGGTGTGGAAACTGGGAGAAAGGGGGATGAAGAGGCTCCTGTCTAAAACTGCCTTTCACTCCACTATTTGACTTTGCAACAGTTTTGTGGGAAACAGTTCAGGGAAACTCTTCAAATGGCTTCCCACTGGCCACTTCCCTGCTGGGAGCCAAGGAGGTACCCCAGGGTGGCCTCTGGGCTCTCAGTCTGTGACACACAGCAGGGGAAGCACTTTCGTGTGCAGACTTCTGTCAGCCTTTCCCAGGGTAAGAGCCCTGGAACCCAGTTGACCTGGAACAACTGAGTCCTGAGCTGAGGGCTGGTGCAGGAGGGGTTGCTGTTTGTGGTGACTT
>VBSM01001562.1:20156725-20183224 GCA_008086735.1 Cheirogaleus medius | reverse complement strand
AAAAAAAAAAAAAAAGATTGCAGGATCAAAGGATAAATGCATACACAGTTTTGCTAAATAATTCCAAATTCCCTCCCCAGAGGTTGTATCATTTTGCACACTCACCAATGATTATGAGAATCACTACAGCCCTGCCAACAGAGTGTATTATCAAACTTCCAAAATTGTGACAATTTGTTAAAGCCTGGTATCTCAAAATAGTTCTAAGATGCATTTATATCATAATGAGTGAAGCTGAATTTTTAAAATATTATGATCCATCTACATATTTTTGTGCATGTGTGTGGACTGTCTGTTCATGCCTTTTGCCTAATTTTCTATTCAGTTTTGGCCTTTTTCTCAATATTGTTCCTTATATTCCTAATATTACAGATTGACCTATACCTGTGATAAACGTTGCAAGTATTTTCTCACAATGTGTGAATTTTCTTGCCATGCAGCAGGTTTTTTGAGTATTGTTGAATTTATTCATATTTTCTTGTATCTGAATATTTTATTTTTCATAAGTGAGCATTTATTTGGGAATTGGGCTGGGCTTGGACTGGATTTTCATGTTGTTGGTAAAGTAAGTGTCTCTCTTTTGTGGGGCAGGGCAGTGAGACCTCTTTTCCTCTCTGCCAAGAAGGCAAAGGGGGGTGGTAGTAGGCCAGCCAGTCTAATTGGGTTTTTTATCTGTTTCCCTCCCTGGAGTTCTAATGTCCTTTCCCTTGATCCAAGGAGCCCAGGTTGGGGACAGTCACTTAGCTCTCACTGGAGAGGGCAGATGCCACATGGGAGAGGAAACTGCTCCATGTCTCCTCTCTCAGCTAGAGGAGCAGGTATCCAGAGCTGCCCTTGGTTTTCACCTGGGGTTTGAATCATAGAAGGACTTTTCCTACACCCAGGGTATAAATAAATCCACTGATGTTTCTTCTAATTTTTGTGTGATTTTATCTTGTACATTTAGATTTCTGACCCATTTGGAGTTTATCCTGTGGATAGGAAGAGGCATGGGTCCAGTTTTCAAATAGGCAAGGTGGCCCCATGGAGTGGGGGTGGGGTGGCGTGGGGAAAATGAGCCAAGATTCTTATGGTCTGGGCCACTAGGTGGCGTTCCTCTAGGTTCATTTCCATGGGACTGTAGGAGAAAATGCTGTAAGTTTTCTAAAGAAAAAGGAAATGACTGGTTAGGTTTAAGTGGCCAAGAGGAAGCCCTAGTAAAAAGTCCTCCTCCATCAGTGCAACCCTGATTTCTGGAGGCAAGCTCTGTGTTTCTTTCCTCCTGTTAGAAAATATCATTTCCTCCAAGTCTGTTTCCCACCAGGGGGCTGGTGTTAGTCAAGCGTGTGTGCACAAAGATTGCCTTGCAGTGAATTCCTCCAGGCTCTGGCACAGGGCAGTGGGAGAGAGAAGTCAAAGAGAAGTCAAGATGGCACTGCCCTGACATGGGCTTCTTAGGGAGCCTGGGCCTGGGAGTGACAAGACCTTGGTTCTTGTCCCAGTGCTGCTGGCAACTGGCCCTTTCACTGCAAACATGCTGCTTAACCTTCTATTCCTCAGTCTCCTCATCTGTAAAATGGGACAACAATGCCTTCCCTAACCACGAGCCAAGGATGTCAATGGGATAAAATGATATATGTGTGCTGCAAAGTAAAAAACACTGTGTAAATGTGTCCTCACCATTATTATGGTTGTATTTTGTCATCTATGGCTATGGGTCTCTGGAAGATCTATTATATCTTATATCATAACAACTTGTATTTATAGGCTGATTTGCTGTTTGTAAGGTGATTTTCCCATGTGTCCTCTCTTTGTGGAAGGGGCACAGCCTTAATGAGAAAATGAACTAGCTTAAAATGGACTGTCGAAGTAGAGACCTTAGGAAAGGGTCTGCGGTGAGCTTTCCCCTGAGGCTGTGTGTGTGTTTCTTACAGCTTGTATCAGATTGCTTGAGGGGCTCACAGTGGTTAAGAACCACAGTCTTGAAAAAGGAGCCAGACTGGCCCCAGGGCCCTCCCCATTTGCTTTCTGGAAGGACTGAGCTGCTTCTGGTCCCTCCTCAAGTCCCAGATGAGGTCTTATGGCTACTGGAAGAACTTCTTGCTGTCACTGGTCTGGAGAGAAGGAGAAAAGAGATGTGGGAAGTGCTTGCAGTATCTAGAAACCGAAGATGAAACTCTAAGTTAGTTTCGCTCCAACGGCAGCTCAGCAAAGAGGTCAGTTCACAACTGAGTCCTGCACTCCGCTTCCCGCCACACCATGGTCTTCTCTCTCTTCCTCAAATGTGCCAAGGTTGTTCTTACCCTGGGGTCTTTTGCAGAGGCTCTTTTATTTACCTAGAATGTTCTTGCCAAGGTTCTTCCCCTGCCAGCCCTTTCTTATCATTCAGGTCTCACTCCAGTGTCATTTCCTTGGACAAGTCCTCCTTCATTACCCAAGCCTGAAGTACCTTCCAAGAGCACTTGTTACCATGGGAAATCATCTTTTTTACTTTCCACACTGTCTGCTCCCCATCCAACAGAATGCACAACCACTTCGGGCAGTGACCACGTGTTATTCCCAGAGTCTACATAAGTATCTGACACCAGGTAAGCACTCAACACATTCTGCGGAATGGACGGCTGTAGTATGAGAGGAGCCGTGATCCTGTTGGAAAGTGCCACGTCAGCATCCTCCACTTTCCTCTCTCCCTTGCTGCTAACTTTAAGTCATTAAGTGTGTTCTCCTTTTGAAGAGTGTCCCACACCTGTCCCTCTGTCCCCTCCCACTGCCTACCTTCCCAGGGCGGCAGCTCAGATACCTGGGTTGTGACAGTCCTGTAGACCCAGGTCACCCCACTCCGACTTTGCATCCAGCCCTGCTGCCATTCATCCCCCACTTCTGGGACAGCCACGTCCCTCTGTGTCTTCTGCTGCTCTTGGGGCTGAATCCAAGGGTCTTCCCCGTGGCAACCTGAGGCTCTACTTCCCCAGCCCATAGACCTTGCTGCTCTCCAGGGCGGAGCCCAGCATGGATTGTGGACAGCTCCCTGGGAATCTATTGAGAAGACATGAATGTCCACCCCTGAGCTTCACGAGCTTTCTGAAGGCAGAAGGGCGGGGTGGGTGTGTTAGGAGGGGCTGGGGCCACAGCCAGAGGAGGCTTTCTGAGGACTGCTCAAGAGCAGGCTGAAAAGGGCTCCGTGCAGAGCAGCTCTTGGGAGCCTTGGGCTAAACATCCTGGAAGCACAGGAGCAGAGCTGCTCTCGGGTGGCAAAATAACCTTGTCCCTGGCTGTCACACAGCCACGTGTAGCTGTCCAAGGGTGAGCTGATGGGCTGTGAAGGAACGCGAGCGGGGAGAAAGCAAACCCAGTGAGACAGGACACCCTGGCGTTGGAGAGGGAGCAAGTGCTGCCCACAGTCGATCGCCCTTCTCTTTCTAGCAAGAACTGCTGCCAGGTGTGGCGAGGCGGGGCCAGCCAGCAATTGCTCGTCCCTTGGAAGAGTCTCTATTTGAAACTGTGTAGACTGTTCGGGTAACAATGTTTAGAGACTTTTCTTAGGAAAGACATCATATTTCCTGGGAGTCATTATCATTGAGAATATTTATTTGTTTTTAATACCAAATGTCTAAATTCATCTACCCTCTAGAGATCATTTCATCTTGTACTGTGTGCTATCTCAGCAGAAAAATTGCTTTCCCCAAATGTGTCAGTTCTATTTTTAAAAAGGTTCAGTGACCTATTTCTGTAATTCTCACAGTCACTGAAAGAACAGCAGTCTATCTAGGCTCAGCTCTGTCACCAAAAAGCGGCCCCTGCCAGGTGTTGCCTAGAGAGGCTCCATGTTGCTTTGCGATGGAGAAGCATAAATAAGAGGCGCACAGCAGCGCCCCCGTCCACCGGGGTATCGCCAGTGTCCCTGAAACCACGGATAGTGCTGAGCCCTAGACACACATACATATCTATGATAAAGTTCAATTGATACATTAGGCACAGTAAAAAATTAACAACAACTAATAATACAAATATAACAATTCAGTCAAACAAGAGTGACTTGAACACAAGCACTGCAACACTACCACCGTCTGACAACTGAGAGGGCTACGAAGTGACTCACAGGCAGGTAGCGTCTACGGCGTGGATACGCCGGACAAAGGGATGATTCACAGCCTGGATGGGGACAGAGCAGGACTGGGCGAGATTTCATCATGATACTCAGAATGGTGCACCATGTAAAACTTAGGAATTGATGATTTCTGGAATTTTCCATTTAATATTTTCAGACCAAGGTTGACTGCTGGTAACTGAAACCTTGGAAAGTAAATCTCAGGATGAGGGGGACTCTTTTGTTATCAGGGTGAGATCGTGAGAGCATGAAAAATACACACGTACACGTACAACATGCTTCTCCATTGTTTTAAACAATGTCATCATGACTATACTCTTACTAGGCAAACATTAGGAGATTGCTTAAGAATCCACCGTTTCCTGGACAAAGAACTTAAAAAGGCAATTTACAGAAGAGGAACTACAACTCATCAACTGAGATGTGTAAGAGTGGTGAGCTCCTCTAGCAACCCAGGAAATGAGAATTGTAACATCGCCACTTTCCAAAACTAATCTATGGTGTGAGAAGTCAGAATAGCCACTACCCTTGGGTGGGGTGGATGAGGGGGAAGGGACCCTGGCGTGGCCTCTAGGGTTCTGGTAATGTTGTTTCTTGATCTGGGTGCTGGTTACTCAGGGGTGTTCACTTTGAGAAAATTCACTTGGGATTTGTGTACTTTTCTGAATGTATAATAAACCTTACTATAAAGTTTACATTTTTAAAAAGCTCACTTTCTATTAAGTTAGCAAAAAACATCATTTTCTTAGTGATAATAGCCAGTGAAGCTATCTGAAGTTAAAATTTTCACATCTTGCTAACCACAGTGTATGTTAATACAGCCCTCTTTAAGGAGCAATAGGAATTCAAAACTCTTAGAAGCATTAATATTTGTTAACTCAATAATTTCACTTCTGCGACTCCATCTTAAAAAATAACCCTAAATGCCAAAAAAAGTTTATGTGTGCATATGCACTGCAATATCATTTATAATAACAAAAAATTTATCATAGCAAAACACTGAAAGCAATCTAAATATCCAACTATAGGGCAATGGTTAAGCAAAGTTTGATAAATTCACATGATGACATTTTATGCGTTCATTACAATAAGCTAAAGTGAGTAATGATGAAAGGAAACATAAGATAGAAAGTAGGAAAAGCAGGATATGAAATTATAGACACAATTATAGCTATGTTAAAACAAAACAGAATAACCTTAACCAGAGAAAATCCCCAGGTTAAAAAAGTGAGTAATGCTTGTGTTTGGATAATGGGACTATGTATGACATATTTTCTTTAATTTACTTTTCTGAGTTTTTCAAATTTTATTTAATGAGCTTGAATTACTTTGGTAAAGGAGGGAATGTTCAGAGTCAGACTCCTGTGTGAACATCAGAATGCCTTCCACTCCGTCTCAGAAGGTGCTAAGCTTTGGTTCCCCTGAGTCCCCTGTGCCCTCGGCAGTCTGTGCTTTGGTGCCTAATGTCACCATTCCAGGCTGAGTGGAGCCAGAGTTATTTAGGAGCAAACTAACTGCATGTCTCCTTTATGCAAAGCTGACTGAAAATTGAAAACAGTCACTTTTTTTTTTTTTTTTGAGACAGGGTCTCAATCTGTCATCCAGGCTGGAGTGCAGTGGCGTCATCATAGCTCACTGCAGCCTCCAACTCCTGGGCTCAAGCAATCCTCCTGCCTCAGCCTCCCAAGTAGCTGAGACTACAGGTGTGCACCACCACACCCAGCCAATATTTCTATTTTTGGTAGAGATAGTTTCTCGATATTGCTCAGTCTGGTCTCAAACTCTTGGGCTCAAATAATCCTCCTGCCTTGGCCTCACAGAGTGCTAGGATTACATGCATGAGCCACCACGCCCAGCCTGAAAACTGTCACCTCTGAAGGACATACTGGAGTGGGGTGCAGGTAATTCAGGATGGAGCTTTATATTATGTGGTTGTAAAAAAGACAATTGGAAAGTCATCTACTGGGTCACCAGGTAACCTCAGTGCCTAGTTCATCCATTCATCCTCCCCTGTCTGCTGGCTTTTCTAGTTCAACAAGAAATGTGGGACCCTGCTTCCCTCTCTAGATGTCACCTCTCAGCCTTGATATCTTCTCGCCCCCAGGCCCAGAAAGGCCCCTGGACCTCCCCACTTGGGGGTCCTTCACGTGCCTTGGAGTTAACATGCCCCAAACCAGACTTATCGTCCCTCTCCTCTTCATCCTGTTTTGTCCTGATGGCCCAGTTACCCAGTAAGCTCCCTGAGCTCACTACCAGGACCACACACCTGTCAAAGTCCCACTAAAACACCTGAAATCTGGTGGCTGGGGAGGGGAGGAGGGAGGATATTGGCTCCAAAATGCAAGAATAGTGTAAAATTAAAATTAACAAATATTTATTTCAATGGCTACAAATGTAAATTATATCAGCTCCCTTAATTGTTAACTTTTACTTTCAATAAAAATTTCATCCCATTTGAGAGCAATTTTTAGGTTAGGTTTTTCTCATATACAAGTTTCTGACTATTCATGGCCTTGAGAGAAATCATAGCCAGTATATATTAAATTAGTTTTTTTGCAGCCAAATAATTTTAAAAAGCAAAGTTATAAGAGCTGTCTCAAAACCAGCAATGCAGTATACCTTTGATGTGGGCGGTAGGCATGCATTTCATTCCTGTTCCTAGGCGGGGCAGGGTCTCTAAAGTAAGAGTGCCTGGGCGGGAGGTCTGGAAAGGGAAGCCATCCTTATTTCTTTCCTGAGGCAATAAGCAGCTGAGGGGTCCTCTTCCCGTCCCAGCCCTGGAGCTGCTCTGAAATGCAAATGTATTCGGGTCCATTCCTGCTAACATCTTGCCTGGGCTCCTCAGCCCTCTTAGAGAAGTCCTGTGACTGCTAGGCTAGGTGGGCCCGTCTCCTGCCGTCTCACCTAAGTCCTGTGCTTCCTTGTGTCAAACCTCTTTCCTCTTTGAATTGTAATTATCGGCCTCAGCCCGTTGCCCTGGGAGATCCCTAAGGGTAGGGACCACATCCTAGAGCTCTTTGTTTAACATTGCAGACATTCCGGAGTGTTGATGATTAAAAGAATGAATGACAGGCTGGGAGGAGGGGCGGTGACACTGTACAGGGGTCCGGAAGGCGGGAGATGCAGGCCAGGTGATCTGAGCCTGGCTCGGGTTGAGCCGACAGAGCCGTCTGGCGCGGTGCCCAGCACACGGTGGATATACCAGTCTGAGTGCAGGTGAGGGGCTGGGAGACAGAAACCGGGTCGTGCCACTAATAAGAGTGTGTGTGTGTTGCGGGGGGGGGGGGTTGGAGCCCCAGCTGTGGCCGTGAAGAGGCCACACAGGAGGTGCGGGCAGTGGGAGAAGCCAGAGCTCTGGGAACCCTCACCACGGAAGTGTGGGCGGTGGGCGGCGCCAGGAAGAGGAGGAGGAAAGCCGTGGCAGGACTGGGAGTGACACCTGAGTGCCCACTGCCGCTGACCCCATGTTGAGCCAGGCCCGGCGCCCTGTGCTTTGCGTGGACACCCCACTTTCCGGTGCGTGACCCCAGGCCCACACTGGCTGGGCCGCTCGCCCAGGTCACACTGGAGCAGGGACTTGGCGCCAGGCTCCACCGGGCTAGATGGCCCCCAGGCGGGAGCGAGGCTGGAGCAGAGTCTGAGAGGAGAACGCTGGGAGCCGGGCTGCAGGGAGCCCTGAGGCTGCAGGAGGTGAGGAAGGACAAGGGCAAAGGGGTGTTTGCCATTTCACAGGTGTATTTGGTATTTTTTTCCCACGTCAAGAAGCAATAGCCAGTTAATATTTCTATAATTTTGATGTCTTTTAAAAAATTGCCTTTGAATGTAGCAATAGAAACGTAAGCAGCCCTCCATTACTCTTCTAACTCATCTTCTTTAAAGCCGCAAGGCACATTGGAGGGCTTTGTGTTCGGTATTCCACCTTATGGATTTTCTTATATTTTCTTTGCCCACAGACACGTTTGCGGAGCGGTGCTGCCTGCAGGTCCACCTGGAGACATGAGGGAGAAGGGGGTGCTCCATCCCTCCTGAGCCCTTTGCTCTGGAAGTTTCTCCCCAGGCATCTGCCTGGCTGACTTCTCCCCTCCCGAGGGGCTTAGGCCACCTCGGTGAGCCGGGCCTGACCACCCTTCCCAATACTGCGCTGGCCCCGCCCCAGGCTGCGGCTCCCGGCCCACTTGCCCTGCTCCGTTTTGTTCTTTTTTCCACAGCAACTGTCACCTACTGTCTGTTTTGTTCCCTGACCTATCCCAGGGGCCTAGAGTAGTTCTGGGCACTTAGTAGGCTCTCAATTTTTATTTTTGGAGTAAAGAAAAGGAGTTATCTCAGGGGGCTGTGACCCCTTCATGAAACAGGAAGGGCTTCAGCCAACCCTTGGAAGATGGGAGAGGGACACAGGGAAGACATTCCAGGTGGCGGAGCGACAGGAGCAAATGCTTGAAGATAGGAACAAGTCAGTCATCTGGGAGGCAACGAACAAGCTGGTTTGGTGGTGCCCAGGATGTGGGCATTGAATGCCCAGATGAAGAGTGTGAGTTTTCCTTTATAGGCAATAGTGGGGAAGGGGAGGGCTATTGAAAAATTTTGAGCAGGGAAGGGACTCGATGCAAGTGATATTTTGGGAAGATGAAGCTGGAGGCAGGGTGCCCATTGGGTGGGAGTGGTCCCTTACAGATGTGTCTCTCCATGCCCCCCTCCTTCCTCCCGAGCATTCCAGCTCAGTCTGGGGCTTTCCTGTGCCCCATTTACTCTGAGCTCTCACTGCTCCGAGGTACGCCAGAGCCAGAATCTGCAGGTGTGTTGAGCACCTTAGATTTGGGGGCTCTGGCTCTGCCCTTTCTCTCCCCAGGTGAAGTCAGGGGAGGCCTCAGCCATGGCCGCTGGTTAGAAATGGCATTCAGCACTTGGGATGCGCCTTCCTGCTTCTCCATCTTCAAATTTGTGCAGTGGCAACACTGAAATTCCAAAGGAGTAAAAGGCATGAAGACCTTTGCCTGGTACATCAAGAATGTGGACAAATTTAGAACTGGAGCCTTGTGATACAATTGCAAGTCAAACTCCAAGAGGGGTAACAAGCCCATTAGTGCAGGAACCTGGAAACCGACGTTTCTGCCATCTCTCCAAACCCACACACACATACACACATTCATTGGGCCCTTGAAAGATCAAGGCCAACTGCAAAGCACCCATTCCCCAAGACTCCTAATTTATATTGGGAACTAGCTATAAAGCTCCCCTTGGCCCCCAATCTTCCCTTGCAATGATAAAGAGCATGTCACATCACACTAAATGTGACACTTAATCAAAACCCATCTTCTTTAACAAACCCTTAACCTCCAGCACACGAGAGTCACCAAGGCCAAGGGACGAGACGGGGAGCCGACTCAGGTGGCACATGCTTTGATTAAGAAGATACAGATGTCCTTTCATTTCACTTTTATCAGAGTTGTAAAATTCCGAATCTGTCCCCTTTTTGATTTGACAACAGCACATTTCAATAGAGGTTGACACCAAAAAAAGACCAGGACTTGTTCTCTCTTCAGCCGGGAGTAGGCAATAATTTCTCTGAATCCTCTTCAGTAATGATCGTCAGAGCTTCTGATCTTCCCACAAGCAAGTTTTGCAGGGAACATGGTTAAACTGAAGCACGAACCTGGCTGGCATCTGGTCCATTACTTAAGTGGTATCTAAATACCCTTAATCTATAGGCCCTGGAAGAGACCTCCCCTTCTTTCCTCCTTCCCTGGGTCTTTTTTTTCTGAGACTTAAATCCTCAAGTGAATTCTTTTGCCAGATTTCTGGGGCAGGAAATCGACTTCCCTGCCACATGGTACTTTAGGCCTTCTGGGGGGTACCAGCAACTGTCCATTTCTATCACATGGCCTATGGTTTTTCTCAGGACCTATTTAGGACTTTGTCTTTAAGTTATTAAATCATCAGCTAAATTAGATAATTTACTATGGAGTTATTGAATCCTAGTTATGGATGAGGTATGTCTTATAGGAGAGATTTATTTCTGCTTTCAGAAAACTTTCAGTCTTGAAGTAAAATACAATAACAGTAAGACAAGATAGAATGGGACGAGTGGCTACCAGCGTTCCAAAGCACAGGCGGTTCATGCATTCAGTAAGTGTTGCGCATCTACCACGCATCTGTCCTAGATGTGCAGAGCGGACAACGTGCCTGCCTGCAAGGGGCTTACAGTCTGGGTGGGGGTAGGCAACATTTTCAACTTTTGTGTGTATTTGGCTTTTGGACAGCCCACACTTTCCAACTGTATATGCTGACCCTCTTCAATCACCTTCTCTAGGTTTGAATTTGGACCCAAGGGCAAGCGAGACATCCGAGCTGGTATGTGACATCGCTGCTTGGACTGCACTCAGCCTGTGCCATGTCAGCCCCCTCGTCTGTCCTGTGGTGCTGGTACCCTTATTGTTCACTAAGAAATGAGCAGAAATGTTAAAACAGAAAGTGTGGATGCTATTGGCAAGGCATGCAGTTCTCATTAACTTCTTATAATTGAGACAAAGATGGAAACCATTGAAGAAAAGCAAAATTAGAGAACCCATTTAAAATACTCTAGGAACATCAAATATTGAGTTGGACAGATAAAGAATAATTAGGGTTTTTAAAATTTATTTTTTGTTTCTGCGAGAGTAGTCTTTTCTTATAACATGTTGGCAATTGCTCCAGCAGGTTTTCAGCAGCAGCATTCTCTAAGCACAACCTCTCCATGTGAGGTCTTCGTTCGTGCTGTGGTCAGTACTAAGAAAGGACTGTGACATGGCCAGCCCTTCCGGAACTTACCTTTCACTCATGGTCATAAAGGAAAATAGAATACCCAGCATATTTCAATGCAGAAGGAAAAAATTTGTTTTCTAGAAAAGTCTATGTTACAGGCCAAGAGGAGATAAGAAAATAGCAAAGAAGCTCATCCTTCACAAGACCAAGCTAAGGCTAAAGGTTGTAGAACAACCTAGAATGGGAAGGTGGAAGTTGGTGCCAAGGCCCAGGGCCAGGAGGAAGAGAATATGTGTGCCAGGCCCTGCTTTAACTCTCCTAGCAGGAGGCCTTCTCCACTGCTGTGAAGGACAGTCCTTAGCCTGCCCAGACCTGTACCCAGTGTCTAGCAAGAGACTGGCACGGGATTATTCCTGAAGACAAGTGTGTTGAGCGAGTCAGTGTGGGATGACAGCCAGCACAGTGATGGGAACATGTAGAAATTCTGGGGCGAGGGAAGCAGGAGCAATCCCAGGCTGTGATAACAGGAACCTTACCTAGCTGTTACTCAATGCCATATAGTCTGGGTCCCATTGTCCTTTGCACAGGCCCTGAGCCACTCATATAGCAATGCAGCCTGCAGAGGAGAAAGCCACAGCCCTAAACCTGGTGGGAGCTGGAATGCAGAAGGCTGCATTTGTCCTGAGTGAGGTGCCCTGTCCTCTTCTTGCCAGGCAGAGGAGCTGAGGGTGATACTACAACCTATGGGCAAAGCTCACAGGAGTCACCCTTGACTGGCCCCATCTTGTCACTTCCCTACTATGCCCTAGAGCTGGGAGGACTAAGGACCTAAGTACAGAATTCAGCCACCATGGAGGCATATAAACAGGTATGTATTGGTTCTCCTCTCTGAGTATTTTTAGACAATGATAAAATTGTCTATATCTTCAACTCTTTAGTATAAAAAACTTTTCAACGTACATAAAAGTGGAGAGAATAGTATAAAGCATCCCATATACTCATCATCTCAATTTAACCATTAACACCTTGGCATGTTTACTTCATCTGTTTCTAAAAAAGTATTTAAAAACAAATCCCAGACATTATATTTCACCCTTAAATACTCCAATATATACCTTTTAAAAGATAAGCACATTTTTTGTATAACCACAACACTATTATCACACATATCAAAATTAACAATCATTCTTTAATATTTTCTAACATACCACCCAAATTCAACTGATCATTCCAAAATATCTTTTTAATAGCTGGTTTGTTTGAATCAGGATCCACACACAGTCCACACATTGCATTGGCTTGTTATCTCTCTTCCATTTCTTTAATCTAGAGGGCCATTTTGAAGTATTAATGAATGGGCTGCCCTTGCCCACCCACCCCTTTGTCCTGGGCTTCGATGACTTTCTTCAGGGCTTCTCCGAGGCCCCTCCCTCGCAGTCCAGGCAGCCAGACCACAGGGACCAGGGGCTGAAGGAATGAGCCTTGTTATAGAACCAGAAACTCACAGATTTTCAAAATTCCAGGCAAGAGACTGTGAGATATGGAAAAATTTATGATGTAGTTTCTGTCCTCCGGCCCCAGACAAGAGAAAACTCCCACCAGGCAGGAGAGAGAGGGAAGAGGGACCCCAGGATTGACCCCAAGATAGACAGAGTGAGGAGAAGCCACCCACACACCGCGGCCCGGGCAGATGGGCTCCAGCTGCGGAAGCAGGTGAGGGGGTTGTGCTGGGGGTGTTCCCCCACCCCCCGCAGCCCGCAGTCCCCCTCCTCAGGGTCCTCTGATGAGCCTTGCCCCTTGGCAGTCTCCTTTTGTTTGTGTAGTGGGAAGGATGCTCCTCTCTGCCCTGAGAACTTTGCAGTCAGACGCCCACGACACTAGGCAGGCCTCTTCATTGGGGTGAGCCCCGAGAGAGGGCTGGGGGTGCTTAGAAGGCGTCCCTCCCCGCCTGACATGGCCAGCGCCGCAACGTGGTCCCTGGGCATCCCTGGCACTCCTGAGCTCTGTGTGCTCGGCTGGTTCCCCATACAGAAACTTTGATGAAAAGAAAGCATTTCTTACGTGAGAGGATGGATTGCCTGGAGCCTGTCCTTGTCCCCTATACTGTATTCCAGCTTACACTGCGCCCCGGGGCCTCTTAGACCAGAGCTAACCTTGTGGGAGACCCGCAGGCCCAGCCAGCTGTGCTCTTCACTGCGCCCAGCCGGGGCCCCCCAGCGCTTCTGTTCGCATCTGCCAGAAAACTTGTCCCTGAGGAGCTCGTTTGGGGGACATGCATCTTCCTTAATGACCCCGTTAGTGTTCTCTGGGCTCTCATCCTATCTTTGTTGGCTTTGGTGGCAGCTGGTGGGAGGGTGCTGCTCTCAGAGAGGCCCCCAGGGGCTCTGTACGTGGCGGTGGGAACTTCGGGGCGATGCTGCTCGGTTGGCTCCACGTGCAGCACGGGTCCCGCGGCTGCAAGCTGGCCTGCATCTGATCAACTTTATCTGCAAGGCATTCAGAAAATTTCTCTCCCGGAGAACATGCTGACCCTCTGAAGGAGGGAATGCGGTGTGGGTCGCCTGTTTGAAGACATCCTCAGTTTTGATGAGGCTTTTGCAGAGACCCAAGATAAGGCTCAGAACGTGAGCCAAGCGGTGGGGAGAAGGCTCCTCCGCGAGCCCCCGCATCTTCCCGGCCTTCCATTTTACGTGTTTACCAATTGCGAAAGCAAATCCAGCTGTTGGGAGGAATTGCTTCCAGATGACATTATGGGAAAGGAAAACACACTTTATAAAAAAGCTGCAGAATGAAAAACAGAACATGCAGGCTCTGTGGGCCAGGATTTCATATGGACTATTTCCTGATATTGTGCAATAAGCCCGCTCCTGGGGTAAGTAATAAGAACAGTGCAAATGCTTCCCCTGCTAGAGTCAGGAGACCAGAGCCGGGGCTGGACTTGGCAGAACTTGGGGAAAATCACTTGACCTCACCAGGGCCACCATATTTTTCTCCTTCCCAAGAACTGCTTCCCACCTTGACTTAGTTAAGAGAAACCATGAGAAAGCAAGGACATTTTGCTTTTGAAAGTGGGATGTGTTTCTCAGCCCCCCAGCGCAGAATTTGCTGTGTTGGCTTTCTCAACGATTTTAGAAGCTCTCTAACGAGCTGGAATTAAAGTGTCCCTTTACTAATTTGGTTTTACAGGTCACTGGATAAACCTACTTAGAGCAGTTTGGAAGAGGATTAGGACATTTGCGGCTCTTCCAAGTTGACTTTCCAGGCAGGGTCAGTCAGCAGCTGGAGACTCCCTTGGCCGGGGGCCAGGGCCCTCATAAGCTGCAGGTTTTAAGGGCCTGCAGTGAACACACTGTAATTCTATTATCCAAGACACAGAAAGTTTGCAGGGGAATTAAAATGTAAATGTTTAAAAGGCACACATTCCCAAATTTGCCTTCCCCGAGAGAAGCCAGAAAACCCAGCAGCCCAGTTCCCCAGGGCTCAGGAAACAGCCAAAGGGATGGAGTCACTTTCCCCGCCTCGGGCCTCACCTCAGCCTTGAGCAACTCTCTCTGTTCTTTTTCTTTTTTATAATTTTTAAAAAATTAAAAATTATTTTTCATTTTTTTTTCTTCAGAGACAGAGTCTTGCTCTGTTGCCCAGGCTGGAGTGCATGGGGTGATCATAGCTCACTGCAGCCTTGAACTCCTGAGCTCAGTTGATCCTCCCTCAGGCTCCCTCCCGAGTAGCTGAGACTAAAGCAGTACACCACCCCACCCTGCTGTGAGCAACTCTCTTAACCCCTCTTGGGGCCAAGCAGACTTGACCAGCTAGTGAATTGCTTTAAACACAGGAAGTCTCCTTAGATGGCACTGTAGCCACTAGCCACATTTCAAGTGCCACATGCTGCTAGTGACTACTGTATGAGACAGTACAGATAAAATGAGCATTTGCTCATTTATTTCTGGAGTGCCACAGCAGTGAACAAAGCATATAAAATCTCTGTCCTCATGGAGTTTATGTTCTAAAGGGGAAGATAAACACTAGGCAATAAACATAAGGAGTAAGTAACTTTTTCTATCACTTGTGGTCCCGGCTGGAAACTGATGATGATGACGGACTCAACTGAGTAACTGAGAAGAGTTTAATAACCGGAGCATTTACCAAGATGTGGCAGAGTCCCCTACTGTGGGGAACCGTTACCACCAGCAGGCCTGGAGAGAAAGCCCAGGGCAGTCCCCAGACCCAGCGAGAGGTAGCAGGGAGGGCTGTTGCTGGACACCCGGGCAGCAGGAGGCCAACTGTGGGGGAAGGGGCAGAAGTACTCAGAGCCCACTTCCCTCCCTTCTCAGGCTCCCTGGCCAAGGCCCAGGGAAGCCAGAGGGTGGAAGGGCTGGAGGGTGGGTCGGAGGGACAAGCAGAGAGCATTAGCATTAGTCTTCCAGGAGGCAGCCGGTGCTAGGAGACCCAGCGGGGTAAGAGGTAAGGCGTCTGGGGCAGTCTAGGAAAAGAACTGCCTCAAGAGCAGGGTCTCCTTCATTGCCATCCCTCCATCCCTCCTCCTGTTTTCCTGTAACTGATTGTGTCCCTTTCCCATGTCTTTCTACCTATCCTCTCTATGGCTCTTCCTTCTGCCACATGTCCTGTTCCTTCTCTCTGGACACCCTCGCAAGTGCCTTGGAGCCAAACCAGGGCTGCTCTGCTGAACCAGAGTCTCTGAGGAATGCAGGTGGGAAAAGTTTTTTTTATTTTAAATAGAATTTATTTTTTAGAATAGTTATAAATTTATAAAAAAAAAAAAAACTGAGAAAATAAGGCCAGGCACAGTGGCTCATGCCTGTAATCCTAGCACTTTGGGAGGCCAAGGTGGGAGGATCGCTTGAGCACGGGAGTGTGGGTTTGCAGTGAGCTATGATGACACCACTGCACTCTATTGTAGGTGACAGAGTGAGACCCTGTCTCAATAAAAAAACAAAACCTGAGAAAATAGCACACAGAGTTCCCATATTATTAATATCTCACATTGGCATGTGACATTTGCTACATTAATGAATTAATAATGATGTATTATTACCTAAAGTCCATATTTTATTCTGATTTTCTTAGTTTTTATCATCAGCAGGAGTTATCTGCATGTCCACTCTGCCACTTCTTGACCCTGCTACCTGTTTTCTCTAATCCTGTTCCAGGCTTTCATAAGTTAACGGAGAAAAATCGTAGAGCTGTGGTGAGTGGGTCCTGTGTGGTGAGAGGACATATGGGAGCATTAGACAGTCACAACGAAATCTACAAATGTGAGGTGTTTTCAGTAGCCTCCTGCCCCCTCCCTTTACTTCTGGGCAATCCCTTCCTCAAAAGCATCACAGAAAGTTCCCTTATACCCTTCACCAGCTTCCCCTAACGGTAATATCTTACACAACCATGGTGCAGTTATCAAAGCTGAGAGAGTAACCTTGACACCAGACGATTAGCTGAACTACAGACTTCATTCAGATTTCACCAGTTTTCCCACTGATGCCCATTCTTCTGTTCTAGAATCCAGTACAGGATACCACACTGCACTTAGTTGTCACGTCTCCTTAGTCTTCGCCAATCTGTGACAATTTCACAGGCTTCCTTGTTTTTCATTGCCTTTTTGGGGATGGAGACAGGGGCTCACTCTGTCACCCGGGATAGAGTGCAGTGGCGTCATCATAGCTCACTGCAGTATCACACTCCTGGGCTTAAGGCGTGAGCACCCAGCCTGTTTTTCATGACCTCAACACTTTTGAAGGGTATCAGTCAGGTATTTTGTAGAATGTCCTTCAGTTTGGGTTTGTCTTTTTTTTTTTTTTTAATGACTAGACTAGGGCTATGAATTTTGGGGAAGATTACCACTAGGGGAGGTGTCTTTCACATGACATCGTATTGGAGGTACATGATATCAGCATGACAGATTACAGATGATGTTAACCTTGATCACTCGGTTAAGGTGGTGTCTGCCCCTATAAAGGTTTTGCCCCTATAAAGTTAGTAATTTTGTATTTCCATACTTCATTTGTTAGAAGTATGTCACTAAGTCCAGCCCATACTCAAGGGGAAAGGAATTAAGCTCCTTCTTTGGAGGAAGGAGTATCAAAGACTTTGTGGACATATGTTGAAACCACCACAGTAACTAATTAATATTTTGGGGTAGATATTTTGAGGCTATACAAAGATCTTGTTTCTTCTCAAAGTTTCACCCGCTAATTTTAGCATTCACCAGTGAGCCCTGCCTGTGGCAGTTATTACTGTGTGATTTTCTACTTCCCTCATTCCTTCTGCAGTTATAATTTGGGATCTTTCTGTACGGACAGTTTGTCTCTTCTACTCATTTATTTATTTATTCATCATTTATTTATATTAGTATGTATTATGAGTATTTATTTTATTCTTTGGGTTAGAATCCAATACTATTGTTATTTTATTGCTCAAATTGTTCCAGTTTGGAACATTGGGAGCCTTTTAGGGTTTGGTCCTGTGTCCTTTTGGCATGACTTCATCCTTTTCTGTGTTTTGCTTGTTTTGTGTGTGTGCGTGTGTGTGTGTGTGTTCTGAGCACTCCTCTACTGTTTTGCAGATAAAATGCTCCAGGCTGAGCCCCAGATGCTCAAAACCTAGAATTCACCATTTCTCAGAGGGCCTGCCAGGGCATCTTAGCTTTCCCTGCTGATATGCTAGTGATTTTACCTGCTGCTCTGCCAGGATCACAGTCCTCTCCTTAGGAGCAGCTCTCGCAGTGCTACAGAGTTCATTGTCCCTGCCCTGGCACATAGGCTTTGGGCAACTCATCCTATGTAAGCCCCTAAATGTTCCTGTCTGTAAAATGGAAAATAATCATACTTCCTTATGGGATTGTTGTGAGGATTAAATGAGAGAATGCATGGGAAACATAAATACTATTTTTAGAGACAGGGTTATTCTGCCACCCAGGCTAGAGTGCAGTGGCAGGATCATAGCTCACTGCAGCTTCACACTCCTGGTGGGCTCAAGTGATCTTTCTGCTTCAGCCTCCCTAGTTAGCTGGGACTAGAGGCATACGCCACCACACCTGGCTAATTTTTTTCTTTTGTAGAGACGGGGTCTTGCTATGTTGCCCAGGCTCATCTTGAACTCCTGGCCTTAAGCAATCCTCAATTTGTAATCCCAGAATGCTGGGATTGCAGGCATAAATCACCATGGTGCCCAGCCCTGTTGTAAATACTTAATAAATATTTGTTGATGATAATGAAGATGCTACTGCTTTTGGTGACGGTGATTGGTTTTAAGGGCATGGAGGCAGACTGCCTGGCTGTGTAACCTCAGTAAAACTCTCTGTGCCTCCGCTTCTCATCTGTAAAATGAGGATAATCGCAATCCCTAGAGTTTTTGGAGGATTAAATGAGACAATATACACGAAGCACTAAGAACAGGGTCTAGCATGTAGGAAGCACTTGCTGTTAGCTATTTATTGTTTGTAATGATTATTCTTGCAAACTAAATCTCTGGCTCCTTTGGTGTGAGCCTACCCTTGGTTGGTAGGCCAAGCATTATAGTAGAAAAATTAAACTATCTAGTTAAAAAACAGCCACTATAAAATGTAAAGGTAATAGATGGTTCACATCACACAGCTTTAATCCTTGGAAGAAAGGAGAACAGCCAAATTCAAATTCACAACTAGTTTGATCAGCATCGTGCGCTGCTGACATTTTCCCCTCTGCCGTGTTGACAAATGGCTGTGATGGAATTACTCAATTCATATTTGTCTTGCATTGACGCACGAGGCCCAAATGGCCAGCGGCTTTGGGGAAACTCTTTGTAAATCCATCAAATTTGGCCATTAAAAAATGATAACTATGATCAGCCAATGCTGAGGGATCCATTTTGTGGAAAAAAGAAATGGAACCAACACAGTTAGTGACACAATAATTAGGACGCAGGGGAGACTGCTGACAATTTGGAGATGTTTTCTTGGAGAACATATCAAATAACTTACAGTTTGCAGGACATTAATAGATAATTAAATCGGCAATTTGTTGCTGCAGAGTGACAGTGTGGCCTCTCCTCCCCACACACAGAGTCAGCCACCCAAAGGCAATTCCTGCTCTCTCTTAATTGTAGGAGAAAGTGTCATGAAAACTCCTTCCCTCCCACTGAAAACCCCAATGAGTTTTCTTGTCAAGAATGCTGGGATTTTCTTACTGTTGTCAAAGAAGAGCATGGATGTGTGATGTGCTGAGGACAGCCCTCCTGGCTCAGCAGAGCCCATAAAGAAGCCCTCCCCCTCCCCTCAGCCTCCTCCACCTTCCTCCTCCCCACGGCACCCTCCTTGAAGCCCACCTGAGTTATTCATTTGATGAACATTTCCCCAAATGCAGTCATTCATGAACAACCTTCAGGTTTTGCCTTATTCACAAACCATATGGGTTTTCATTTAACAATTTTCTTTTAATAAACTTACTTTGAAAAACACGAATGCCCAATTTAGCTTCCTCCTAACCAACGATATCCATGGAGGCTTGGGGCCCCAACAACATTGAGAAATGTCACCTGACCTCAGGCAATGGCTGCATGGGGTCTCCTCTCTCTCTCCCTGTGGTCTGGCTGGGAACAGGAACAGAGTGGAGAAGGGCCTATGGGAGAAAACCGGGCTCTCAGTTTTCTCCAAAATAAGACAACACCGGCAGCGAGCACTTCTAACATGAAGGGACACACAACTGTTCATTACTGACAAACACTAAAGTGAGGGGTGGAGGTTGTTCAACGTTAGGAGTCTGACGGAGTGAAGAGGAGATAATGGACTACAGAGATCAAACCTGCGGCTGGCCCAGGTGGGGCACGTAGGAATAGGAGGAGCTCCTGATGACTCCTGGGTGTTTAACACAGGTAACTGACATCATGAGCAAGACAGGAATAGGGCAGGAAGAGCAGGGTTTGGAGTAAAGGGGATACACTCAGTTATTCACAGAAGCGTTGGAAGGATCTGTGGGATATCCTTTTGGAGATGTCCAGTCTTTGGACACAATGACCTAGAGTTCAGGACAGAGGGATGGGCTTGAGTAACAGATCTGAGTTCTAGTGTCCATGTGATAATAGAAGCCTGGAGAGCGAGTGGTGATCAAATCGCGAAAAGTGTTTTCCACAGCTTGTTGAGAATTGAGTATTTTTCCTTGCAAGAAGTGGTCCAAAGCTGGAGGAAGTGGTAGTCAGCTGGCACAAGGTCTGGTGAATACAGTGGATGACAGAGAGTTTCCAAGTCCAGCCTCTGTAGTTTGAGCAGCGTTGTTTGTGTAACGTGGTTGAGCCTTGTCTTGCAAGAGGACTGGCCTGTCTCTATTGACCAATCTCAGCTGCTTAATCGCGAGCATCCTCATCATTTCATTCAACTGGTTGCAGTGGACATCTGCTGTAATCCATTGACCAGGTTTCATGAAGCTGTAGTGGATAATACCAGTGCTAGACCACCAAATAAACACCATTAGCTTTTTTTGATGAATATTCGGTTTTGGACTGTGTTTTGGCACTTCATCTTTATCCAACCATTGTGCTGAATGCTTGAGATTGTCAAAAAGAATCCATTTTTTATCACATGTAACAATATGGTATAGAAATGGTTCACCTTTATGTAGTGACAGCAAACAAAGGCAAGCTTTGAGATGATTTCTCTTCTGGTGCTCATTTAATTCATGTGGAACCCATCTATCCAGCTTCGTTACCTTGCTGATTTGTTTCTAATGGTCCAGTATTGTTGGAATAGTAACGTCAAACCTTGCTGCTAATTCACATGTAGGTCGAGAGGGATTCACTTCCACTACAGCTTTCAGCTCATCATTATCCACCTTAGTCTCAGGTTGCCCACGTGGCTCATTTTCAAGATTAAAATCACAAGAATGGAACTTCTCAAACCATCGACAGACTGTTCGCTCATTAGCTACATCCTTTCCAAACACTTAGTTGATATTTCTAGCTGTCTGCACTGCATTGGTTCCACGATGGAACTCATATTCGAAAATAACACGAATTTTTGACTTATCCATGGTATCACAAAAACTGTTCTAAAAAATAATTTGAAAGATAATCACAAGCCAAATGATCCATGCATTTGAAAGAATGAGGATGTACTTTCACAATAAAAATAAAACAAAAAGTGTCAAAGTGAAATGTCAGAGATATCAACTGTCTAACTTAGTACTTAAGGAAATCGGACATCTCATACTTAATAACTCAATATAATTGAGTGACATGTTTGGGAAAGCAAATACAAACTGTATTGGGCAGCAATTTAAAAACAGAATCAAAGGCTGGGTGCAATGACTTACGCTTATAATCCTAGCACTCTGGGAGGCCAAGGCAGGAGGATGGCTTGAGGCCAAGAGTTTAAGATCAGCCTGAGCAAGAACAAGAGACCCCGTCTCTACTAAAAATAGAAAAATTACCTGGGCCTCATGGCCTTTGCCTGTAGTCCCAGCTACTTGGGAGGCTGATGCAGGAGGATCACTTGAGCGTAAGAGTTGGAGGCTGCAGTGAGCTATGATCATGCCACTGCACTCTAGCCAGGGTGACCCAGCAAGACTCTGTCTCAAAAGTTAATAAATAAATAAAAATAAAAACATTGGCAGTTATATATAAATATTGTATGTGTGTACACCAGGATTCCTCCTCCAAACCCAAGTATTCTTAGAACCCAAAGGGATGGGATCATAAAACAGTATTTTAGACTCAGCAAACATGTAGGTTCCTCCCACCATGTGTATTCATTTGCTTTGGAGAACTATAATTTTTTCTACTCAGATGGAGCCAAGTTTTTTGGGTTTGTTTTTTATGGATAAACTGAGGTATAGTATTCTGATGACATAGTCACGTAAGTTATTATAATTGAAACAATAAGACTCATTCACAGAGATGTCAGCACATATTAAATCCATGATAAATACTTTTGGATAGTTATGAAGATTAAATATTATTTACTTGGCATTTATGCTTCCTTTAGTGATAGTATGAATAGTATTTCTCACTCTTCTTGAGTTCTTGTCAAACTTTTGAATAGTCTTTGGTGACACAGGCCAGAAGTTACAAACTGGCTGCCCACAGAATGAGTTTTGATGGTCCTGCAAAGTATCTTCCTAAAAGTTTGAATCAGGGGCCAGTGCAGTGGCTCACACCTGTAATCCCAGTACTTTGGGAGCCTGAGGGGGGAGGATCCCTTGAGGCCAGGAGTTTGAGACCAGCCTGGGCAAAATAGCTAGACCTTGTCTCTACCAAAAAAATTAGCCAGTGTGGTGGCGATGTAGTCCCATCTACTGGGAAGGCTGATGTGGGAGGATTGCTTGAAGGTCAAGGCTGTAGTGAGCTATGATCATGCCACTGCATTCCAGCCCGGTGACAGACCTTGTCTCTAATGAAAAAGAAAGAAAGGGGGATAAAAAGTTTGAATCAGCTGACAACATTTAAAAATCAGGTGATTTCACATCAAAATTCAGATTTCTGGCTTCTCTTGAAAAATTAGGAGATGTAGTAACCTGGCTATACACGACAATAATCAGTGCAGGCGACATGGGGACTCCCCACCATCAGACCAGGACTACCTTCTCCACAGCCGCTGCTTCTCACCTTCATGGTCTCTGGAAGCACTTGAGTTTGAGACCTCACTCCTGTTCTTGGCCACCTGATCACTGCTGGCAGTGAATTGCATTTGCATTGTCTTTGACAATATTTTTGTCTGTTTCCTCCAGTGAGACTGGGAGGGCTGGAGGGTTATGTGCTTATGTGCCTATAGCCCTGTGCCTGGCTATAAATCAAATAAACGTTTGATTAATGAGTCCGAGGATCAATTCTTTGCAAGCATTTGGCTATAATGAGGAAATTGAAATTGCAGTGATGGGCCTCAGGTACAAAAGCTTCAAAATCCTGAGTATGAGATTAGTCCAACCTGCCTGCGAAGACGTGAACAAAGGATAGGCTCACGTTCAAGTGCATTCCTTCGAAGATCAGTCCTCAAGCGCTGATCCTATGGATCTTTTTTGAGTCACAATATGCATACCAAAGGCTCTGAGGAATTCTATGGTAAAACAACAACAAAGAACCCGTTTTATTTGGTTTCGCTGAATGTTTCCTAATCTTCATCTACCTTTTCACTATTTTGACACTCAATCTTTGATTTCATAACATTCCCTCTTCCCAGATGTACTAAATGGTAAGCTGTTTTTTAATGATCATGAAATAAAAGGATCCTGGTTAAGACAATTTTGCAAGAACTTTGCGACTGTCCCACAGGTCCCTGGGGTCTCCCCCAGGGTATTGCTAAAACAGCATTGGGAAACGTGGCTTTCACTGCAGTGTTGGAAGTCAAGGTTAAGCTATCCTGTTTTTTCTCTCCTTTGATTGGGCCATAAATCTCTGAAGATCTAATAGCTTACATTTGTATGGTATTTTAGTTTACATTATCACATGCATTATCTCAATTTCTCCTGCAACAACCCTGAGGGTAGGGATAATGACTCCGTTTTTATAGATGAAGAAATGGACTCCAAGAGTTTCAACGACTAGCTTAAGGCCCTAAGCCACCCAGAGGCAATGCCCAGACTTAAAGCACTCTTTTTTCTACATCTGACGCTCTTCTGGTACCTCTGATTCTCTCTTGAACACGTTACTTAGCTTATTCGTCAAACTGGAATGTTGGCTGTAAATTTCTACGATTTGGGGTTGTAATCCTTTCCCCCACACTGAAATATCGACTCTGTTGTTCTCCAGTGCAGCTTTGAAGACCACAAGGGGAAGGTGCCAACGAAGGTTCTCATACCTGGAGGGCACAGGCGGGGACTCAGAGCTCAGTGCAGGACACCGGTGAAGGGGTCTGACCTGGCCTTTCTTGCTCTTTCACCTACAGTCTTTCCCTCCCTCCACCGCGCCTCAGAGCCACAAGTCCCATCAGTGTCCAAACATTTTCTCCAAGGAGTTGCAACCTTGTCTCTCACTTCCCTGTCCTATGGGAGGAGCTACTCGTGTGAAAAGCTTCATTTGCCTAAAGGGCCTCCTCCAAACTCGTTTCTGAGCCTTTTTACCTGTTGGGCAGGTGTCTCTTGCTTTTTTTGTTTTGCAGATTATGGGTCTGCCTGCGCCAGGACCCGGGCGGGCAGCGCTGCTGGGTCCCCAGGTTCCACGGCTTCTAGTTCCCAGGGCGGAGCGGGGGAGGGGCCTTCACCTTTGCCCGGGGGAGGAGGAGGAAGGGAGAGAGGAGGGAGGGAGGGAGTGGGGAGGAAGGGAGGGGGAGGAGGAGCAGGGAAGAAGTGAGGTGGGGGAGAGGGACGACGAGGGGGTGGAGGATGAGAGGGCGAGAGAGGGGAGGTTAGAGAGCGGGACAGACGGCCGAGTGCTGGGGCAGAGGGGAGAAGGAGGAGGGGGAGAAGAAGAAGGCCGAGGTGCTGGGCGGGCGGGGGGTGGGTAGGGGAGAGGAGGAGGAAGAGGAAGAGGAGGAGGGCCGCGGGGAGCCGAGACCGGCCCGCGCCGGCCTACAGTCCTGCCCTGCGCGGTGCGCGCCGCCCGGGGCCGGCGCCGGGGCCCTGCAAGTCGCAGGCCGGAGGCGGCCCAGCAGTTGCTGACGAGAGCGGGCGGCGTGAACTTTGGCTCCGTCCCGCGGGGAGGCCGGGCGGGGCCGCGGCGCCGGCGGCCGGGAAGTGAGCAGAAGCCCGCGCAGACCCGGCGCCGAAGGGCGGCTCGAGGGCGGCGCTGCAGCCGGCGCGGGCCGCTGCCTAAGTGTCCTCGCCTCCTGCGGTGGGTTCGAGCCGCGGGGGCGTAGGAAGCAAAGGCCCAGAGCGCATCTGGGGTCTGGTGCTCAGATCCGAAAGACGGGAGCTGGATGGTCAGGGGTTCCGTGCGACTCATATGATTCCTCAACCAACCCCTCCAAGGGGCTCCCGGGCCTGAAAAGGGGGGTCTTCATTTGTGTGGGCCCCGTGTTGTAAACTTGCAGAGGAAGGGTAGGAGGCTCACTCTTCCCCCACGCTGGAGGTTGTGTGAATGCGAGTGTGCACCCTGGAGGGCCGAGCGCCATGAAGGATGAGGGTCTCTGGTTCTGGAACCCCTCTCCCAAACCTCCGCTGAGTGGTGGGGTGAAGGGTTAGGGCTACCTGAAAGGGAGACTGCCCCAGGAAAGCCCAGCCTTCCAATGTGGCCGAAGTGCTGAGCATCTTAAAGAATGCTCCAGATACTTTGTCTTCCATTCCTGTCCTGTCCTGCCCCTGGTGATCCCATGGGATACTTACCATTAAATAGTGACGTTCGTTGTATTTGTTTTCCCTTCTCACCTGTTCTCTACTCCCAATCCCAGGTTACAGACTCATATTTTTGTATCTACTAATGCTTGGTTGGATGTTTCCGGGTTTCTCTGACTATCCAGTCTCGCCTAGGCCAGTGGACATCTCACAGAAGGCACGTTAGGAGCCCAACTCTGGAGACAGACTTTCACTGTTGAATCTCAGCTCTGCCACCAACTAGCTCTATGCCTTAGGGCAAGTTATTTAACCTCCCTATGCCATGGTTTCCAGTGCTGTAAAATGGGGATTAATTAAATGAAATGATTCATGTAAAGTTTATCTAGTCTTATCTATCACAGCCAAGAGCCCCCTTTCCCCTTTATTTTGCTTCCTAACTCATTAAACAGGAAGTTGCGTGACTGTACATTTCTCTCTCTTTTTTCCTGAGCCACGGGGTCTTGCTCTGTTGCTGGGGCTAGAGTGCAATGACTCATCATAGCTCACTGCAACCTCGAACTCCTGAGCTCAAGGAGTCCTCTGGAGTTAGCCTCCCAAAGTGTTAGGATTACAGGTGATAGTACCTTTCTTTTGTGTATAGATAGCTTGTTTCCTCCACCTACTTTTTAAGTTCTTTAAACATAGTCACTTTTATTTCTATGTATACTTCGAGGGCACCAACGTGGTGCATTGATTGCACCCAGCTCATATTCAATAAATGTTTGATTGAATAATGTGTTAAACCTCACTGATACCTAGAGAGAGATTTTTTTCTAGAAAATTTGAAGTTATGGAAAAGAAAACTCTTCATGGGGCAGGATGAATATAAGAAAATTTAAGATATGAAGTCACTTTGTTCATTTAGGACCATAAAAGTGT
Organism: Cheirogaleus medius; assembly: GCA_008086735.1. Classification (NCBI taxonomy): domain Eukaryota; kingdom Metazoa; phylum Chordata; class Mammalia; order Primates; family Cheirogaleidae; genus Cheirogaleus; species Cheirogaleus medius. The sequence continues at coordinate 20,157,295 of VBSM01001562.1, read as the reverse complement.
ATCATGTATAGTAATCTCTGCTATGTAAAGAAAACTGCAAAAAATAAAACTGGAAGTAAAATGCCAAATGTTATAGTTAATGCCTCAGTGTAGGGTTACAAGTGATATTTTTCTCTCTTGTTTTATATTTTTTAGTCCTTTCCAACTTTTCTACAGTCAGTATGTATTTTTGAGTTACTCAGGAAAAGTACTTTAATTATATATAAAATTTAGCTGATAAAAATGATCATGTTTTGGATATTTAGAGATGAGATGACCTTGGAGGAAAGAATATTCTGAGAACAAAAAGTTTTCCCTCATTTTTTTTCCAGACCAGCCAATCTTTACTGATTTATGCTAGAAAATCAATTCATCAGTTAGAAATATAGAGATATTTCTATTTCAGTGACCAGAATATTTGTCTTACCTATATAAGGGACTTCCTTTGAAGTGTCAAGATCCCAGGCAGGGAACTAAAATCACAGAAGGGTCATACTAAATCTAGAGTCAAGACAAAGTGAGTCAAATGGTCTTAATGGTTATTTCAACTAGTCTAGTGAACTTCACCTTTCCAGTGATTTTTTTTTTTTT
>VBSM01001562.1:20129715-20156625 GCA_008086735.1 Cheirogaleus medius | reverse complement strand
AAAAAAAAAAAAAGAAAGAAGCTTAGTGTGTAGTTGGTGGACATATATACAGTATAAACAGTGACATATAGAGAATCGTCTCAGGGGCTTTGGTAGATCCAAGTAGAGAGACTTACAACAGCTAGTGGGACATGAAGGAGTAGCCAGTTGTAGTGAGGCAGAAGGACAGTAAGGAGGAGGAACCAGGAGAAGCCTCATAGATGACCAGTTATCTGGGCTGATTACGAATCTGTAGCTTATAAGTAGGTAGTTCTTCCTGGCGTGAGATTATTGTTTCTTTCTGTACATTGCCCTAGTCATGCCTTATATATTAGCTGTCTGATGACATTTTCTGATACATTAATGGTATGCTTTATGATTCCTTCCTTCATTGATAAATGCAGTAAGTTTATAACATTTAAATCCTATTCTATCATATTCAAAGAACTAGCCAAATTTTAAAAATATATTAATTCTTTTATCAAGTATAATTGAGATTTATAAAACATATATACCTTAAACTTTTAATTTTTAGAAAGCATATGATTGTACAGTCATTCCCCAATCATTACATGTTGGGTTCAGTGTGTGAGTTCTCTGACTGAAATTACTCATTGTTTTTCTTGCACTAACCCCACCCTTGATACACTGGGTTTATGATTTCCAGCTTTTGTTTTTCTGTAGAGGAGAAAGCTTAAAGACACTTGTAAAACAATATCCGGTGTGGAGTTCTTTTAGGCTTTACAATTTCTTTTCCTAGTCTTTTACAATTTTCTAGTTCATAACTAATTTGATAAGACTTTTTGTTTATTTTTTAGTAATTGGCCTTTGTAGAGTCTTTTTAAGACATTCAACTTCATTTCCATAATTTGTTTTTTTCGTTTATTTCATGGTGGGTTTTTTTCACACTCATATTTCATTGTTTTATGTAATAGGCATAAACAAATTTTAGAACAAATAACTGACTCTAAACATAGAACTCAACTGATTTGTACTGTTTCATTTAAAAAATGCTGGTCATGACCCAATGGATTTATTTCACCCCAGTAAATAGGTATGAAGACCTGCAGTTTGAAAAATGCTATGTCAAAGAGTAGCCTCCCAGCATTCAGTGCCCATGGGCATCAGTGGCTGTTAGAGAGGGATAGAGAGTCAGTTAAGATAGTGAGTCAGTTAAGCAGTGTTCCATTAGGAGAGCTTCTACTGTATTAAGATTTTGTTGGATTAAATTTCTGGACTAACCACTAGGTTTTAGAAATCTCATTGCATTCAAGCTTTGGCTGTTGTGGTTTGAGTTTGAAAGATACTGGGCCTAGATCTAGAGTTCTCAAGCTCAGAGTCAGTGCTAATTGCCCACAAAGTTCATATTACATATTTAACTAACCATAACTGAGCCATTTTAAGGCCATTTGATTATATCCTTTTCTATGGATAAAACAAGGAGATTGATTGATAAAATGTTTAAGCTAATCACATAAAACATCTTTCCTAGTCTATGGCAATGTCTGAAGCTTCTAAGAACCTCCACTTAAGTCTTAGCCCTGTATTCTCTCCAGGGACACAAGACTTGAAAGATATTTGGTGGAGCCAGAAAAGGATATGGAAAGAAAGAATATTCGTTTAAGTTGAAATCGAGACCTTCCTTCTCCTTGGTAGAGGCTCCCAGATGTAAAAGATATTGGGGGCTATCTCACCAGAGGGCATAGTAAAGGCAGGTGGGTATTTTCCTGGGATGATAGCTTTATTTACCCTGGTCTGTAGGATTAGCTCTTAGAAGTTTACCCCCTTTCAAGATGCCTGTCTTTCAGGGAAAATGGGGCCAATGAAAGAATGGATCATCTGTTGCAAAATATCTGGGAATCTCTGCCCGCAACTCAGATACCTCTATCTCCTTTTTTTTTTTGAGACAGAGTCTCACTATGTTGCCCGGGCTAGAGTGCTGTGTCGTCAGCCTAGCTCACAGCAACCTCAAACTCCTGAGCTCAAGCGATCCTCCTGCCTCAGCCTCCCCAGTAGCTGGGACTACAGGCCTGCACCACCATGCCTGGCTAATTTTTTTCTACATATATATTTTTAGTTGGCCAATTCATTTCTTTCTATTTTTATAGTAGAGACGGGGTCTCGCTCTTGCTCAGGCTGGTTTCAAACTCCTGACCTTGAGCGATCCGCCCGCCTCGGCCTTCCAGAGTGCTAGGATTACAGGTGTGAGCCACTGCGCCTGGCCTCTATCTCCTTTTTAATGAGGGTACACACTATGACATCCTTCCTTTTTTAGGACGTCAGGCCTGGACACTTAGAAGTAGATTTGATGTGAAGCTTGCTGGGAAGCATAGCTGGTGAGAAATGTGTACCTAGGCACATCCCTGGCTTTTCTAGCTTTTCCTGAATCTTCTAAGATGGAGCCCCCTCTTGCAGTTATAGAGAGGACTCAACACTATCATGGAGAGGAGCCAACCAATTCTGAAAACATGGCCTAATGGGGGAGTCATGACAGTTTCATAGTCCCCAAACTCAATGTTACCAATGTGACCAGAGTAACCAGGCTCTGGGGGACTGATTCATGCTAGCCAGACTCGCTGAAGAGCCATGAGTGAACAGAATGCCAGTTCACAATGGGGACATTCATCTCTAGTGACCAAAAGACTCGTGTGTTTTCCAGGACCCTCACTAAATCCTGGACCCCTCACCTGCTAAATCCTGGGTACCTGGGGAACCATATTAGAAACCAGAAAGTTGTTTGCTGATCTCAAAACCACAAAAGAGAAATAGATGGTGTTATGGGTTAAATTATATCCCTCCCAAATTCATATGTTGAAGTTCTAACCCTTAGTATCTCAGAATGTAACATTATTTGGAAATAGAGTCATTGCAGATATAATTACAGCTGACCCTTAAACAATGCTGGGTATAGGAGACCAACCCTGAGCAGTTGAAAATCTTTGTATAACTTTTGACTCCTCCAAAATTTAGCTACTGTTGACCAGAAGCTCTACTGATAACATAAACAGTTGATTAACATATATTTTGTTTTATGTATTATATACTGTGAATTTACAATAAAATAAGCTAGAGAAAAGACAAAGAAAATGTTATTAAAAATCATAAGGAAGAGAAAAATACATTTACAGTGCTGTACTGTATTTGTTGATATAAGTTTATATTATCTGTTTACAAGATCAATCATCTTTCTGAACGGTGGTCAATGCAGCTGCAGACCTCAATCTATGGTACATATCAAGTAATTCAACTTTTTCTTGTCATGTCATGCCTCTTCTCTTCATCTTGGGAGCACTTCCAGCATTGATTGGAGCCAATGCTCTGTTTGGCAGGGCAGAGTGGCAGGAAGTGCCCCCACGGTCCTGGGGGCAGTGCTATGCCACTGGATCAACACCTGAAGCCCTATCTACCTCTGCACTTTCAGTTACGTGAACCAGTGACTTCCCTTTGATATTTTCTAGTACTTGCATCCAAAAGCATGCTTGCTGCTACTCTGATCCAGACTCTGAAAAGTCTCTCAGATGCACTGTTTACCTAAAGAAACTTTTCAAAAGACTTAACTTTTTTAGAGCAGTTTTAGGTTCACAGCGAAATTAAGAGGAAGGTACAGAGACTTTCCATGTATCCCATCTCACACATGCATAGCCTCCCCCAGTATCAACATCCCCCAGCAGACTGGCACCTTTGTTACAACTGGTGAACCTACGTTGACACGTCATTATCACCCGCAGTCCATAGTTTACATTATGGTTCACTCTTGGTGTTGTACATTCTAGTGGTTTGGGCAAGTATAATTACATATACTATTTATATCATCACACGGTAGCATCTTACAGAGTAGTTTCACTGCCCTAAAGACCATCCCTTCTTCTCCCCAACCTCTGGCAACCACTGATCTTTTTACTCTTTCCATAATTTTCTCCTTTCCAGAATGTCATATAGTTGGAATCAGACAGATGTAGCCTTCTCAGATTTGCTTCTTTCACTTATTAATATGCATTTAAGGTTCCTCCATGTCTTGAGAGCTCATTTCTTTTTGGTGCTGAATAATATCCCATTGTCTAAATGTACCATAGTTTATTTATCCATTTAAGATGTCCTTTACCTACTGAAGGACATCTTGGTTGCTTCCAAGTTTGGGCGATTATGAATAAGGCTGCTATATAAATATCTATGCAGAGGTATTTGTGTGGACATGAGTTTTCAACTCTTTGGGTAGATACCAAGAAGTGTAGTCGCTGGATCATATGGTAAAAATATGTTTAGTTTTGTAAGAAACTGCCAAACTGTCTTCCAAAGTGGCTGTACCATTTTGCATTTCCACCAGCAATGAGTGAGAGTTCCTGTTGCTCCACATCCTTGCTAGGACCTGGTATTTTCAGTGCTCTGGATTTTGGCTATTCAAATAGATACCAAGAAGTTGATACTATAGGGTTGTTTGCTTTTTCCTTGTTGAATTTTTAAGAATTCTTTGTATATTTTGGATAACAGTCCTTTATTAGATGTGTCTTTTGAAATATTTTCTCCCAGCCCGTAGCTTGTTTTCTCATTCTTTTGACAGTGCCTTTCATAGAAGTTTTTTCCTATGTTATCTTCTAGGAGTTTTATAGTTTTGCATTTTACATTTAGGTCTATGATCCATATTGAGTTAATCTTGGGGAGCGTGAGGTCTATGTCTAGATTTATTTTTTTGCATGTAAATATCTAGTTGTTCCAGCACCATTTAAAGAAATTTGTCAGTTCCACCAGAGCTAGACTACAGACCTCAGGGACAATTTTCCTCAAACATTCTTTCTCATGTCTCTCTCATCTCATTGAATTGGACTCTTGGCAAATTGCAAACTCCTTAGAGCACTGTGCCAGGAGCAGGGCCAGACCAGCTCATCATGGCAGAAAGCCTGAAATTATTAGCATAACATCCCCATGTGACAGTTAGTAGTTTATATTGCCTGTAGTCTACAGAGTTTAGAGCAGAGATTAAGGGACTGACCCAGAATCGAAAAGTCTTCTATTTCAAATCTAAGATTAGTCTATCTGAGTAATTACAATCCATCTGTCGCATGGAGATAATAGGGCTTTTTAGGAGGAGACTAGCTGGCTGCTTCACTGATTGGTAAAATATTTGTACAGATACTACAGATCTGATCCAATAACTACTGGGACCTTCTCTCGAGGTGATTAAGCAGAAAAGGATCAATTCATCATAGCCAAATTTATAAGAGACTGATGTGTAAATCTGTTTGTCAGATTATTTATAATAGGAAGTGTTTCTCACACTTGAGAACCTATAGACTCTTGAATATATCCCAGTTTGAGAAACATTGCATTCAAACTTCCATTATAAGACTGTAGGTGATCACTAGACCAAAACAGTCATAAATCCACATCTGGTCTAGGCATTGATGTTAGGTGGTAGCACTCTGTAAAAAAGGTGGTGATCCAGGTGATGCTTGTGTTAAAATTTTTATATTATCTTTAAAATGAAAAGACAAAATTTAAAAATTCTTCTAAAGAATTTATGGACCTCTGAAAATATGATTTAAGAGTCTAATCTGAAAAACAATGCAATAGGAGAAAGGCTTTGTTTGAAAACTGGTGCTGTTTGTGTATACAGGATGCTCTAAAACAAGCCCACTCAGGAAACCGTATCACAGATTACAAGGCAGATTGGTGAGTATAGAAAAAGAACAGAGGCAGTTGGCTGTTCTCAGGGACTGTGGCACTCAGATAGGGTAGCTAGTTATCCTGTCTGCATTTGCTGCCCAAATATTTCTGTTTAAGACTCTACCAGTCATGGAGAACAGAGCACCATCTTTCTTGCACTGTGGTTGGGAAACACTGACAAATTATTACTCACTAACTTCCCTTTTCCTACACTTCATTTTGAATCCACGAACCCTCCCTGCCAGCGCATCATTTCTAGGTAAATAGGATATGCTTTGTACTTGACAAGAAAGAGATGTGGACCAGATCAGTGGAACTCCAGAGCCTATGGTCTTTCCAATTAGCCCGTTGCTAGTTTCTCTCATTGAACTAAAATTATGAGAGTCCTTTACATACTATAGGAGACGGTAAAAGCAACCTTTTATCTCTTTCCCAGTTTTGCCTACAGCAGTCTGAGAATCCCTCATTCTTCTCAGATGTCTTCTCCCGGTGTTCTTTACTGACCCCTCTTTGACATCTGCCTCTGACCAACCCACCCTTCTCCCACCTCCGGTCTCAACTGGGTCAGTGCTAGGAACCTGGGAACACCCACGGCCCACTGCCATGTACTCCCTCCTGGCTCAGGATCCAGGTTGGACTAGAGCCAGACTTCGCGCTGGGCAGCCTCCAAGCAGCCTGAGAAAATGCCTGCTGTTCCCAGGCAGCGATTCCGGGCAGAATTCAATCGTCAATTCTTCCCTGGCCCCTGAGAGCCCAGAAAAGGCATGTAATCCCTTACACGGCTTGGCAAATGCCTGCTTGTTCTCCAGCACGGTCAGAACCAGGGAGAAGGGTGCCCGCCAGTCCTAGAAGTGAGAGGGCTCGGAGAGAGAGCACGCCCCGAACCCCAGGGAGCGCTGGTAGGGACTCAAGGTCGGTGTTTACCAACTCCTGCCTTACCTGTCTGCCACTCGCACTCAGTACTGACCCCTGCGCATGCGCCAGCTGTGGCCTCAGGCGCCTTCAGTCCAGACCCGCAGGGCTGCTGCGGTCGCCCATTCACCCTTCACATTTCCTACTTGTGCGTGCCTGGACTGCTCCTCCCTTAAAGCTCCTCCTCACCAAGTCCTCCCCACCCTTCAAGAGCCACAGCTGCGACGAACCCCCCTGGAAGCTCTCTAGGATCCACAACCAGAAAGGATCCTTTTTTTTTTTTTTTACCTTTTAACTGCCATACCCATTTTCCTGGACCTATCTTCCAACACAAACAACTTTCTGGTTTCTATTATAACTGTTGATGCACATTTCTTATCTATTCTCCCAGGAAATAAGGTGGATATAAGGGCATGTCTGATTAGCTTTATTCTTCCCATAAGGTTCTGCACATTGTAGGTACTTCATATTTGTTGAGTGAATCATAAATCAGAAGTACTGTATACAGGGTACACAAATTACAGAAGACTGAACAAGTCACAAGTTTTTGTCCAGAAGTTGCCTCTAAGTAGGGCTTCCCTGGCACCCCTCTAACCTACTTACACACCCACAGCTAAGGGGGCCTGTCACGTGGAGCAGGGAGCCTTGACCCAGCAGTAAGCCAGCGCCCTTCCAATTGGACAGTGCCTAGGCCACACCAGTTGTGAAATACTTCGGATATCAGCCCTGTGTTGAAGGAAGGCAGCACTCAACCAGATGACGCAGGAAGGGCACTATACAAATGCATGTTACAGCAATAACATGAAGGACATGAGGGAAGTCAGGGAATCTGGTGCTGCTGGAAGCTGAAAAGCAGAGGAAATCATTCCACCTTTTGTTAAAAACTCATATAATTTTAGGCAAAAAAACATTAGCCTGGAGTCAGATCTGAGTTCTAGTTCTGGTACTTACACCTGCACTTGGATCTTGGGCAAGTCACTTCTTCTTGTCCTAGTTAATTTAGCTACACAATAAGGGGGAGATAGTTGAGGTTATAGTGAGATAGAGTGGATGCTGCTCGGTGGATGGAGACAGTCATGAATGAAGCCTTAAAAATGGATAGGTCAAAGGGAATGTGTTTATATGTTGAGTCTTCCTATAAAAGAAAGGGTTTTTTGTTTGTTTGTTTTTTTTTTTTTTTGCTGTGCTTCAGTAGGATTTATTGGCACTAGACTAAGTCTTGAAATTGAGCATCTGGCAAAAGAGGGAGAAAATAAATAGGAATATTTAACACTACCCTGGTGTTTCGATGTATAAAGTGCCCAGTGGTCCAAAGTATTTTTGCTTGAAACAGGAAGTATTTCTTGTCAGTTCAGATCACAATTAAGCCATGCTTCTATTTCTTTGTAAAGACAGTTTTTAAACATTTAAGTTCTTTATTATTTCTCCTTTAAAAGGGCTCACGACACATTGCCAAATGTACCCAATGAGCACAGAGTAGGTTATGTAAAAGTCTAGCAGAGTTTAGTTTATTATCATTGTTTTTATGACTTGGTAAAAAAAGAAAAAAAAAACAACACTTGTTGACTATATTCTTCTGTGCAAATAGAATTGCTTAATAGAAGAGAAGGAAATAAAGCAACTGTCAGTAAGTTCCCCAAAAGCAGAAGTTGAGTTCCTTTCACATGCGTATTCAAGTGTGTCAGCCACACACTCTGGTCTTGGCAGCTCATGATTGGGGAAGGCCAGAGCTGTGTAGCGCCAAGTCAGAAGTGAAGATGTCTGAGCAGCCAGAGGAATGGGGGCAGGAGGCAGACTCAGGGAGGTGGTGTTGGGGATGGATCTTTGAGCAAAGCTGCTTAGTAGCAGTGAACACCAATCACTCACAAACCAGTTATAATCTGTGTAATACAAACTTGTTGTGGACTTTCTAATTTCTCAGACATGTGTTGTACTTCAGGAATCTTGAAAGCTCCCCATGGGAACTTTCTTTAAACTTGTTCTGTTCAAGATCAAATCCCTGACCCATAAGATGATTTTCTATATTAGAGAGACATTTGGAATCTGAAAGTCTTGAAAATAAGTATATCATAATAGCTTAGAATCTGGAACTGAGGTTCATAATTTTAACATAGGCACTTAAAATTGAATTATTATCATTGGTTAGACAGATATCAAATTTATCCAACTCATAATTCCCAGCCTCTTTTTTTCTGGATAGAAGCCATGAATATAGTACCGAGTGGGAAACGAAGGCTGACAGGTGAGCAGTGGGGCAGCTGATTGTCTTTCTGGCAAAGAGAATTTTCCTAACTCGTTCATATACCACTGGATTGATGCTAAGACTGCTATTGGCTATTAATTATCTCCTCTGTGGTTTGTGTTTTAAATCTTAACAAGAAAGCAGTTGTTATTGTAGTCTTCAGAGAAAGAATGGAACCTGAAAGAGCATGGCACCAACAAGTAGGACCAGAGTTTTAACAAGGGGAGCTTTATTACATAAAAAGGATTTGGGAGTTGGTATTTCAGCACATTCTGCCTCAGAAAATTAAGTTTTGTAATTGTTTTTGTTGTTAAATGCAAGTATATAAAATATGTGTCTGATTAGTTTCATGATAAAAGGACAAGTCCCCCATTATGCTTATACCAGATATAAGCTGATGCATTGGTTTTACCTTAAGTTTGATGTTTTAAGAAAGACTTTAAATATTAAGTATTGTAACTAAGAGGCAGCACAGATAATTATGTCCTTCAGGTCTCTGATGAATGTCACCATTTCAGTGAGGCTCACTTTGACCACCTTAATTACAATTGTGATACAGTCCCCAACGCTCATACTCTATTGCTTTTCTCCATAGCACATATCATTATCTGACCTACTAGTTTACTTATTTATTATATTCATTTTTTATTATCTGTCTCCTTCTGCTAGGAGATAACCTCCACCAAGGCAAGATTGCCTGTGTTGTTCACTGATTTTTTTTTTTTTTACATTTTTGAGACAGTCTCACTCTGTTGTCCCAGCTAGAGTGCAGTGGCATCATCATAGCTCACTGCAGCCTCAGGATCCTGGGCTTAAGCCTCTCCAGTAGCTGGCCTGAGTAGCTAGGACCACAGGCATACGCCACCACACCTGGCTAATTTTTTCTATTTTTAGTAGAGACAGGGTCTCACTCTTTCTCAGGCTGGTCTCGAACTCCTGAACTCAAGGGATCCTCCTGCCTCTGGCCTCCCAGAGTGCTGGGATTACAGGTGTGAGCCACCTTGCCTGGCCTCACTCATCTATTTTTAGTGCCACAAACAGTGCCTGGTTTATAGTAGGCACACAGTAAACATTTGTTGAATGATTGAATGGACATCTATATATCTGTACTTTCAAATCCTCTTGTGTTCATAGAATAATACCAACATCTAAGAACCTAAAATACATTTCTTAAAACCCCTGTGGCTGTATATGATCGAAGTATAGTCAGAGTACTGATGTTGGCACACAAGTGTTTGGAGTTCTAGTCACTCTTCGAGCATGTACTAGAAGCAGCTCAGTGCTGACTTTGTTTAGGACATCAGGAGAAAGCTCTCTCGGTCACTAGTAAGTCAAGTCAGTATGTATTTGTGAAGCACTCATTTCTGTGTGCCTGGTGTAAACCTACGTGGGGCTCCCCCAAAAGGAGAAGGCCCTGCCACTGTTCTCAACAGGTTTGCGGTTTGGCTGGGGAAGTGTCTATAGTAATGGCTACTTTATGCATCCTGACTCTTATCAGCAAGAGGATGCACCTAAATTTGACAAAGAAACGGCTCTAATTTGAGGCCCTTTTCTCTCTCAGGCCAATGAAGATCAATGAAGGCACTCACAATCACTTGCTTATACCAGTAGCCAGTTCCTTTGGCCTGAAGACCAAAGATTTTTAAGAGTAATTATTTGGGCAATGAGGCTGAGCTGAATATTTTCAAAATATCTCCATAGCTCAGCACTCTCGTGAGGGGAATAGCTTGCATGTTTCCCTGCTGTCTTCTACTTGCTATAAACGATTCAGTCATGATGGGATGCCCAACCCTCTTGTCTCTGTAAGATACAAGTCTGTGCTTGACTCTGACCCAGGTCCCCAGTCGGAGTCCCCGGGACCTCCCTAGCATGTTCCCCCGTGTTCTTACCTGGTCCATACAGTCATCGGCTGGTCTCACTGTCTCTGGTCCCTGCACTTGTAGCCCCTCCTGCATGCCACAGCCAGATTAATCCTTCTAAATTATGGCTTTCACTTTATCAGGCCCCTCTTTAGGAATTAACTTTACAACAATTCCTAGAACTAAATCCAAACTCCTCACCCTAGAATTCTCAGCCTGCCGTCCAGTGGGTCCAGCTGGCTTAGGTGTGCTCCAGTCGCTTCCCCTCCACACTCCCGTTTTCCCTTTCCCAGCCCTTGCCCCCCACCCTGACACCCTCTCCATGCCTTTGTTTATGCTGTTTCTCCTCCGTCCATCATTCATTCGTCAAGTAGATATTGAGCTTCTACCACATACTAAGCAGTGTTTGGGGCCCCCAGGATATAAACCCAGCAATTTGGAATACACTCTCTCCCCTCCTCCCTCAATCCGAGGCAATCCAAATCATAGACTGGCTTCAGGAGCCGAATCAAACTTCACCTTCTCAGTGGTTCCCCAACTCTGGAAGGCAACCAAGTATACTGGGTAAGAGCAAAGACTTAGGAACCAGATAAATCTGGGTTGGAATTTTGCTCTGCCACCAAATACCTATGGAATACTGGGCAAGTGACCCAATCTTTCTAGGCCTCCTATTACCTCATCTACAAAATGGGGGTCATAGATACCTCGTGGATTCGTTGTGAGAATAAAGAAAGATAATAATCAAGAGTGATGCTGCTGTTATTATCTTTTCCTTCTCTGAAAACTTACAGCAGACTAAATAATGCTGGGTCACTTAAGAATGAATAAATATTACCTGTAATGTATTGTGTGTCTCATGAAACTCCTTCCCTGCTCAGCAGTGACTACTGTATGAGACAACAAGCGCACAGTGAATGCAGGCACAGTAAGAGGACGCTTGGCTGTCTCGTCTCTCTGCCCTCGGATCCCCAATTCCTTAGGGGCACCAGCTTCGGGCTGTCCTTTCTATACCCTCTCCCAGTCAAGAGGCACCCTTTCTGTGGATTGAAAGCCATCGAGGTAGAAATGGAGGAGCCTCTATCTGATCTGAGGATAATGGGAGAGGAAAACTTCTACAAACTGGAGGGAGCCTGAATTTCCAGCTAGTGTTAAGTGGCCATAGCAAAGTATAACCCATGGCTTCAATTTGGCCTGTCAAAGATGGAATTAAAAGTAAATTTGAAGTTTCACAACATAGTTCTCTCTATTACGGGTGCTGCTGTGCATTGAAATCGTCTGTGTGAGGCTCGTCGTGATGGGCAGAAATTCAATCACTGTTAATGGCTCAAGGAAATGGGGTGGTGAGAATTAGGGTCATCTATCCCAATTGGGGCAAGAAGGAGAACCAGGAAATGTGTTTTTCAGGCTTGACATCTTGCCAGCTGCAGCTAGAGGGAAATGTTTTTCTGAACTCATTGAGCAGTCCACTCACAAATCATAGAGATAGCTGCATTCAAGGAGACTAGATATAATTTTTATATGGTCTGGTTAAAGACTTGCACCACCCACTCAGAGTGGCGCAGAGCACCCCTGAGGGACCTTTGAAACTATACCACATTGCTAGGTAGAAGTCCACATTAGCAAACACCATGGCAACTGGTTTTATGCAATGAAGCTATTTACATATCCTCAGTAACAGTATGGAATATTACAAGCGTAATATGATACGGCAGACACAACCACCAAATCCTGAATCTTTAGTTATTAATAGATAACTGAGATATTATCTACCAGGTGTAATATTTAGGTGTAGCATCTGTTGGAACTTGGTGTGAAGGAGTCTTAATAAGAATAAATATTCTAAATAAGTGACAGATCAACATTATATTTTCAAAAGAACTTTCATATGGTCTCTTTCGTATGATCTCACCTGGTTCTTTTTGTTTTTTAGAGAGAGAGTGTCTCGCTCTGTCACCCAGGTTGGAGTGCTGTGGTGTGATCATAGCTCACTGCAACCTTAAACTTCTGGGCTTAAGCGATTCTCCTGCCTCAGCTGGGGATTGTGTTCTTCAGTTCAGTTCTACAGGTACGTGCCACCACTCCTGGTTAATTTTTAAATTTTTTTTTCAAGGGCAGCCTATGTTGCCCAGGCTGGTCTCGAACTCCTGAGCTCAAGCAGTCCTCCCGCCTTGGCCTCCCAAAGTGCTGGGATTACAGGTGTGAGCCACCACACCTGGCCTCATGATGATTATTATACTGACTCCATGATATACTTCTCTGGTTTTCCTGCTCTGTTGCTTCAGCCTACCCTGGGCTGGGGAGTAGGGTGTCCCTAACTAGGTGCTTGACTTTCACAGGGGCAGGTAGAGGCTGGAAGCCTGGGCTGGCCCTCCTGGTCCATTTTCTAGATTTGCTTGGGGCCGGGCCTGAGCAGGATATTTAGAACTGGAGCCCTTTTTACATTTCATGTTTTTCTGGTTTCTAAAAATGAAAATGGCAAGAAACCCCTGCAGCAGGAGTATTTGTTCCAGGCAGGGTGTTTCCTGCCAGTCTCTTCCAGTAGGAGGATCTGCCTTTTGCTCTGATACCTTTTAAAGCTATATCAGATTCAGCATTTCAGATGCGTCCTGGTCTGATTATTGGATTAGAGTGCAAATGCAGATTACATGGATCTATTTCATTAAAAAAAAAAAAAAAAAAAAAAACTGTTTTAAAGTTGGGAGGGGCACACATTTGCCAATATTATGCTGAAGCTTTAAGAAGGGCCCTCCCCAGCCCCAGGGGAGTTGGGCTGGCTGGCTTGAGTGCAGGAAGGAGCAGTGGTGACCAGCACAGGCTGACACATGCTGGTTTGGAGGTGGGGCGGCATCTGGCAGGAGTCCTGGCGGTTCATTATCTGAGATCACTCACCCACATATGGTCTATGCTCGGATTTCTTTTGGAAAAGAAAAGGAGAAACACACCCCAAATTTCAGGTAATGGAACTTCATTAAGTTGAAGGTGCCAAGGTTGTGTGAATGAGGAGGATTTTCATTGCACAAGAAAATGTAAAACACCCTTGCTTCTCCCTAGCTGGAACTCATCCATATGCACATCTGCATTAATCCTGCTGCTGCTGATTGTTCTGAGGGCCAGGACCTGAGTTTTGGATGCTCACGAATCAGAGCGGTGCCAGGGGAAACCCAGAGCCGTTTAGCAAGTCTGCCCAGAGCATGCAGTCCCCTTCACACACTTCCAAGGGCTGCAGGGGAAGGCATGACTTGGAAAGTCTCTAGCAGGCTGTAAGAACATGCTTTCCCACATAAACTCTGAGACATCTGGGGAGAGAGAGGGATCGAAAGATGGGTGGAGGCAGGGAGACTTTCTCTGGATAGAATAAGCCAAGAGCGCAACAGCAGCCGTGAACGTGCCAGAGGCAGGCAGGCAGATAGCCAAGAATCTCTGAGCAAAAGCTAAGCAGCAGAGCAGCCCCCTCTCCCAGCAGAGTCACTAGTCTGGAAGTGTTAGATGGTCCCACCAGTTGCCTTAGCAACCAGGGGGTGTCTAGAGTCCCCAGCAGTTCCTTTGAGCTCTGGTCTGGCCTCCAAGTGGAAGCTTCCTGATTCTTTCCTAACTTCGTGGGGAGCAGCTGGAGTGGGTGAAGGGACCAGGGTGGTTTGGGGCTCCCCCTGGCCAGCAGAGCTCCGGCCTTTACGGACTGTGTCACAGCAGCAGCTGTGTGCCTCCCCAGCTAAGGCCTGCATGTAAAATCATATTATTTGTTACTGTATCCTAACCCTTTCAGCATGGCTGTGACTTAATTTTTAAATTGCTGTTTGCTGGCTGGGGATTGTGTTCTTCTCCCCAGAGTCCCTCCCTACGTCACAGTTCCGGAGCCTCCAGTGTCCTCCAGCACTTATGTTTTCTCCTCTCCCACCCCAGCGAGAAAGAAACTGAGCATCGTGACATTTAAAGTATCTCAACCCCAAATCCTAGGAGGCTCAGCCCTCAGGAGAGGAGATGGCCTCATGAACACCAGCTGTGTGCAGCCTGCGTCCAGAGAGGAACGGAGGGAGGGCCACAAACCCCAGCCTCCTCCGGCCTTGGCACCACCCCTCTCTTCAGCCCTCTTCCTTTCTAAGACACGCTGCGTTCCCTAAGCCACCTCGCTTTATTTCCTGGCTCCCAGAAATCTCTGGTGTGAGAACAGGCAGAGGAATCTCCTGGGGTGTATTTGGAAGGAAGAGAGTAAGCTTGGGGTTGGATAACTTCCACGAACAGAATCTAAATCAGTGGTTCTTAGCCCTGCTGCACAATAGAATCATCTGGGAGTTGTTAAAAAAATTGCAAGGCCCAGAGATTTGGTTCAGTGGATCTAAATAAAGATTTTGTTTTGTTCAAAAGATTTTTTTTGACAAAGATATTTTTAAAAACAATTCCCAGGTGATTCTGAGATGAGAACCACTGATCTGAAGGTGAGTAGCTTGGGCACGAGCACAGAAAAGGTTGTTGTGTGCTACATACTGGGTCTGAGCTTTATCTGCAGGAAGCCTCTCAGTTTGGGCCAGCCAAGCAGGTGTGCTTGTTGGCAGAGACCGCTCTCTTCATCTGTTTATCGACCAGATACACCCCCAAACTTGGTCTAAACTTGAGGGAGGTTGTCTTGGGTAAAAAGCCCCCAGTGCTGCGGTACCATTATAGGAAAGAAGCTTTTGAGTGGTCGCCAGAGGAGAAATGCAACCTCAAAGCACTTGGGGGGAGGGGGGAGGGGTGGGGGAGGATGGTTGACTTTTTTTGAACATCTGAAATAAAACCCAGAGGAGGGGTGGGGCAAAGACAAAAGGAGGAACGAAACAGAAGTGAAACAGCAGATAGAATCGTGAACGAAAATGAGAGCATCCAGCATGATTATAAAGTCTCGCACACCTGTTCTTTGAACATCTCGGAAAGTTGGTCTTTTGACTCAAACAATTAAAATTACAAGTGGCCTTCCTTGAAAATCTGTCTCAAATCTCTGAATAGCTATAGCTCTGGCAGCTGCATTGGGACGGTTATTTCAGTGTCCCAGAGGAAAGATATTTTGGGGTTTAGTCCTTGCCAGAAATAAGAAGCCAAGAGAAAAGGAGAAACATTACAGAATTTCCAAAAATATTTTGATAGCAATGCAAAACTTTGTAGAGGCTTAAAGAAAAATTAGAGTACATTCTTATTTTAAGGAAGCCTAGTGGACTGGCTCTGTATTTTGGCCAGTAGATTAATTATGTTTCCCTGTGTTGTCAGATTGGCGGAAGGGCCTGTAAGTTCATGGACATACACGTTCGAGTGTATGTGTATATTTGTGTGTGTGTGTGTTTGTATGTATACATGTGTATGTTTATAATGTATTTTTTTAGTTACTTTTCTCATTTGGGAAAATGAGGGTGATAGCATCAAGTAACTCTGGTGGGAAAGTTAGACAGGGGAGGCTTCAGTTAACAATTTAAAGTTGGACTCTACGTCTCCAGAATCAAAGATGACCTGACCCGTTTGTGGTCATCAGGGCA
Source organism: Cheirogaleus medius (assembly GCA_008086735.1). Lineage (NCBI taxonomy): Eukaryota > Metazoa > Chordata > Mammalia > Primates > Cheirogaleidae > Cheirogaleus > Cheirogaleus medius. The sequence continues at coordinate 20,140,471 of VBSM01001562.1, read as the reverse complement.
GTACTGGCTCATTACCATATCAGGAACCTTCCATGGGCCTGTCTGGGTAATAGTTTGCTCCTAATAAAGCTTGCTGTTTTCTTCTTCCAGTCCTTCTTCCCTCTACCAATTCCTATGTCTCTTGAATTGCTTACGAAAAGTCTCTTTCTTTCTTTTTGTGTTTTTTAGAGCTGAGGTCTTTCTGTGTCGCCCAGGCTGGAGTGCAGAGGCTATTCACAGGTGCAGTTGAGTGCACTACAGTTGCTAAGGGTCCTCCTGCCTCGGCCTCCTGAGTAGCTGGAACTACAGGCACTTACCACCTCACCTGACTTGGAAAAGTCTCTTTCTAATGTGACCCAGCCTTAGTGGTTAAAGGACTTTGCTCCTCCCCAGCAGCCTGGCAATAAGACTATTTTATGGGTTCTCATTTTTAATTGGTATAAACTATTAGTTATTGTTCTGTAATACTTTATTATAATGTGTTCATTTTCTCTACTAACATTTAAGGGTGGCACTGCACAGGGTACAATTTTAAAAATAAAATAAAAATGTGAATTATGCCCTGGAGGTTGGGAGATGTGAGTCTAAGAATTCTTTCATTGTAAGGGTATCCCTCAGTCCTGGGCATGTTAATAAACATCTGCCTATCAGTCACCTTGTCTGGGCAACCAGATCTGTAGGATCAGTTTGGGATTGAAGCTACCAAAAGTGGCAAAACTTTGCCTATCTCAGCAAAGAAAGTTTTCATACAGTTTGGGATGGAAGAATAAACGTTTCCCTGGTTGAAAATAAAAGTATAGGAACTGAAGGAACAAATTTTCCCAGTCATCAAAGTGTGAGCCCTTTTGAAGGACAGGCAGTTACTACTAAGCAGAATTCAGATTGGAGTTCTGCTGCAGAACTCAGCATTGAGTAAACAATATGTTATCTGCTCCATAAAATGTGTAAAGAAAAACTCATCCCAGTGGCTCTTTTTTTTTTTTAATTTCTCTGTGATAAGAGAAAAAAATTGTATATTTATTAAAGGAAAAAAGGAAGAAAGAAAAAGAAAGAAAGAAAGAGAAAAAGCAAGAAAGCAAGCAAGCAAGAAAAAAAATTATTTTGTGCACATGATTATACAGGAATTTGTTTTGTTTCCTTGAATTTTAAAATAGTGACATTGGTAACATGTAAACCCTCCAAAGCAGAGCTTCAAGTTCATATTGTTATTAAATTTAAGATTGAGCTTAATTAAGAAAGTTTTTAAGTGGAATGCTAATTGATAAGAATAATTAAAATTTTACAGTGCTTTACAGTTTATAAAAAGTGTTCATATACTTGCTCATTTAATTTTCACAACCTAGAGAGGAAGATTGGGGAGGTTTTATTATTTCCACTTTATTGGTAGAGAGACCAAGTCTCAGAAAAGTTAAGGAGCTTGCCCCAAGTCATAACACTGGTACTTGGAAAAATTAAATCTGACACCAAACCCGTGCTCTTGTTTAATTGCTAATTGATTCGTTGGTAAGGACTGTTAAAACCTAATGAATTATGTATAGGGTGTCTTGGATCATATGGTTTCTTATTAAAGTTTTAAGTTTTGTCAGAGTTCTTTAAGAGAAAAATCTCAGATAGGAAGCAAGGGTAAGCTTCCCATGGTTTCAGTTTTCTTGGCCCCATAGTCATCAGTGCTATTGGCTCAGGCAGCTGTTGTTTCTGGTCCCAATATTGAATGAGATCTAGAAAAATTCTTTCCTCTTAGCATAGTCCAGCCCAGCTGTGACAACACTGGACCCCTTTCAAAATTGGCCTATCCTAATAAACTGAGAAAACAATTATAAAAACATGTAAGTGGATTAGTTTACAGAACACAGATTTTATTCTAACTTAACTATAGCCTGGCCCATAGCCACAGTAGCTCTCAGGACACTGGATACCAGCTCCTATGCCTTAGTTTAATCCTGTTTGGGGTGATAGAGAAGATGTGATACCAAGGTACTCGAGATTTCCAGCCTAACAAGAAATCTCTCTGTCGTCATTCTCAATATGAGCTGTCTCTGACCGTGTGTCCTGCTACGCCTCTGCTCTATAGGGTCTAACCTTACAGAGTGTGTCATTTATAACATGATAGAAAAGCACTAGACTGAGAGGAAGGGACCAGGAGACAGGGGACACATCCAAGTCCTCCTGTGCGCACTGGCAAGTCACTTTGCTTTTCTGGTCTCAGTTTCCTCTTTTGGGAAGGAAGTGGGTTAAACTGGACCCACTTGTATTTTCTCAGCAGTCGGAGATCCTGAAGGCCAGAGCCTAAGAAGCCCCAGCTGAGGTGGTGAGAAAAGTGTCCTCTTTAACCATTGCATATGCACATGGGAGAGGATTGGGTTGAACCTGGGACCCAGAAATGCAGAGACCTTGCCTCTCTAGAGACCCAGAGTGCTGAAAACGAACTCAATCTTCGACCCAGAGATGCAAATATCAGGGACGAACAAGGTAATAACCTCCAAGAATTGAGACCTAGAGAAAATGCGAAACTATCATAAGGATTGACAGATGATGCCCAGGTGGGACTCGTTTCTGTTAGAATGTGAACTTCATTCTACCAGGCAGGATTTTTATTCTGTTTAGTAATGGATCCCACACAGAGGTGTTCAATATGTGCTTGTTGAATGACAAATGAACTCTTTAAATTCGTGATAAGCTCAATGAGCAATGTGAGATTATCTAATTTATCTACATGCATTCACCCTAAAATCACCCCTGGGTCCTAGGGCAGGGCTGTGGGTGGTAGTGGTGTATTTAGAATCGCTAGCTAAGCTACTGTCCATGTAGCCGTTAAATAGTGTGGCCTTTCCTTGTACAACTTGCAGTGACCCTTCCCTGTGGAATGGTTGGTTTAATTTATGACTCTGCCCATCATCAGTTAATCAACGTCCCCAGAATAATCACACTGTAACACAATTCAGTCATTAAGTGGAGATGGTCAGTAAGATCCCACAGTCCCATGGAAACTTTGTACAGAAAAAAGGGTGTGTTAACATGTGAGTGGCTGTGTAAGTAAACAGTAAACTGAGACAAAAGGGAGAAAGCCACCATGTCTTTGTGTCCCCTGTTGGTCTGATAATCAGGAATGTGCTCAAATCAGTTTAAAAATACTCTGCCTGTGTTCCACTTTGTAAATAGACGACGTAAAATGGTTTCATTAGCATCATTTTACATATGATAACTTACATATAGAGTTTTTGAACACAAGAAAAACCTGACTCAAAAAATGGAACAAAGCAAATAGGGTAATAGTGTTAGAAAAAACCTGGCAGCTCTTGGAAGACCTGCGTGGGGCCAATTGCAAAGCTCTGAACTGTTGTTGAGCCATGCACACCCCCTGAGGCCAGGCTGCTGTCTGTTGGCTCTTTCTCCCGACAGGTTCAGGCTTCTCTCTCTTTGGTTTATCTCCTCTTCAGAATCCAGTTCTATACTCTGATGATTTATCTCTTTTGCTTAATTCCTACGTTAGTAGTTGCTTTTTTTCCCCCTACCAACCTCTGATCTGTGTCTGTGTCACACGAAACAATTCCTCGTGGCGTATCTGTGCTGTGAGACACACACACCAGGGTGCCGCACCCCGTATGTTCTTCCCAAGAGGCATTTAGGTTTATATAGTTTGGGTTATATGTGATCCTTGCCCTCTAAGCAGGTTACAGCCAGGTAAACAGATAAGGCAAGCAAATATTGGATGATGTGTAAATAAGTAAGTCAATTGACTAGGACAATATAAGTTACAAGGAATATGTATAAGATGCATAATTTCAAGGAAATAAGGTTAGTTGTTTTTAGTAGAGAGAATGAAAAGTTCTGGCAGACAGATTGGATTTGTGATTTTCTCTAATGATCAGCAAGTAAATGTTCTATGTTGGACACTGTAAGATAGAAGATGGATGAGACATCATTCCCACTCTCAAAGGTTATAGTTTGTAGAAGAGAAATGATGTACGCACTCATATCTAAAACACTAGGTAAAAAATGGTAAATGTTACAGAAGAGGAATGCAAGCTTCGGCAAGGGAGTGATGATTTTTGGCTAGGGAGAAGGTGAAAGCATTTAAAGTGGGCTTGAAGCATGGGTCGGATTTCATATTTTTCACATAAACAGTGTTTTCAAGGTCGCTGATGCCTCAAGTAAAAATAAGTTACATTGACTGAAAAAACAGCATTTTTCTGGCTTTGGCCAAGGTTTACCATAGTAGCATGTGCAGCATCTTATAAACTCTGCTTGGCCCAGTATTGTTTTAGCAGTTGCCAGGGCAGTAGTTCTTTTGAGGATGACATTCTCTTTTGAGAATCTGGTAAAACGTATAGAACCTCTTTGTAGAAAAATAAACATATACCTAGTAAATTGCATGCAGTTTTCAGGAGTTCATGGACCCTCTTAGACTCCCAGGAGTCCATGGTTTCTAGTTTAAGAATTCCTGATGCAGACAGTACCTGAAGTACTGAAGCTATTGGTGTTCAGAGCAGCACAGCAGGGTCCCAGTGCCAGAGTCTTGGGAACTCTTATGTACAGAGCCACATTGTTTTCTCTAAAGCTCTCAGTGTCTTGGGTGCAGGCTGATCTGCATAACTTTGAGGGCCAATTTTGGTGCAAAAGCAGGGCTCCTTGCGAGTGTGCACCACACGCGTGTGCACACACACAATCAGAATGAGAGATGTACTTGTTCAGGGTACACTTTTTCAAAGATTTCCTGGTGATCCTGATATCTGTGATGTGTCCCCCCCACACCCACTGCCTCAGGATGTTATTTTCTATGAGCTCCTCAATCTCTCGTGCTGAGAGACTCCTGGCAAGCCCAGCAGACATGCCCAGACGAATCTGTATCCTGGCTCAGAGCCCAGCTTTGGCTCAGACTAGGACATCCCTCCCACTCCCCTTCCATGCTGCATTAACATTGAAACTGGATGGCAAAATAAGGTCACCAACAAGGAAGCTCTAGAAAACAGGCTGCTTACAAGTGTTAAAAAAATATTTCTATAACACAGCTTCATTGAACAGGACCTGGGCTGGAGCCTTTTGGATTCAGGGATGTGACCTGGGGTTGCTGGCTGAAGGTTTAGTTGTTCTGATCTGTAGCTTTAGAATTAGGCCAGCTCCTGGGAGCTGTGAGTAGGCTGGGGTGTGTACCACATCCCTTTGACTATTTTAATATCAGTGCGGTAGCTCCCTGAGGACCAAAGCTGGATTTACCCAGTAGGTAGGAGTAAGCACATGCTTGAGGCCCTAGCAGAACCCCCCCATAGTCTGCTCCCCCTTAATCAGGGCCCTATGTGCTTTTTCTCCATCAAGACCCCTTTTCTCAATGGGAAAGAGCAATTGGGGCAGAACTACAGGTACCCCTTTGTTTCTACAGGGCAATCTGCATCTCTGAAGACTTGAGGACAGACACCTACTTTATAGACCTCAGGACTTCCCAAGGATTATTATGTTTCTAACATTTACTCACACATTCCCACTCTATCTGGGTATTGGGTCAGGAACTTCAGAAACAAACCATTTATGATGAGTTTGTGGTAGGGAGATATTCTGGGGAATGTGTGAGGAGGAGACCTTCTTGAGGTCCCTTGATTCCCCAAAGAAAAGCAAACTATGCTCACATCTGTCAGAATGGCTATTATCAAAAAGATGAGGCCAGGTACAATGGCTCACACCTGTAATCCCAGCACTTTGGTAGGCTGAGGTGGGAGAATCGCTGGAGGCCAGGAGTTCAAGACCAGCCTGGGCAACATAGCAAAACACTGTCTCTAAAATAATAAAAAAATTAGCCAGGTGTGGTGGTGCATGCCTGTAATCCCAATAAAGAAAATGTGGTATATTATACACGGTGGAATACTATTTAGCCTTATAAAAGAAGGAAATCCTGTCATTTGTGACAATATGGATGAACATGGGAGACATTAAGTGAAATAAGCCAGACACAGAAGGACAAATACTGCATGATCTCACTTATATGTGGAATCTAAAATAGTCTGTCTTTGGAAGCAGAGTAGAATGGTGGTGACCTGGAGATTGAGGTGGGGAGATGTTGGTTGAAGGATACAAAATTTCAGTTAGACTGGAGAAATAAATTCAAGATATCTATTGTACTCTCTCTCTTTCTATTTATATATATGAGATCCATTGGTGACTATATTTAATAACAATGTATGGTATACTTGAAAACTGCTGAGAGTGGATTTTAAGTGTTCTCACTACAAAGAAATAAGTATATGAGGCAATGCATATGTTAATTAGCTTGAGTTAGCCATTCCACAATGTATTCGTATTTCAAAGCATCATGTTTTGTACACCATATATATAATTTTTGTCAATTAAAAAAAAAAGCAAACGGGCTGGGCATGGTGGCTCACGCCTATAATCCTAGCACTCTGGGAGGCAGAGGCAGGAGGATCCCTCTAGGTCAGGAGTTCAAGACCAGCCTGAACAAGAGCGAGACCCTGTCTCTACTAAAAATAGAAAGAAATTAGTTGGACACCTAAAAATATGTAGAAAAAAATATTAGCCAGCCATGGTGGCACATGCCTGTAGTCCCAGCTACTCGGGAGGCTGAGGCAGGAGGATCGCTTGAGCCCAGGAGTTTGAGGTTGCTGTGAGCTAGGCTGATGCCAGGGCACTCTAGCCTGGGCAACAGAGTGAGACTCTGTCTCAAAAAAAAGAAAAAAGCAAACTATGTTTACCATCTATGAACCAGTTCTCCTTCTTGCCTCAAGTGTTTCTTTATTATTTTTTGTTTATTTAAATTGAATATAAAGCTTTCATTGTCTTAAGTGTTTTTATGTTAAAAAGAGAGGAAGAAGAAGGCTTTTTAATCTTTCTAGTTCTTTCTAATAAGTATCAGTCTTGATGTCTGTCATAAAATTGTCATGACTTTTAAAGTCCTAAAATGGAGTAAAGGGGAAGGAGAAACAGGAAGAGAAAGCCTGGCCTCTGTAAGCAGGAGGGGAGAGCCCAGGCTCTTATTCCTTGTTCCGAGGCAGCCGGGAGCCTTAGGGGAGGACTTGATGGAAGGAGGCGCAGACCCTGTGCTGGGAACCCCTACTCTCTGTTGCACTAAAACCACTGAAACAGACTATTTTGAGGTTTGGGGGCCGAATTGTGTTAAAAGATGGGCTTTTTTTGTTGTTGTTACTGAAGGCTATCATTATCGTTGTGATTTATTTCAGGGCAGTGTGCTTTTGAATTTGTTTTCACTTCTTGTTCGTCTCCCGAAGCTTGGGGCTGTGAGGATGGGGTACTGCCTCACTGGGAAGGAGACTGTCGTCTGTGAGGAGACTGCTGTGCCACAGGGCTTGAAGACTCACAGACTCACGTGAGCCGACGGGAGCAACCAGGGTCCAGAACTGAGCTCCGTATTAAAACCGAACCAACATCAAACCAAACAACACAAACAGCTTCCAAAGGCAGAAAGCAAATGAGAATGGCTCACACCTCTGAACAGCAAGACATCATTAAATGGCAAATGAAAAACTGGGAAAAAATATTTGAAACATTGAGAGAAAAAGCTCAATGTCATTAATGTGCACTTTCAAATCAATAAGAAAATGATGAATGCCTTAATAAAAAATTGGATAAAGGTTATAAATAAGAAATTCATAGTATAATACAAATGGCATGAATCATATAAAAATGCTCACTCTCACTAGTAATCAAAGAAATACAACTTAAAATAAAACAAAGGAGAGCCATATTTTTTAAAATTAAAAAAACAAAATTTTTTTTTTGAGATAGAGTCTCACTGTGTTGCCCAGGCTAGAGTGCTGTGGCGTCAGCCTCGCTCACAGCAACCTCAAACTCCTTGGCTCAAGGGATCCTCCTGCCTCAGCCTCCCAAGTAGCTGGGATTACAGGTATGCGCCACCATGCCCAGCTAATTTTTTCTATTTTTTAATTGCCTAGCTAATTTTTTCTATTTTTAGTAGAGTTGGGGTCTCTTCTTGCTCAGGCTGTTCTTGAATTCCTGAGCTCAAGCAATCCTCTCACCTCGGCCTCCCATAGTGCTAGGATTAAAGACGTGCCACCTTGCCTGGCCAAGAGCCATATTTTTGATGATCAATTTGGCAAAGGTTAAAAAACTGAATGTGTGGAGAAACAAGTACTTTATACATTGCTTGTGAATGGATAAACTGGTAAATTTATCCACTTTGGAGGGTAATTTGGCAGTGCATATCAGAAGCCTTAAAATTGGTATACACTTTGCTACAGGAATTCCACTTACAGGAATTCAACCTTAGGAAATTATCATGGATCTGTGCAAATGTTTAGCTACAAGAATGTTAAATAATGTAGCCATACTTTGAAATATTATGTAGGCATTAAAAATGATATCAGAGGTGTTTAACTATATATAAAAGATATTCATGATATATTAAATGCTTAAAGTTAATTAAAATTAGCATGTATAGATAGAAAAAAGATGAAAGGATATAAAAACAGTTAACAGTTATAATCAGTGGTTTTTCTAAGGTAGGGGGATTATAGGTACAGTAATTTTATTTTATTCCTTTTAGTTATTTCTTCAAACAATATATTTTCATTTCATAATTAGAAAAATAAACGTTCATAGCTTTGTTTATTAGCCAAATGGTAGTATATTTTAATTCTCTGAGAGTGACATCAGTAAAGAAGTCTCATGGCTTCAAAGGTAACTTGGACAACGAGCCCTGTCAATTTTAAAGTTTAAATAAAAATTTTTTGAATTTGAAGCAATTTTGATTTTGCCTTTTGTGGAACAGTAGTGTGAGAACTGTATCTAGAATCAGAAAATTCAGTCTGACTATATGATCCTAGATGAGTGATTTAATCCCTTTGAATTAAAATAATGTTCTGTGGAATTTAAAGTTCATATTGGTTAATGTAATCATGAAAATAAGCACCGATTTTGTAGAGTTTAAAAATAAATTACGGCTGGGCACATGAATCAATAAATCAATAAATAAAATTAGGGCCCCAAAGCCCATTAGACATCGGTCGAAACATGAGGAAACATTAGACAAACCCAAATTGAGGGACTTTCTATGAAATACGTTACCAGTACAATAGTCCCCCTTATCCATGGTTTCACTTTCTGCAGTTTTAGTTACTCGCAGTAAACCAGGGTCCAAAAATATTAAATGGAAAATTCCAGAAATAAAAAATTTATAAGTTTTAAATTGTGTGCTGTTCTGAGTATTGTGATAAAATCTTGGGCCATCTCTCTGTGTCTCACCTGGACATGAAGGGTATATGCTGGATACCCTTTGTCCAGTGTATCCACACTGTCCTTGCTACCTGCCTGTTAGTCACTCAGCAGCCCTCTCGGCTGCTGCTGATGGACCGTCACGGTATCACAGTGCTTGTGTTCAAGTAACCCTTATTTTACTTAGTAAGGGCCCAAAGCGCAAGAGTAGTGATGCTGCCGATTCGGATATGCCAAGGAGAAGCCATAAGATACTTCCTTGAAGTGAAAAGGTGAAAGTTCTCAACTTAATAAGGAGGGAAAAAAATTGTATGTTAAGATTGCTGAGGCCGGGCGTGGTGGCTCACGCCTGTAATCCTAGCACTCTGGGAGGCTGAGGCGGGAGGATCGCTTGAGCTAAGGAGTTCGAAACCAGCCTGAGCAAGAGTGAGACCCCATCTCTACTAAAAATAGAAAGAAATTAATTGGCCAACTAAAAATATATAGAAAAAATTAGCTGGGCATGGTGGTGCATGCCTGTAGTCCCAGCTACTCGGGAGGCTGAGGCAGGAGGATCGCTTGAGCCCAGGAGTTTGAGGTTGCTGTGAGCTAGGCTGATGCCACAGCACTCTAGCCTGGGCAAAAGAGTGAGACTCTGTCTCAAAAAAAAAAAAAAAAAAAAAAGTTTGCTGAGATTTACAGTAAGAACAGATCTTCTGACCGTGAAATTGTGATGAAGGAAAAAGAAATTTGTGCTACGGTAGTTTGCTGTTGTACCTTGAAAGGCAAAGGTTACAGCCATAGTGTGTGGTAAGTGCTTGGTTAAGATGGAAAGGGAACAAATCTGTGGGTGGAAGATGTGAACAGAAGTGTGTTCCGATTGATGGCAATTGGGTTCAGTACTGTCTGCGGTTTCAGGCAACCACTGGGGGGCTTGGAACATATCCCCTATGGGTAAGTGGGGACTACTGTACTCCTCAAAAGAGTCAAGGTCATGAGAAGCAAGGAGAGACTGAGAAACTGTCACAGGCCAGAGGGCACTAAGACATGGTAACCAAACACAGTGAATGTGGTATCCTGAATTAGATTCTGTAATAGAAAAAGGACATTAATGGAAAAACCAGTGAAATCCAAAATACAGTCTGGAGTTTAGTAGTAAAGCACTGATGTTGGTTTCTTAGTTTTGACAAATCTACCACGTTAACGTAAGATGCTAACATTGTAGAGTGATTAACCCTCCCAGTTTGACTGGGAGAGGACTCTCTTAAGAGACATGGGACTTTCACTGCTAAAATCAGGACAGTCTGGGCAAACTGGGATAATTGGTCAACTCACACTGGGGGAAACTAGGTTAGAGATATATGGGAATTCTGTATTATCTTTGCAACTTTTTATGCAAATCTAAAAGTATTCCAAAATAAAAATTTATTAAAAAATAAGATAAATTAGGCCGAGTGCAGCAGCTCATGCCTGTAATCCTAGCACTCTGGGAGACCGAGGTGAGTGGATCGCTTGAGGTCAGGAGTTTGAGACCAGCCTGAGCAAGAATAATACCCCATCTCTACGAAAAAAAAATTAGCTGGACAACTAAAAATAGAAA
>VBSM01001562.1:20105397-20120098 GCA_008086735.1 Cheirogaleus medius | reverse complement strand
GGCCCGCGGGCCCCCTCCCTCTCCTCCACCCGCCTTCCTCCCCACCCCCATCCCCCCCCGCGCTGTGCCTGCAGCTCCCGAAAAGCCCGTGAAACAAGAGGAAATGGCTGCCTTGGACGTGGACAGCGGCGGCGGCAGCGGCGGTGGCGGCGGCGGCGGCCACGGCGAGTATCTGCAGCAGCAGCAGCAGCAGCAGCACGGAAACGGCGCGGTGGCGGCGGCGGCCCAGGTGAGGAGCGGCTGAGCCCCGGCCCGGCTCCCCCCCTCGCGCCGCTTTCTCCTCCCCTCGCCTCTCCCCTCCCTCCTCGCCTCTCCCCTCCCTTCCCCCCGCCCCGGGAGCTGCCCGCCCGAGGCGCCAACGCTCCCGACCCCGCCCGCGCTCCCCCGCCCGCCGCCTTTTTGTGCGTGTGTGAGTGTGTGCGCCCTGCCGGGGGTGGGTTCCGGGCGGAAGGTGGAGGCCCGGCGCGCAGCCCGCCGCCCGCCTACCCGCGGACCGGGGTGCCGGGGTGCTTGCGAGCGGGGGGACGCGAGCCGGAGGCCAGGGCCGGAGGAAGAGGAGGAGGAGAGCGCGGGCTGGCGCTCGCCCGGGCGCAGCCTGCGAGGACCGAGTCGCACTTCCTGTGCGAGCGGCGGCCCGGCCCTAACCGCCACCCCCTCCCCCTGTCTCCCTTTCTGAACCCGCCCATCGGGGGTAGGACACTCAGCCGTCACCGCTCGCTCTGCTGGCCGCTACCTGCAGCAAGATAGGGCCGCCATCGCCGGGCGACGACGACGAGGAGGCGGCTGCCGCAGCCGGGGCCCCCGCCGCCGCCGCCGGAGCGGTAAGTCCCGCGCGCGGCCCGCCCCCGCCGAGGCCCTGCGCCCGCCATCCCGGGCCTGCAGCGCGCCCGCCCAAAAGGCCTCCCCGGCGCCCGCGCGCGGCCCAAAACGGACGGGTCGCCGAGCCCCGGGGCGCCCTTTCCTGCTTTTTCGCATCCCTGTATGGGTCGGGAGCCAGCCCAGGCTTTCTCGAAATTGTCACTGCGGCACCTCGCTCAAAATTTTCTACAAAATGAAGTCTGAGAGGGCGGGGGTAGAGGACTCCAAAATGGATGTTTGAGCAATTCATATCAGTGCTGAAAACTCCTTTGCTTGAACACTACAAAATTTTCAAGCACAGCCTGTCGGCCATAGATAGTATCAACTACAGAGGCAGTGTCTAGTATTTTTGAACCTGGAGCTTTTTCTGCTGGAAGTTGCAAGATCTTACTGGTTTAAATCGTAGATTATAAAAAAAATGAGGGTTTATTCTTGGAATTACCCTTTTGTGTGTAGAAATGAACACTCTTTGAATGCTTTTTTATTGACCATTCAAAATTGTTGAATTTTAGTTTTTGCAGACTACTAAAATTTACAGTAAGTTTTCTTAAGTGGGAGTAAATGAAACGTTTAGCGACCGTTGAAATTAGCGAAGTTACTTAAAACTTCAGCCTTTGAAATGAATATGAATATCTGTTAGAAACAAAAGTACATGTAATGAATTGTATTTACGTGCATGCTAATACATACCATACTTACATTTGAGTTTTGTTGGCAAAACTCTATTTTATTATGACTGTTAGTGTGATAGGATGTGGTGGGATTCTTTTTGTAATGCTTTTATAGTGTCTGAAGCAAGGGGAGGAGCTGGCCTATGTTATATGAAGGCTTAATACAAATAAGCTAGGGAATAGTTTTTAGCCTGTTAATTGTGAAGTTTACATTTGTTTGGATTTTTGCTGTTGTGTTAAATGCGTGTGTTCACCTATTAATATGAAACCCCTCTCAATCTTTTTTTTGTGATAGATTATAGGAATTGATTTGTGTAGTGATATTTTGAATAGTCACTAGACAGAAAAGTTCGGTATAGTCTGCAGAAAATAGTATGCTTTGGCATTAAAAGTTAAGCTAAAGTTAAACTATTAGTCAGTATTATATTTGTAATTTTAGTGCTTCAAATTATTCTGTGGGAGATGTGAGTAGTTTTAATGTTTTAGTTGTGCTTTTGTAAGCTCAAATGTAAAGGCATAAAATTATGTTGTGAGAGACATAATTATTATTTTTAAACAAACTTAGGGCATGGTAGACTTTTTTATGAAATGTATCCCTCTAGTCCCAAAGTGCCAAAACAAATTGTTTATCTTAAGAAACCACTGCATAAGTAAAATTGAAAAGCAGATTGCTTCTACTTACATTTTTATATTTCAAATAGGAGAAAATATTTCTTGTAAATGTAGTTTACAAAGTTCAGATATCATCTTACAGATCGGGGAGGGAGGAGTGAAGAAGGAAGTTATGAGTGAAAAATATGTATACGTACATATGTATGTGAGTCTCCAGCCTTAGCCAACTGTGGCCATATACTTGTAGGGAAGTTGTTTCCATGTCTCTTCTGTGCCTTCTCTGACTTACCAAATCACTACTGACAGCACATTTCCCGCTAGCTGAAAGTGAACTAGAATCAATCTGATGAAACTAAGATTTATCAATCAAATACATCATAATTTGTCAATCATAGTAAAATGAAAATACAGTTTTGCCAAAAACCTCTCAAAACATACATTTCTTTGTATGCTTGGTACCTGCGTATAAGGTTTTTCACTTTTAGTAAAATTGGTAAGACCGGCTTTTGTATATGCCTTAGCAGATAGAAAAATTATTTTTCCAGTTCAAAAATGAACTTAAGACATTTTTTTCAGTACATCTTAGAAAGTGAAAGAAATTCTTGTGAGTTTTTCTTTTAAAATGTGCTAGATAATTTTATTTTAATTACTCAGATTACTGGGAATCAGAGGTTATAGTTGTGTTTTTTTTTCATTGTATTTTGGAACAATTTTAGATTTACAGAAAAGTTGGAAATACAGAACTGAGAGTCATACCCTTCACCCAGCTTCCCCTAATGTTAACATAACTGTGGTACATTTGTCCAAACTAGGAAATTAACAATAGTGTGATATTACAGACTTTATTCTCATTTCATCAGTTTTTCCACTAATGTACATTTTCTCTTCTGGGATCTATTCCAGATACCACATTGCAGATACATTGTTGTGTTTAAAATCAAACGGAAATATATGCATATAGTTCAACTTTATGCCAGTTTAGCTTGGTATTTTAAGATTAAAAGGGCCTTGAGAAGCCAGTCAGCTACATTAAAGATTTGCTTTGAATATTTGAGTTTTGAATTTAGAATTTTTTTTATAAAAGAGCATCTTGGCCTAGGGTGTTTGGTTACCCTCAGGACAGTGCTAAAGAGGTCTAATTGCAAACTAGTCTCACGTGTAATGTCCTACAACATGGACTCTCAAAGATGGCTTTATAGCAAGTTTCCTTTGTCACTGTTGTTTTTTGTTTTTTTTTGGAAGTAGGGTCTTGCTCTGTTGCTCAGGCTAGAGTGCAGTGGCACCATCATAGTTCTCTCCAACCTCAAACTCCTGGGCTCAAGCAGATCCTCCTGCCTCAGCCTCCCAAGAAGCTGGGACTATAGATGTGAGGCACCATGCAGGACTAATTTTTTATTTTTTGTAGACACAGGATCTTACTGTTGCCCAGGCTGGTTTGAACTCCAGGCCTCAAGTGATCCTCCTGCCTTGGCCTCCCAAAGTGCTCGGATTACAGGCATGAGCCACTGTGCTTGGCCTTCCTTTTTACTTTATTAGTAAAAGTTGTGTGGTTAATTTTAGAAAGCCAGGAAATAGAATAAAATAGACCTTTATGCAAGTATTAACTTGTCCACTTCACATTTGTATAAACTTGTGGATTATTAATTTACTTACTTCATTTGTAGTTTAGTGAAATAAACTGAACAACATAGTGTGAAAGTCATTGCCTGATCTTTGATTTAGGTTGTAAATTTAGTGTTCATTAATTTAGCATATAAATGTTGGTGAGCTAAAAAATGAATAATAGCTTTTTTTAAAAAAAAAAGGTCATTTTTCCCATTACTTGAGATAAGACCTACACTGTCATTATTGTAGTTAATTCATTGGATAGGGTAATTTGTTTTTATTTTACATGTTTGAGTTCTATTACTGTTCCTTGAAGATTTTAAGAACTTGAGTATTTGCCTAAGAATAATTCTTAGTTTGTTTCCACCTTAGCTTCACACTTGTTCTTGTTTCCAGTTATACTCCTTCCTTGTCTATTTCTGGCTTTCATAAAGCCATTTGTGAGAAGTGAGAAGTTAATATAATCCTTTCCAAGTGCTATGTAATAAGTGGGGTGAATTTTTTCTTTTTCTTTTTCCACAGGTATTATCTAAGAAGATAATACCCTCTTTTTCTTTCCTCTCTAACCCCCCAACCCCCTATTTTTATATACTATTGTGTTGGAGAATGCCCTTGTAATGAATTGCTATAGCAGTGTCACTGCTGGTGCCACCCCCTGGTGCCCCCACCCCTAGGGCTACAGCAGGATTTGATCTTTTTTCATCCTGTGGTTATGTGTTTATGTGTAGAGAGACTTAGGGTGCCTTTAGTTACAACTTTTTACTATGCTAATGCCAACATCTGTGTTAGATGGTGTCTTGTTTAATTGTCCAATAAGAGTATTAGAGTTACTGAGAGAAACATTGGTGGGTTTTTTATTTAGTTTGTAAGCTTATGTAGGAGGATTATCTTGCTTCTAAACCAAATACTAGTTCTTGCTTAGAATGTATGTTTTCATGTCTCTCTTCTTTTGTTTCTATATTGTTTTCTATAGCCTAACATCAAACTTTTTTTTTTTGTTTTGGTCCCAGATGGTTTTCTAATTTATCTCTTTCCCATTTGGTATTAAGTGTGCTTTATCTCTTTTAGTGGTATGTTACTGATGAAATTTCTTTTACAAATTAATGGGCTTAGAAAGCTTTGTAGTTTTGAAATATTTGTGACTTATTCATTGTGTAATTATGGAAATAGGTTTAAAATTGGTTTAGCTTTCTTCATAGAAGGCTCTAATACCTCAAAGGTAATTTTATTGATATGTTCTTTCTGTCATTTTGTTTGCAATAATTTAAAAGTAAAATACCTTAAAGGTTGATTCAATAAATATATATTGATCTTTGTGCCAGGAATTGTGGTAGGCATCTAATGGATATTTTTTAAATCTGTTCTCATACTCTTAGTAATCATAATGATACTTTGGGATTGCACAGTGCTTTATAGTTTATAAAACATAACATTTTCTTGACCCTGCACGATAATATTTTTCCCATTGTTAACACGAGGAAGTTGAGTCTTGCTCTAAATCACGTACATTTCCACAGTTCTAGCTAGGATGAGAACTCAGTTCTGAGTTCTTTCCTTTCTGGTGTAATATACTCCTCTCCCCAAGCATAGTTTTAGCTTAAATCATCAAAATCTGGTAGTTTTCTGATTTAGTGATAGTTTTTTCTATTCCATTAAAAAAATAGTATTTAGCAAATTTTTTAAAACTGCAGGTTTATTACATTAAAAAATTCTTTTTCTTGCCTGATTCTTTTGTTTAAACTATCCATTGTTTTTTTCATCTTTGTGCTTCGTAGATATTTATATATGCTTTTCGTCTTAGGTTTATTTAAAAAAAGTTCAGCATACATCATTTCATTCTAGGTTTGGAGATTTTCCTTCATTTAATGGCCTGCATTGCTGGGAAAAATGGTACTACAGTTTATTTTTATTTAGCTTCTGGAGAGGGGGTGACTTGGCAATGTTTACTCAGACTTGTCATTTGAGTAGTTATTTATTATCAAGGAATTTCTTGACTAGAAAGCTGCTCAGTGGTGGCTGAATATGTGTCTTTATTACTATTTTATATGCCATAAGTTTTACTTTTTTTTAAAGAAAGGAAAAGGAACAAAATGTCAGTATTGTAAAATTAATTTGTGTCTGACATAGTGTATTTGATAAATGTTGAATATTTGTAAATTTAATTTTGGTCATAAGAAATTTAAAGCAATTCTTCAGAAGAACAACAACCTTAAGAAGATAAGGATTGCTTTTAGGCATACAAAAGCACAGATTTTAGTATTAAAGTATAGTTGTAGATATTTTTAGTTTACTTAACATGCCAAAAGATTGAAATGAGACATGATTTGTTACTGTAATGTTAGGAAAGGTCACTTAAGCTTATAATTTCTATATCAGATTGAAGTTGAAGAATGATATGTGACTTTAATGTCTGGTGTTTCATTTTAAAATTTGAGTTTAGTAAGTTTAACTTCAGTTTTTGTATTTAAAAGACAGATCACTGTTTTAGTTTAGGCCTGGGACTTTGTGTTAGGTCTTAAGGTTTCTTGGCCTTTAGTCTCTTCCTCATTTATTTCAGTCTCCTTTACTGGACCTTAGTTTATCTTTATAAAACACAGATGTGATTGCACCACTCACTTGCTTATAATTATAAACCTTTTATAGCTTTCCTTCCCTATCTGCAGGATAAAGTCCAGTTTAGTGGGATCCACAAAGCCATTTACAGGCCTTGATAAAAATGTTCAGTCCTGTTCCCATTACTTTTCTCTATGAATATGAGCCTTTTCTGGATCCTCTCTTGAACCTCAAACTGCATTCTTTAGGGTTTCTTTTTGCTTGTGATTTTATTGTTTCTATACCTTTATTGTTTCTATACCTTTTTATTGTTTCTATACCTTTTATTGTTTCTATACCTTTCTATACCTTTATTGTTTCTATACCTTTATTGTTTCTATACCTTTCTATACCTTTATTTTATTGTTTCTATACCTTTATTGTTTCTATACCTTTATACCTTGTTTCTATACCTTTATTGTTTCTATACCTTTCTATACCTTTTTTATTGTTTCTATACCTCTATACCTTTATTGTTTCTATACCTTTATTGTTTCTATACCCTTCTATTGTTTCTATACCTTTTATTGTTTCTATACCTTTATAGGTATACCTCTATACCTTTCTATACCTTTCTATACCTTTATACCTTTTATTGTTTCTATACCTTTATTGTTTCTATACCTTTATTGTTTCTATACCTTTATTGTTTCTATACCTTTATTAATGCCTCTGTTTTCTAACTGACCACAGTGAAATCTTATATTTCACTCTAATATTGCTTCAAATATCTCTGTGTGAAATCTTCTTTTTCAGTCTTCTGTGTTCCCACATAGTGTTTTGATCATACGGCTTGTATATGCTACTTTTGACATTGTATTAGCACGTATGTGTATGTCTGCTTGGATTGATTGATTGTGAACCATTTGAAGGCAGGGAGTATGTATCTGATGGGTCTACTCAAATCTCCTTCACCTTGGCAGGTATGTTCAAATGTTTGAGTCATTAAACTGATTTATCCATTGAAATACTGTGTATAGTTCTCAACTGTGTCTATATGTAAATTAGGTAGTGAGTTTCTGTAAGAAACTTAAGATCTTTTGGTTCTATAATATTTGCATTAAATTTTATGGTGTGGTTTATGTTGGGAGAACTATATTTGTCTTAACCTTGTTTTATGGCCACAGATCCCCAATGAGAATAGATGATATTGTGAAACCCTAGATTATCCCTCCCTCCCTGTTTGCACTTTCTCAAAAATGCTGTTTTAGAGGATTCAGAGAGTCCTTGATGCCCAGTCATGGATCCTAGGTTGATAATATTGGGCTAGATATGCTTATATTCTCATTGTCTAGTGATATGGGAGTTATAGAAAATCACAGGTAGATCTAGAAGGAAATAGGATAGGGATGGCTTTATTTTGATGGTGAGTAAATCATATGGGGTCTAGTCTCTGTCTTGACCCCTGGTCTTGGGCGGGGACAGATATGGTCTAAAGGCCTGGGTTTTAGAGTTAGGCTTAGCCTAGTTTTAAATCCTGTCTTGGCCATTTGATAGCTGTGTGATTTTCTTCCTCAATTTTCTTATCTGTGAAAATAGGGATAATTAACATCTACCTCATAGGATTGTTTTAAGGGGTAAATGGCATAATCTTATAAACCTTTCTCATAGTACTTGACATATAAAAGAAAATCTCGAATGTCAGACATTACTGTTATTCCCTTTTAAAAAATCTACCCTTGGACATTGACATGTTGAATTCTATTGCTTTCTGCTTTTCTATATTGGTATTTTTCCAGTCTTGCCTATGGGAATGATACCTGAGATTTTAGCGGGTCACAGAATGTAAAATGTAAAATCTGTATCCCTGGCATTCTGCTGGAGATTTAAAATAGAATAGTAGGTAAAGCCACAGTTTATATCTTCCAGCTTTTAGATTCTAGAAAAACCTCTTAGATGGGGCTAATTTACCATGTGGTCACAGGGCAATAACCTTCCTCATTAAGTTTCTTTAAGGTCTCATATATTTTCTGGTAGTTCATAGGAAAAGTAAAGAGTTTGATAGCCTGCTAATGGAATAGCCCTAGCCCTGAGTTTACTGTAGAGTACATTAATACACACCATAAAAGAGAAGCCTTAATAATTTGATTTCAGGTTTATAGCAATGTTATACAAATCTTACTTTATCTAACTTGGATGACTTAATACACTTCACTAATGTTCCTTTTTTGTACACAGATATAATGCACCTGATTTAGTCATATTTTTAGTGGGTTGTATACTTTTTTAACTCTGCAGTAGTTGAGGTATGTTTGGTTTGAATTGTTCATGATCGTTTTTAGCCACCTCCACCTTTTTTTCTTTAACTGTATAGAATTAGAGATCATAGATGTAGGATCAGAGGATCAGTTTGTGATTATAAAACAAAGAACATTCTGAGATTTTTTTCCCTTGCTCAAATAGGATGGACTATCTTTACAATAACAAATAAAACTGGAAGTTGATATTTATTGTAGTTCATATAGTAATATTTGTTTTTGAACTCTATTGTGATATTAAGATAACTTGTATCTTCAGGTAGTAGGATTTATACCAATTTTTAGAGTTTTTTTGAGGGTTGGTTTAAATATACCACAAATATATCACAACATTTTTGTTTTCTTCATCCAGACAGGTGATTTGGCTTCTGCACAGTTAGGAGGAGCACCAAACCGATGGGAGGTTTTGTCAGCCACACCTACAACTATAAAAGATGAAGCTGGTAATCTAGTACAGATTCCAAGTTCTGCTACTTCGAGTGGGCAGTATGTTCTTCCCCTTCAGAATTTGCAGAATCAACAAATATTTTCAGTTGCACCAGGATCAGATTCCTCAAATGGTACAGTGTCCAATGTTCAATATCAAGTAATACCACAGATTCAGTCAACAGATGGTCAGCAGGTTCAGATTGGTTTCACAGGCTCTTCAGATAATGGGGGTATAAATCAAGAAAGCAGTCAAATTCAGATCATTCCTGGCTCTAATCAAACCTTACTTGCCTCTGGAACACCTCCTGCTAATATCCAGAATCTCATACCACAGACTAGTCAAGTCCAGGTTCAGGGAGTTGCAATTGGTGGTTCATCTTTTCCTGGCCAAACCCAAGTAGTTGCTAATGTGCCTCTTGGTCTGCCAGGAAATATTACCTTTGTACCAATCAATAGTGTCGATCTAGATTCTTTGGGACTCTCGGGCAGTTCTCAGACAATGACTGCAGGCATTAATGCTGATGGACATTTGATAAACACAGGACAAGCTATGGATAGTTCAGACAATTCAGAAAGGACTGGTGAGCGGGTTTCTCCTGATATTAATGAAACTAATACTGATACAGATTTATTTGTGCCAACATCCTCTTCATCACAGTTGCCTGTTACGATAGATAGTACAGGTATATTACAACAAAACACAAATAGCTTGACTACGTCTAGTGGGCAAGTCCATTCTTCAGATCTTCAGGGAAATTATATCCAGTCGCCTGTTTCTGAAGAGACACAGGCTCAGAATATTCAGGTTTCTACAGCACAGCCTGTTGTACAACATCTACAACTTCAAGAGCCTCAGCAGCCAACCAGTCAAGCCCAAATTGTGCAAGGTATTACACCACAGACAATCCATGGTGTGCAAGCCAGTGGTCAAAATATATCACAACAGGCTTTGCAAAATCTTCAGTTGCAGCTGAATCCTGGAACCTTTTTAATTCAGGCACAGACAGTGACCCCTTCTGGACAAATAACCTGGCAAACATTTCAAGTGCAAGGGGTCCAGAACTTGCAGAACTTGCAAATACAGAATACTGCTGCCCAACAAATAACTTTGACGCCTGTTCAGACACTTACACTTGGTCAGATTGCGGCAGGTGGAGCCTTGACTTCAACGCCAGTTAGTCTAAGCACTGGTCAGTTGCCAAATCTACAGACAGTTACAGTAAACTCTATAGATTCTACTGGTATACAGCTACATCCAGGAGAGAATGCTGACAGTCCTGCAGGTGAGTCTTAACTTATGTCATGCCATAAATAAGTTCAGTGATAATATAAGGGCAGTTTTTTACTTTAGGTGTTTATCAGTATCTGGCTCTTATTAAAGGTGATGGTCCATTTCCTTATATTTGTATGAAAGTAGACATTAAAGTACTTTTGCAAATTGTTCTTTGAAAGTTTGTAGTTTCTGAAGTTAAGGATTCATTTTTCTACTATACCAATTACATTTATAGTTTTTTCCTTAACAAATTTACATTCATTTTGATATCTGATTGGTATTGTTAAGCATTATAAAATTTTTATTTGGCAAGTAGGGTGTCAGTGTAATATGAGTTAAACATTTTATGCTTTATATTTATTTGGTTGGAGAATCAGGTTGGCATAGTGAAAACATGGTACTGGGATCAAAGACTACTTATGTTGTCTAAGCTACTAGCTAGGTATGATTTTGGCCAAGTTATTTTTGTCTTACAAACTTAAGTTTCCTCATTGTGTAAAGTGGAGGTATTGGACTAGGTAACTATATCTAGGGTAGCTTCCAGACTTAAAATTGTTTGACTCTGTGATCATGGACACTAAACTTAGCTGTGCTAGATATAGTTATTGATAGTATGGGTAGAAATTTCAGAAGTCTAGTCTTTGAATATTATATAAGAATTAAATAATAAAGTTTAAAAAGAGATAGTATCATTGTTACCCTGTTAATGTTATTTATCTAGATAATGTTTTATTGAATGTTTAGTTGTGCACTAAATTCTGAACTTTATTACCTTAATTCTACTTTGTATTTGGGTTTCTGTGGAGATTGTACTCTTAGAACCTTCTACTGGGTCAGTGATTCCAGACTCTTAAATTGGGTCACTTGAAATGAACTTAACCGAAATAACTCACATCATCATTTAAAGATTGCCTTTTTTCTCTTGAGAAATTTGTAATATATGCTTAAAAAATTGGAATTTTCTTGGAGCCTCAAATCTGTATTTGGAAATCCTTTAATTGTGTTAAAGTCTCCTGAAGCTTTGGTTTATAGCAGTAGTTCTTAAAGTGTGATCTGTGGATCCCTGGGAATCCTTGAGACCCTTTTAGAGATCCTTCATGTCAAAGTACTTTTTGTAATAATACTGAGAAATTATTTACGTTTTTCTCTGTGTTGACACTTTCACTGGTGGTGGATAAAACTGCTTGTGTCTCAGCCTGAATCAAGGCAGTGGCATCAAACTGTGTTAGTAGTTGCTGTGTTCTTCATGACCAAACATACACTTGTAGTTAAAAATTCCAGTTTTGGCCTGGCACAGTGGCTCATGTCTGTAATCCTAGCACTCTGGGAGGCTGAGGTGGGAGGATCGCTCAAGGTCAGGAGTTCTGAGCAAGAGCAAGACCCTGTCTCTACTAAAAATAGAAAGAAATTAATTGGCAAACTAAAAATATATAGAAACAATTAGCCAGGCATGGTGGCACATGCCTGTAGTCCCAGCTACTTGGGAGGCTGAGGCAGGAGGATCGCTTGCGCCCAGGAGTTTGAGGTTGCTGTGAGCTAGGCTGATGCCATGGCACTCTAGCCCAGGCAACAGAGTGAGACTCTGTCTCAAAAAAAACAAAAATTCCAGTTTCACTCAAAAATGACCTTGATGAACCAGTAAAAATAGTTATTTGTTTTTACTAAATCTTGACCCTTGAATGCTGCCTATCTTTTAAAAAAATAATAGCTTTATTGAGATCTCAGTCATGTACCATATAATTCACACTTTATACAACTAAGTGGTTGGTTCTCTGATCATGGACACTAAACTTAGCTGTGCTAGATATAGTTATTGATAGATTGATAGTATGGGTAGAAATTTCAGAAGTCTAGTGTTTGACTTGTACAATCATCTTTACTGTCTAATTTTAGAACATTTTCATCACCCCCAAAAGAGGCCCATACCCATTAGCAGTCACTCATTCCCTCCACCTCTCAGCCCTTGGTAACCACAACTCCACTTTCTGTCCGTTTGGATTTGCCTATTATTATTTCATATCAGTGTAATTACACAATACGTGGCCTTTGGTGTGTGGCTTCTTTACCGTTATGTTTTCAAGATTTATCTGTGTTGTAGCATGTATCAGTACTTTATTCCTTTTTATGGCTGAATAATATTCCATCGTATGGATATACCACATTTTATTTACCTGTTGAAAGACGTTTATTTGGGTTGTTTTTACTTTTTGGCTATTATGAATAACGCTGTGAACATTTGTGTAAGTAGTTTTTTGTGTGAACATATGTTTTCTTTTGGGTATATACCTAGGAGTGAATTGCTGGGTTTTATGGTAACTCTATGTTTAACTTTTTTAGGAATTGCCAGACTGTTTTTCCAAAGAGACTGCACCATTTTACATTCTCAACAGCAGTGTGTTGAGGGGTTCCAATTTTGCTATAGCCCCACCAACATTTATTATTGATCATCTTTCTTTAGCCATGCTAGTGGGGGTAAAGTGGTATCTCATTGTGGTTTTGATTTGTAGTTCCTGCTGCATGTCTTTATAATAATACTTTTTGTGATGAAGTGGGAAGTATACTTTTTTAATAAAGCATTTCTGCTGCATACCAAAATAATTGTCTTTTGAAGAACACTTTTTTCCCCAGCTGTGTAGTTCTGCAAGCTGAACTAGATTCCATTTTCATGAAACATGTTTTTACTTGAAAGAACAACTAACAAACTATAGTTTTTGAGATTAATACATTCAAGTGACAGATACTTTCTCAAAAAAATGAAGTGAGCATGTCACTTAAAGGAAAAAAACCTGAAAATATTTGCTACCACTGATGAAATTTGGGCTTTCCAGTGAAAATGAGAATTTTGGAAAACTTAAATCTACTCCTATGAGCTTGATGCTTCTTTTTTCTTACATTTTTTGAAAAAAATTTTAAACTTTGCTGTTTATGAGGCTCCTTAATATTTATATTTTTCTGTTGAGATAAATTGGATTTTTTTGATACTATATTATAATGACATGTGCCATCACTTGGAAAATATAACTCAGTGAACCAGTAGTCTTCAAATGGTCAACTCATCATGTTACAAAATCATGCATGGGTAAAAGATCCAAAGTGCAGGATAGACCAGTTAACAGTATAGAAAATTTACAGATAAGGTTTCAGATTCCACATTCATACTGACCTTTAAGAAACTGCCACTTGTCAAGTTTGGTATCAAAGAAGAATACCCACAATTGGCTGAAAGGCTATTAAGTTATTCCTCTCTTTTCCAGCTACATATCTGTGAGACTAGATAGTCTTCAAATGCTTCAGGCCAAACCACATATTGCAAGAGATTGAATACAGAAGCATATCTGAGACTCTAAATGTCTTCTTTTAACCTAGACATTACAGAGATTTGCAAAAATGCAAAACATGTTTTCTCATTAAACTTTTTTTGTTTTGGAAAATGGTTTTGTATAAAATATTAATTTATGGAAACAGGTAACAGATTTATTTAATGAATTTAAAATTTAAGATTTCTGTTTATAGTACATAACTATCTTATAATTTCTAATACAGTAAATATTGAGAGATATGTACATATCCTACATGAACAAAAGTTTTTTGTGGACCTTAGTAATATTTAAGAGTTTAAAAGTTCTGAGACCAAAAAGTTTGAGAACTACTGGTAAGGTGACATTTTTTAAGACATAGCAGATAGTTTTTAGAAACCGGTTTTTAACACTTATGCAAAGCTAATGTCATGGAGTTCTATACATGTTAGGTAAACATTTCTAGAAAATTTGTGATTTTTGTGGATTTATGTTGGTTATGAAATTAGGTTGGTATGAAGCACCAAGTGATTTATGAAGTAATTTCTTTTCAAATGTTACCAAATAGAAACATCGTATGAATAAATACAAAGTGGAATTTTTAAAGTGGTAATTTAGTTTATTGAATGGAGGCCAGGAAGCATAAGATAAAATATTCCAGAAAGCCATTAAATTTGAATTTTGTCCCAATTTTAAAGGAATGGGAAAAGAATTTGAGAAAGTAAAAGTTAAAGCAAATGAGAAATAAAAGTGCTAGATGGTACATAGCATATTCAGTAATAAAAATTAGAAAATTCTTATTTTGGGAATATTGAGTATTAGGAAAACTTTCTCCTAGTGTACTATACTATCTTTTTAATTGGCAAGAAAGGGGATAAATTATTTCAAGAAGTTTTTTCTCACCAGAAAATCAGAGCAAAAGATTTTTAATCTATGTTAGGTATATGTTGTATGCCCTGATGAAAATGATTAAAACTTTGACATCCTTGGTTTGCATTTTTATTTTTGATAGGTATGAAATTAACGTAATAATTTTCCAAAATAAAAGAAGGGGGCCGGGCGTGGTGGCTCACGCCTGTAATCCCAGCACTCTGGGAGGCCAAGGCG
>VBSM01001562.1:20061621-20105297 GCA_008086735.1 Cheirogaleus medius | reverse complement strand
TTTTTTTTAAACTAAGGCTCACAAAAAAATGACTTCTACTCCAGCCTCCCCACCTACCAGGGTCTTACTCTGTTGCCTAGTCTACAGGACAGTGACAAGTGGCATCATCATGGCTTACTGCAACCTCAGACTCCTAGGTTTGAGTGATCCTCCTGCTTTAGCCTCCCAAGTAGCTGGGACTACAGGCTCGCACCACTATGCCCAGCTAATTTTTCTATCTTTTGTAGAGATGGGGGTTAGGGGGTGGTTTAGAGGGGGTCTTGCTCTTACCTGGGCTGATCTTGAATTCCTGGCCTTAATTGATCCTCCCACCTCAGCCTCCCAAAGTGTAGGATTACAGGTGCACCTGGCCCTACTTTATCCTTTTTTAAGCAGTAAATCTGACTCCCCATTTCTTGTGGAGTACTTTTATTACTCTTTAACTCTTAGGAGCCAAACCACCATACCATGTTCCTTGGAACATATAGCGCATCAGGCCCCAAGCTGCAACCCCACTCACTCCTTATATTTCTATCCTCTTCTGGCCTATTGAAAAATCCATGCTGTTTTAGAGAACATTTTTGTCATCTTATTTTCACTTTGCTGTCATTGCTGTGTATTTGAAACTAGATCAGAACAGGCAAAGTATGAATTTATGTTTCTTTCCAGCATCTTTTATAGTCAGAAGATTTCCCCCAAATTTAAGCCAAGACTTATTCAGTCTCTCAAACTTTAGTCCTCTGCTAGATTTTCTTTTTATCCAAATACAGTTTTATCCTTTAAGACTGGATGTATTTAAAATGTAGTCAGATGTTTGAAGTAGGAAGAAGGAATTCTAGAAGTCATTGCTACTTTATTTTTTATTTATTTTGAGACAGGATCTTGCTATGTTGCTTAAACTGGTCTCAAACTCTTGGGCTTATAATCCCAGCATCTGCCTTCCGAGTAACCGGATTAAAAGCAACTTAATGTTTAGAATTCTCCATTATCCATGGAAATCTGCATATTGAAACCAGTTATGGACTAACTGGTAGCTGTATTTTTTTTGTTTTTTAATTAGCAGAGAAAATAGAAGTGCTATAAAAGTTGGATTTTTTTTTATTCTACTCTGTTTAAATACTAATGGGCAAAAGGGAGAGATCTCTTACAGATTCCTACTGTGTCAGGTACTATTTAGGCATTTTTAGATATATTGTCTCATATAATTCTTTCTTACATTAATCTTGTTATTATTCTAACAATTGGATAGGAAAGAAACTGGCCCAAGGCTTCACAACTAAGCTTTGTTATTTTCACTATACTATACTGCCTTGGCAGTCTGCTATTTAATTTACATCAATATTGTATTTTTCTTCCTTTTCTTGATTATATTTATTTAAGATTTTTTTCCTTTTGGGGGTAAATATATTAATCTTCTTGAATTAAGTATTTTTTTATGGTAAGTGGAGGAAATGTCTTCTGAAACATTTTTATTGGTGATTCTAACAAGGTAAAAGGTAAATCTTTATTGATTTTTATCTAAGGGATCACTTGTCAGAACTGGCTGATTATAGAACTGTACCTCAGTGCCAAATCCCTGTATACACTGTGTTTTTTCCTATACAGTAATAGGTGGGTAGCTTATACAGTGTGGGTAGGCTGGCAAAGGGATGATTCATGTCCCAGGTGGGATTGAGAGAGACAGCATAAGATTTGATCATACTAAGAATGGTGAGCAGTTTATAACTTATGAATTGTTTATTTCTGGAATTTTTTATTTAATATTTTTGAGCCACAGTTGACTGCAGGTAACTGAAACCACCATGAAAAGAAAAACCTTAGATAAGGGGGGACTACTGTACTTGTTAAGTATTTGGGTCAGGACTTATATCCTATTTAATTATCTGTTAATATAGATTAAAGTACCCCACATGAAGAGGAGCTCAGAGTTAGAGTCATCCCTTGAAGCCCGGGACTGGAGTAAAACTCCTTTTTGTTAAAGTTGGGAGCTACAAAAAAAGATTACTTTTTGTTACCCCAAGTTATAGCTTAAATGAAGATTTACAGAGATGAGAAGAGGATACAGTGAAATAGGAGGACATCAGCACTGTCTTGTGATGAGCATCTGAACCATTCAACTGTTAGTGTCTGGATTTATGATAGAGTCAGTACTGCTAAATCTAATATAAGAGTTCAGGGGCTTGCAAAAATGCTAGACACAGAGTTGTAATACAGAGAAAGAGAAAAAAATTGTACTTAAGATGAGCCTGAAAACTGACATTCCAAAATGAAGGTGAAGGCAAAATCTATGAAAGATAGTTGGTAAATTAACAATTAGAAGATGAGTTTATGTCAGATTAAAGAAAGAAAACAATCTGTTAAAGACTTTAAAATCGAGGAGGGGGCATGGCAACATACGTAACTGTAATATTTTTACCCCCATAATATGCTGAAATAAAAAAAAAAAAATCTATAAGCATTTTCTTGTAAGATGGCTTAGGAGGATAAAATCCAGAACAGCATGTTCACATCAGAGTGTATCATTAAGTTCTGATGGCATACTCTCAAACATTCCAGAAAACATGACATTGTCCCTTACGGCTAATTTTTTTATTTGTTATTTTTTTTAAAAAAATAAACTACCATTCTACATGAAATGAGAAAAAAAAAAGACTTTAAAATCAGTATAGTTGTCAGTGAGATAAAGTAAGCAATAGCTTCTATAGATAAGACGTGAAACAAGAAAAGATATGAACAAGAGTCAAATCCTGAATGTGAGAAATATTTCATTGATCCTAAGACATTTCTGAAATATGCATCTTGCATTTGAAATGTGCACCTTCAGGGTTTCATCTTGCAATCCAAGGCATGTCAATTGACTTTGACTGCCACACTAGAAAAAACATTTTTTTCCTTGGGGCCATGGTGTTTTATTACAAAAATAGAATAAAAACTTTGAAAACAAACCAATCTTTTCTAATTTAATGAAAAATTTGTTATTTTTTCCTACTTTTGAGTTATATGCAACTTGAAAAATAGTTGTTGCAGCTCCCAAGTTGAAGAGATATGTGAGTTACATATGCTTCATGAGGCCCCGGGTTCAGAAGTAGCCTGAGTTAAATACAACTCACATGGCAGTTAATGTGTTAATTGGTAGTGCTTTTTCCTTTTTACTGATAGTAGTGTGTCTTAGATTAGAGGAACTATAATTTGGGTTCAGGGGGGAACCCAGGAGAACCTTTAGAATGGACTTAGGAAAAGAATGAGTGAATACTAGTGTATTGAAGAATTTACTCAGAATATCACACAGAGATAATGTGCATTTAAGAGACATGGAAGATGGATTGAGAACCACCAGCATGGGAATTTTAGAAAAAGAATAGAGTGAATGGGAAGAGAAGCAATATTTGATGAGATAATGACTGAGAATTTTCCTGTGTTGAAGGAATACAGTACAGATCAAAATTTTACTATCTAGGTAAGTAAAAAGTCCATCTCTGACGTAAACTAAAATTGCAGAGACATAACAGAGATGTTATCTTATCTAAAATGTTAACAGAAAGAGAAAGACTAACAAATACTACTACTTTTGAGCCACACAGATGTCAGAAGATTGTGGAGTAATATCTTCACAGGGCTCAGAAAAAATAACCAGCAGCACAGAATTTTAGATGCAGTTAAACGACTACTCAAGAGTTAGGGTTTTGTGAAGACATTTAAGCTATCATTATTCAAAAACTCACACTGAACTAATTACTGAAGGATTAAGTAGAAAAAATGGATCCTGAGGAAATGAGTGGGAAATGAGGAAATAATGCCAGTTACAGAAATGGATAAAAAATTGAAAATTTGATACTAAAATACAGGTAACTAAAAAAAAAGTATAGAAAATTTCAAAAATACATGAAAGCAGAATGTGTAACTACCACTCACAGCTTCAGCAATTATTAACATGCTGCTACTCTTGTTTCCTCTGTTCCTACCATTTAAAATTTTGCTTGGTTATTTTGAACCAAATCCCAGGCATTGTATAATATTACCCCAAAATACTAATGGAGTGATTCTCAGTGTGTGGTCTGAGAACTCTTGGACAGGGGGGACCTGGGGAGGGGGAGTCCCTGAGACCCTTAGGTGGAGGACTATGAGGTCAGAGCTATTTTCATAATGACATTAAGATGTTATTTGCCTCTTTCACTTTCACCTCACAAGTAGTATACAGTGGAGTTTGTTTATTGGCTATTTGTGTTTCTTTGAAAAATTGCCTTTTATGTTTTTTGCTTGTTTTCCCTCACTAATTTGTAAAGCACCTTTATATGTTAAGGATATTAACCTTTTGTCATACACCACAAATATTTTTACCATTTGTTTGCTGTTAAGTTTGGTCATGTTGAGTTGTAGTACACATAAGTTCTTGCTAGATTTTTTTGAGTAAAATAATTTAGAAACTTTGAAGGTTAGTTTTTGAATTTAGTTTGTATTGATTTGCAAGTCTTCTGATCCAGTAGCAACAGTATGTTGAAGAAATTGGGAATTTTAAATTATATTTTCTTTGACTAGAAGATTTAGAATACATTATGTGATCTTTAAAATATAAATCATTTTAGATGTGTTTTTGGTCACACTTGTTATTTTCTTAGTATTCTGTGGAAAGATAGTGTTCGCAGATTCATGAGATTCATCCTTGATGATGATACTTTCAAACATCAAGCAGTCTGAAATACCTATTTAACTTAACATTGGTAAATACTATAACCACTTGTTCTGATATAGTTATGTGATTTAATACATTGAATCTTAAGAGAGTTCAACTAACTCATTAAATGCATCTTCGCCAAATGGCTGCTCAGTGTGTATTTTTAAATACTTTGTTTTTTGAAATAGTATAGTCAATTAATACTTAACCAAATTTACACCATAGTATAGTCAGTAACAATAATGCAAATTAGAATTCTGGATGGACACAACAGAATGGAAATCACCTCCTATGATCTTCATCAGAATGCTTTCTTTGATACATTGTTCTGTAATGCTATATTACTTTTAATCTAAGAGGATACCTTTATTAACAGCTTGTTCTCTAAACTTGTCATTTTAGTGGTTCTTGGGAACAGTTTTTGTATCCAGCTTTATTTTATGAGGGTACTTAATATGTGATACTGTTTTTGTAAATTTCCATAAGTTCTGCTCTGATGAATAATAGTACCATCACCCAGCAACCTAGACTAGTCAGTCGTCATTCATTTAGTCAACAAATGTTTGCGAGTATAGTCATGCACCTAATAAGGGAGTTTGTGTCAACAACAAACCATATATACAATGGTGGTCCCATAAGATTATAATACTGTATTTTTACTGTACCTATGTTTAGATACACAAATACCATTGTGTTACAGTTGCCTACTGTATTCAGTAAAGTAACTTGCTGTACAGGTTTGTAGCTTAGGGGCAATAGGCTATATTATATAGTCTACGCCTAAGTGTGTAGTAGGCTGTATCATCTAGGTTTGTATAAGTACATGATGTTTACACAGTGAAGAAATCACCTAATGACATTTCTCAGAATATATCCCTGTCATTAAACAACTCATAACTGTATACTACAGTATTCTAGGCACTGTATTTTAGGTTCTTTGATTGCAACAGTGAAAAATACTAAGTCCCTACTCATGAATCTTGTGTTTTAGTGGGTGAAGACAAAAGCAAATATAATTTTAAATAATTAGTGTTATGAAGAAAATAAAGCAAGAGTTATGGAAAAATAGGGAATGTGGAAAAACCATGGAGGATAGTGGTTATTTTAGATAAGATGCTTAGGAAATACTTCTTTTTTTTTTTTTTTTTTTTTTTTTTTTTTGAGACAGAGTCTCACTCTGTTGCCCAGGCTAGAGTGAGTGCCATGGTGTCAGCCTAGCTCACAGCAACCTCAAACTCCTGGGCTCAGGCAATCCTTCTGCCTCAGCCTCCCAAGTAGCTGGGACCGCAGGCATGCGCCACCATGCCCGGCTAATTTTTTTCTATATATTTTTAGTTGGCCAATTAATTTATTTCTATTTTTAGTGGAGACGGGGTCTCGCTCTTGCTCAGGCTGGTTTTTAACTCCTGACCTTGAGCTGTCCGCCCGCCTCAGCCTCCCAGAGTGCTAGGATTACAGGCGTGAGCCACCGCACCCTGCCAGGAAATACTTATTTATGAGGAAATGAAATTGAACTACAGATCTGAATACTGAGAAAGGAACCTTTCATACTAACATCTGGAGGAAAGAGTATTCCAGGAAGAGGGAATGAGCAAGGTGGCTGGAACTTAGTGAATGAGGGGTGTTAGAAAATGAGATTGGAAATAGGCAGGGACCAGATAATAAAAGCCATGGTAAGGAATTTGGATTTTATTTCACCCTTAGTAGGAAAACATTGGAGGGTTTTGAGTAGGGAAGTGACATAATTTGATTTATGTATTAAAAAGATCACTCTGGCAGATCCCTGTGGCAGAGTAAGTACAGGCTGATGGAGTAATACAGTTGTCCTTTGGTGCCCATGAGGGATTGGTTCCAGGACACCTCACCCCCATCCCCTGGGATACCAAAATCCCCAGATGTGTAAGTCCCTTTTATAAAATGGTATAGTATTTGCATATAACCTACACATATCCTCTTGTAAACTTTAAATCATCTCTAGGTTACTTATAATACCTAATATAAATGCTATATAAGTAGTTGTTTTACTGTACTTTTTTTTTTTTTTTTTTCCCCGAGTCAGAGTCTCACTCTGTTGCCCAGGCTAGAGTGCTGTGGCATCAGCCTAGGTCACAGCAACCCCAAACTCCTGGGGCTCAAGCAGTCTTCCTGCCTCAGCCTCATGAGTAGCTAGGACTACAGGCATGCGCCACCATGCCCGGCTAATTTTTTCTATATATTTTTAGTTGTCCAGCTAATTTCTTTCTTTTTTTTTTTTTTAGTAGAGACGTGGTCTTGGTCTTGCTCAGGCTAGTCTCAACTCCTGAGCTCAAAACGATCCACCCACCCTGGCCTCCCAGAGTGCTAGGGTTACAGGCGTGAACCACCACGCCTGGCTTGTTTTACTGTATTTTAAAATTTGTATTTTTTTGTATTGCTAGCTTTTTTATATTTTTGAATATTTTTGATCCGCATAGTTGATTGAATCTGTAGATGTCAGACCTGTGGATATGGAGGGCTGATTGTATAGGCAAAAGAGGGTAATGAGTTTGGCTAGGCTAGTAATGATGAGTAAAGAGGGAATTAAGAATTCTGTTTTGCTTTTTAGTTTGAAATGCCTATTAGGTGTCCAAGTGCATGGTTCAGGTAAACAGTTGGATACCAGAATGTGGTGGTCAAGTTGGGCTGGAGATGAAATTTAAGGTGTCATTAATGTATATAGATGTGACCAAATGAAATCATTCAGGTCATAGCTTTTTAACTTTTGGCTGCATGGTAGAATGTTACAGGAAACTTTAAAAAAATTCTAACAACTTGTGTTCACCCTCCTCTCAATTCTAATTTAATTGCTGTGCACGAGGCCTAGGAAAGTTGTGTTGTAAAGTCTGAAAGTGATTTTGACACGCAGCTGGTTTGAGAATTACTTAGTAGGGAAATAATATAGATGGATAAGAGATTGGAAAATAGTATTCTGAGCCTCCAGTTATTTCTCCAGATTTTTCAAATGCAATGTCTAGTACAGAATCAACGGTAATGACCAGGCATATGAGGAGAAGAGACACCATGAGTGAGAACCAGCAGAAACAACAGGAATAGACCATTGGAGCTGCACATATTAGAATTATCAAACACAGACTAAAACAACTGTTCACTATGATCTAGGAGATAATACCAAACTTGAAAAATTTTTAACAGAGTTGGAGACCATAACGAAATGACATTGCAGATTTGTAAAAGAAACAAATAGAAATTGAGGAACTCAAATTTAAAATATCCCAAACTGAGGAAAAGCTTTAGGGGTGAGTCCTAGGACATTTCCAACAGTGAGAGGCTGAGGAGTGAAGGAGGAGCCAGCAAAGGAAACAGAAGGAGCTTCCACAGGAGCCAAGTATATCCTGGAAGCCAAGCGAATAGACTACTTAAAAAAGGAGGAGAGAGTGCTTATCTTTTCATATAGTATTGTGGAGAGGATACATAAGAGAGAATGGGATATTGGATTTAGCCAGAATAGTGGTTGGTGACCCTTAACAAGTGGTTTCATTGGAGATCTGGGGAGGAAAGCCTGAGTAGAATGACTTAAAAGGAGAAAAGGAGTAGTGACAGTAATTACAGACAAATATTTTAAGGGTTTTTTTCTGTTAGGAGGGACATTGAAATAGGAGATGGTAGCTGGAGGTAGACTTGGTTGAGGGAGGGTTTTTCCTGGGAATAATAAAGAATAGGAAATCGATGATGCAGAAGAGAAAGTATAATAGAGGAAAGTTTTTAAGAAGGCAAGTAAGATGAAATACAGGACAGAGGTTTATAGGTTGGGCACAGGAGTGGGATAATGGTATTGTAACAGGGAAAGGGCAGAGAATGGATCTTTGCAGATGCAGATATGTTGATTGGAATATAAGGTAATTCTTGTCTGATTGCTCCTTATTTCCTGTTTTGATAAGAATCCAGCTTCTTAGATAGGTGGTTGGGGGCAGGTGTTAGAAGTTTGAGAAGGAAAAAGGTGTGAAGTGGTCATCTGAAAGAATTGGAAAGTGAAATGTGAGATGTAGAATTTTAGCAGTATTAGGTGCCTGCTTGAATTAATTAATTAGCACAATTGTGATTTTTCTCCAGTTATCTTCAGTTGCTGGGTGCAGGTCCAGGGGTAACTCTTCTCTGTTTCCTGTTAGTAAGTTCCAAGTCATTTTGATTCTCTCTCTGCCATATTTTTGCCACCTACTTTTTCCACTCCATTCTCATTTTGTTAATCTGGCTGTTACTATTAAAACGTCTAATCTGTTTTCCATGCCTCTAATCTTTGTTTTTCCAGTGCGTTAAAAAAATTTTTTTAAATGTATTTATTTCTTGAATAAGCAATACCTGTACAAGGTACAAATTCAGAAGGTATAAAATGATAATCAATAAAAAGTCTCTTCTTCTTAACCCCTGAGTTCTCCTTTCTAGAATTAACCATTGTCACCAGTTTTTTAGATGTGTAGAATGTCTCTGGCGGGAGGATACATTTATAAACATTATCATATATTTCTCTGTCATTCCCTGAAATTATGTCCTACTATATCCATTCTCCTGAATTTAAAATTTTTATGTTCGATTTCTTTTGCTATTGAAAGTATAGAACTGTGTCTGTTTTAGCAATGGCAATAACGGTATTGAACAGATGTCTTGTAATTTATTTAATATGACCCTTATTGATGGGTATTTTCAATCTTAAATAATGTAGCGGTGAATATCCTTATACAGATGTATTATTTTTTTCATTAGAGCACATATGCATATCTGAGTTATACACACCTAAAAACAAAATTCCTGGATTAGAGAACATACACATTTTTAATTTTAGAAGACACTAGACATTTTTACACTGTATCCTTTTTACATCACTCATCTTCCCTTAGCACAGATCATATTGTTGCCCTCTTTAAAATCTTCAGTGGTGGCCAAGGGCAGTGGCTCACACCTGTAATCCCAGCACTCTGGGAGGTCAAGGTGGGAGGATCCCTTGAGACCATCCTGGGCAACATAGCAAGAATCCATCTCTACAAAAAATAAAAAAAATTAGGTGAGTGGTGGTGCACACCTGTAGTCCTAGCTACTTGGTAGGCTGAGCTAGGAGAATAGCTTGAGCCTGGGAGTTGGAGGTTGCAGTGAGCTGTGATTACACCACTGTACTCCATCTGGGTGACAGAGTGAGACCCTGTATCACCAAAAACAACAAAAACAAACTTTACTGACTCTTCCATTGCCTTTATATTGAGGTCTGTTGAGTGTACAAATATGTATATAGCTGTGTGCCAGATACTGGAGGTACAAAGACGAATATGATATTTCTTGCATGAAAGTTGCTCGTAATTTAACAGGTTAGACTAGGATTTCTCAACCTCTGCCCTATGAATATTTTGGACCTGGTGATTCTTTGTTGTGGGAGCTGTCCTCTGTATTGTATGGTGTTTAGCAGCATCCCTGACTTACCCACTAGATGCTGGTGGTGCCTTCTTACCTGCTCTCCCCACCCCCAGTCCAGTTGTGACAAAAATGGCTTCAGACATTGCCACATGTACCCTAGAAGACAAAATCCCCCCTCTGCCCCTTGAGAACTATTAGTTTAGACAGACATGCAGGTGATTCTAATATAATGTGCAAATGGCATATTAATAGTGAACCCCATAGCACTTTAGGAACAGAGGGGAATAGAAGAGAGGAATAGATGTCTGGTCGACATCTTTCAAGGCTTAGTACAGATTCCTGTAGCCTTTCCTGCTTCCTGCCTCCTTTAAATTGCTGCTTGTTTCCTTTGTTTTGTATTATATAATAGTTAATATGTTTTTCTCCTTTTGGAATTCAGCAGTCATTTCTTTCTGTGTTTTTTTTTAATGGGTAAACTAACATACCAGTAATAGGTACAGAATAAACATAGATCTGTATGGTAATGTATAATATAATGTAAATTTTACCTGCTTGCTTTTGAAATAATTTAGTTCATATATGTGAGATGCATGGATTTTATTTTTATTTTATTTTATCTC
This sequence comes from Cheirogaleus medius, assembly GCA_008086735.1. Lineage (NCBI taxonomy): Eukaryota > Metazoa > Chordata > Mammalia > Primates > Cheirogaleidae > Cheirogaleus > Cheirogaleus medius. The sequence goes on along the minus strand of VBSM01001562.1, from coordinate 20,094,647 downwards.
ATACAACTACCAATTGTGTAATTGTGTTAAATTAGTAGCTTTTTAAAGAGCCTTGACGTTCAGAATTACGTTTCAGAAACCAACCTGTTGGGGAGAAAAACTAAGAGAAGCAAAAGGAACTTTAGATTTAGTCTTGCCTGCATGCGAGGGAATTTAGAAGAATTAAATGACTTGCCTCTCAGTCTTTTTTTAACACTCTAGATTTCATGTATTTATTCTAAGAATAACATGGTGAGAGATTTAAAAAATGTAAGTTCTTTATCTTTGAGCAGTACATATTGAAATATTTGTGTCTGAAATGTTAATATCTGAGATTTGTTTCAAAATAATGTAGGCAGCTTGGTTTATATGTGAAACAGAAGTGTCCCAGAGTTGTTTGTTAAAATTGGGTGATGACTACGTTGGGGTTTTTAATGCTGTTCTACTTTGGTATATATTTGAGATTTTCTGTAATAAAAAGCTTTTGAAAATGTGAGTTTTATTCTCATGTTTTTGATGAGTGGAAATTTTCAATTAAAATTTTTTTAAAAGAAATGTGACGTACAAATAAGGTTGGACTTTAAATTTGTTTCCAAAGTCTCCTGTGATGTTTGTGTTTGTGGAGACTTGTTCACAGTAACAGCTTGGGCAGAGTGTGAATACTTAGTTCACAAGTGGGAAGAGGATTTTACAGTTCTAGCAAAGCCTTGAAGATGGATTTTGACTGTTTAGACTATTTCCCTCTGTTATTTTCTGTGTTATGATGAAGGTAGTTGATAAATTTCAGGAGATAGGCAGTCACACACTAAACTGCAGTGGAAGTGTTCTTGGTTTTTCTTGTATATGAAGGGGAAAGCCAGATACATTTTTTTATAAATGCTTTTGATGCCTACATTTTGACAGCCTTGTTTGGGCAAAGGGATAGTAAAGGCTTAAGAACTTGAAAGAAAAGAGGAGGTGAACAAATTTCTTAAGAGTGGAGCTGTGTTTGGTCAATTAAATAGTACTTTTATCGTGTTGTGTGGTCTGTAAGAGGTGTATGTATTAATACATGTTCATAGTCTCAAGAAGCTTACAGATTTTTTGGGATATGATACAGAAACATGGAGCAATAACAATGTGAATCATTGTATGATCTACAACATAAATCAATGTAATAAATCACTCAATTGCATGATACAGAAAATTGTGTAAAAGTTAAGAGGAGTAGGACTCTAGTTGTCAGGGAAGATACATTGAGAAGGGAGAACTTAAATGGGAAATCTAGATTTGTATAGGTAGAGAGATGTTTACTAACAAGGCAAAAAGCAATATAAGAATAAAAGCATCTTGTCAAGGAGACAGTTTAATAGTTTGGCATTTCCCCAAAATGGTTTGTAAGATGTTAATAGATATTGTTAAATAAGTTATGAAGAAACTTATTAGCAGTGTTAAAAGTTTCTGAAAAATCTTGTGGAAAATAAATCCGTTTAAGGAAAGGAAGCAGTATCTTTTTTCTGTTTTAGATTGTATACTACATCTGTAGAGGTTAGTATTTTATTGAGTTAATTGTGAAGCACTCCTTTGGAAATACTATAATAGCATGAATAGAAATCTGGGCTGTTTGGTGACTAGAGTAAGTATAGCGAGAATGGAGAGCACTGAATACCATTGGTAAGGATTTTAATTTTTTTAACTTGACTTAAGGAGTCCTTGAAAGTTTTTGAATGGAGGAAAAACATGAAAAAAATCAATGCTTGGAAAACATTTCAGGAACAAATTGGACTGGGAAGAAGCTAGCACTAAAGAAGGGTAGGAGGGGTTACTTCAGTTATACAGGGATAAATTTATGAAAGTAAAGGAAGAAAGAATGCTAGACATTCCTAAGGATGAATTTATAGGATTGGTGGTTAGCTATCAGAAATAAAAGAGATGAGTCCATTGTTTTATGAAAGATTATATCATTGGCAAAGTTGTGAAGGGAAAACTCATTTGGGGACAGCAAAGTGATACTAGTTTTAATGGTTTGAATTTGTGGTTATGTTGAAAGGACTGTTGGTAGTAGAGATAGAGGACTGAGCTCAGGACAAAGGAATGAAATTCTGTAGGATAGAAGTTATGAGAGTAGATAAAACTGAGCAAGGGAATTAAAAGGTGTTTTGGGAAATTTTGGGGGTGGAGCGGGGACTATAAATGAATACATTTTTTTGCCATTTCTGAGATATTCTTTTTAGGATAATAAAATTAGTGGGTAATATATTTCTTTGTTTTTTTTTTCTCTTTTTCTTTTTTTGCAAGCAAGATTCCCGAAGTAGAAATATATTTCTTTGGATAACAGGAAAACAATTTCTCTTTCTTCTGACATCTGCTATTGGAAAGTTTAGTTTGGACTTGGCGGATAATTTTGGATTCAGTTGTTTTGCTGGTTGGGTTTTGGTTTTGTCTTATTTGTTGTTTTCTCTCAGAAAAGCAGCTACGTGGATTGCCTGTCAGTTGTAGATATTATCACCTCTGCTTTATTTATAACAGCTTATTTTGTCCTAGACTGATTGTTAATAAGTTAGAATCTCCAATTTTTAAAACAAAAGTTTTGTAAGGAGGAATTAACTGCTATATGAAACCAGTTCACATACATACCAGTACATTTATTCTCTAAGCAAAATTTGCTGTTATATTTACATAAGCTGCTTCTTGCAGTGCTTTTTTATTGCCTACATCTTACTTATAGATTTGTAATTCTTAGTACTTAATTCAGTCATTTGTTACTTTTGGTCATCCTGTATGCCAAAATTCTTTCTTAAATGCTTAAGTGAAAATTGGAGTTTAAGGATTTATTTTTAAGAGAAAGGGTTTTGCCTTAGAACTGTAAAAGCAAAACTTTAGACTTTGAAGCAATACCTTATATTTGTGGATGAGTAGGCAAGTGATTCTTATGTTACAGTGTCAAATGGCAGAAAGTTAACTTTAAACTGATAAGAACAGGTACTACACTTGATCTTAGCCAAAAGGCCAAGACATGATAGAAAGTTAACTTTAAAGGCTGTAAGGAGATCTTTTTGAAATTGGTAAAAATATATTTAGTTTTGATTATTTCCCTTATTTTCCTCTCTTTCACCCCACTTTTGAGGAATAAATGTGGGTTTTTTCTTCCCATCTAATTTTCCTTCAGCCTGCACTTTTTTCAGCAGCAGTAACCAATCAGAAAGGCTTGGTAAGAAAGTTTTAAGGAGAATTTGAAGTACTTGTTTGCTAAAATGAATTAAAAGGAATAGTATTTGAGCCTGTTTCCATATTTTCAGTTGCTTTTGCCAAATCTTGAGAAACTTTGTTTAAGGGAAAACTATGTTCCATGGCAAAGAAATTTTATTTGTCCTAGATTTACTATTTTATTTAGTTAGTAGTAGTTTATTCAGTATATTCAGAGAGCCCCCACCACTTTATTATTTTATTTGCTTTTTGAAGCAGGCTTATATTGGAAGAAAAGGAAAATTTGAAAGGTAGAATTCCTTGAAAACAGTTTGAAAGTTTTAAATTAAGATTTGAAAAATGGGTATGTTAGTTATCAGTGCTATACCTAAAATTTCTGGTTCTCTTCCTGGGCACACCCAAGTTGGGTGTATGTAGCTGTGCAGTTTGCTTTGGCTAATGAAATATGCCATAGTGTGACTGCTCCAATTAGCATTGATCTGGAAGTGAGGAAAGCATACAGTACACCCTCAGCTGACTTACGATGGATGTGAATAAAATATAAACCTTTGTTTTAAGCCACTGGGATTTCAAGGGTTGTTACTGCAGCTTCATTTTGCCCTGCATTGTCTTGTATGGAAGCCACTAGCTCCATGATCCTATTAAACACTTGAAATGTGGCTAGACTGAATTGAGATGTGCTGTAAGTATAAAATACAAACTGAATTTTGAAGATTTAGTATAAAAAATAGAAAGTAAAATATCTCAATAATTCATACTGATTCATGTTGAAATGTCATTACTTTGGACATAATGATATATACCTTGGTTTATTGTGCTTCACGGATACTGCGTTATTTAAGAAAAAAATCGAAAGTTTGTGACAACCCTGCGTCAAGCAAGTCTCTTGGTGCCACTTTCCAACAGCTTGTGCTCATTTTGTGTCTCTGGGTCACATTTTGGTAATTCTCACAATATTTCAAACCTTTTCATTATTATTATATCTGTTATGGTGATCTGGGATCACTGATCTTTGATGTTACTATTGTAATTGTTTTGGAGTACAATGAGTCACATGCCTGTAGACAGTGAACATAGTAAATGTTGTAGGTGTTTTGATTGTTCCACTGACTGTTTCCCCATATCTCTCCATGATCTTGGGCCTCCCTATTCCCTTGGACAGGGCAATGTTGAAATTAGGTCAATTAATCACTCTACAATGGCCTCTAAGTGTTCAAGTGAAAGGAAGAGTCTCACATTTCTCATTTTAAATCAAAAGCTAGAAATGATTAAGCTTAGTGAGGAAGGCATGTTGAAAGCCAAGATAGGCCAGAAGCTAGACTTCTTGCATCAAATAGTTAGCCAAGTTGTGAATGCAAAGGAAAAAGTTCTTGAAGGAAATTAAAAGTGCTCCCCTAGTGAATACATAAATGATAAACAAGTGAAACAGCTATAATGTTGATATGGAGAAAGTTTTAGTGGTCTGGATAGATCAAACCATCCACAACATTCTCTTAAGCCAATGCCTAATCCAGAGCAAGGCCTTTAACTCCCTTCAATTCTAGAGTTAAAAGGCTGAGAGAGGCCGGGCACGGTGGTTCATGCCTGTAATCCTAGCACCCTGGGAGGCTGAGGTGGGAGGACTATTTGAGCCTGGGAGTTTGAGGTTACAGTGAACTATGATGATGCCACTGCACTCTAGCTGGAGTGACAGAGCAAGACTCTTGTCTTTTTAAAAAAAAGGAAAAAAAAAAAGACTCAGAGAGGTAAGGAAGCTGCAGAAGAAAAGTTTGAAGCTAGGAGAGGTTGGTTCATGAGGTTTAAGGAAAGAAGCTGGCTCCGTAACATGAAAGTGCAAGTTGAAGGAGCAAGTTATCTAGAAGATCTAGCTAAGATCATTGATGAAGGGGGCTACACAAAACAACAGATTTTCAGTGTAGATGAAACAGCCTTATATTGGAAGTAGATGTCATCTAGGACTTTTATAGCTAGAGAGTAGAAGTCAATGCCTGGCTTCAAAGCTTCAGAGGACAGGCTGACTTCTTAGTGGCTAATGCAGATGGTAACTTCAAGCTGAAGCAAATGCTCACCTACCGTTTTGAAAATCCTGGGCCCTTAAGAATTATGCTAAATCTATTCTGCCTATGCTCTGTAGTTGAACAGCAAAGCCTGGATGACAGCACATCTGTTGACAACATGGTTTACTGAATATTTTAAGCCCACTCTTGAAATGTACTGCTCAGAAAAAAAGATTGCTTTCAAAATATTACTACTCACTATGAACCTGGACACCCAAGAGCTCTCATGGAGATATGCAAGGAGATTAATATTTTCATTCCTGCTAACACAACATCCATTCTGCAGCCCATGGATCAAGGAGTAATTTTGACTTTCAAGTCTTACTGTTTAAGAAATACATTTTGTAAGGTTATAGCTGCTCTAGATAGTGATTCCTCTCATGAATGTGGACAAAGTAAATCAAAAACCTTTTGGAAAGTATTCACCAATGTAGATGCCATTATGAACATTTGTTATTTGTTGGAGGAGGCCGAAATATCAACATTAGCAGGAGTTAAGAAGTTGATTCCAACTCTCATGGATGACTTTTGAGGGGTTCAAGACTTTAGTAGAGGAAGTAACTGCAGATGTGGTGGAAATATTTAATAGCAAGAAAAACAGACTTGGAAGTGGAGCCTGGGCTGGGCATGGTGGCTCATGCCTGTAACCCTAACACTGGGAGGCCAAAGCAGGAGGATTGTTTGAGCTTAGGAGTGCAAGACTAGCCTGAGCAAGAGTGAGACCATCTCTACCAAAAAGAAGTTAAAAAACCCAGCCAGGTTTTTCTGCATGAGAGTGTAGTCCCAGCTACCCTAGAGGCTTAGGCAGAAGGATCACTTGAGCCCCCAGGAGTTGGAGGTTGCAGTGAGCTACAATGATGCCATTGTACTCTACCCAGGGTGGCAGAGTGAGACTCTGTCTCAACAAAAACAAACAAGGCAGCTGAGCACCCCTCCTCACAGTCCCTCACCCCTTCATTAAAAAAAAAAAGTGGAGCTTGAAGATGACTGAGTTGCTGTAATCTCTTGATAAAACTTGGATGGATGAGGAGTTGCTTCTTGTAGATGAGCAGAGAAAGTGATTTCTTGAGATGGAATCTACTCCGGGTGAAGATGCTGTGAACATTGCTGAAATGACAACAAAGGACTTAGAATATTACATAAACCTTGTTGATAAACAGCAACAGGATTTGAGAGGATTGACTTCAATTTTGAAATTCTGTGGGTAAAATGCTGTCAAACTGCATTGCACCCTACAGATATCTTTTCAGTGAAAGGAGAAGTCAGTTGATATGAGAACCTCATTGTCTTCAGCAACTACTACCCTGAGCAGTCAGCAGCCATCAACATTGAGGCAAGATGCTCCACTAGCAAAAAGATTTACGATTTGCTGAGGGCTTAGATGATTGTTAGCATTTTTTTTAGCAATCAAATATTTTAAAATTAAGGTAGGTATCTTGTTCTTTAGACATAATGCTGTTGCTCATTTAATAGAATATGGTAGTATAAACATAACTTGCATGCACTGGGAAACAAAGCTCATATGATTTGCTTTATTGCAGTAATTGCTTTATTGTAATATTTGTTGCAATGGTTTGCAGCCAAATCCACAGTATCTTCTAGGTATGCCTGTATTGGATTAAATGAAATACATTATTAAAATTAATTTCACTTTATTTTTACCTTGATGTAGCTATTAGAAAATTTGAAATTACATACCTGACTTGCATTATATTTCTATTTGATAGCACCTATATTGTAGGTAATTCTGCTTAGTGTTAAAATCTATGCAAGGAGTAGTGTGCTCTAACAAAAAACCTCAACTGTGGCATTGGCTCAAGGGTCAGGCAGCAAGAAAACTGATATTAGAGGTTGGGAAGATGATGATGCAGAGAAGTTGGTAAAACTTGCCCGCAGTAACTTGGAAGGCAAGTAATGTATCTAATGCATTTGTAGCTTTAGAGGATGAGGTTGGAAAACATATTTTAGCTGCCCTTGGTTTCATTTGGCAAGATGTTATGAGAAAGAGATTAGCTAGAAAATAATTGTCTGGTTTGCAAGTGCCATGTTTCCCCGAAAATAAGACAGGGTCTTACATTTATTTTTTCCTCCAGAAGACACCCTAGGGCTTATTTTCAGGGGATGTGTTATTTTTTTTAAGTACAGTACAACAATCTACATTTATTCAAATATAGTTAATTTGTCTTCTGGAACATCATCATAGTAAAATGGCAGCCACAGCTTTCCTCCTTCTCCCTGGGGACACACAATACCTAAAGCGGAGCGTCCCTTTCCTCACTTCACTGAGGAGACTTTCACCTCAAAGCCTCAGCTTGCAGTACGCACAGGATGGCTGGGATCTGATAGGGGGAGCCGACCTTGTTGGTGGGGCTGCCTGCACCTTTCCAGTCACCTCTGGGATAGTAGCTGTCACGATGGGGCAGATGAGAAGGGCTGCTTGTCTTCTTCACGTCTCCGCGACAAAATGCATGGGTTGTGCAGATACGCTGCGTAGCCACGCCCGTCACTAGGTCTTATTTTCGGGGTAGGGTTTATGTTGCGCAAATGCTTAGAAATCCTGTTAGGGCTTATTTTATGGGTAGGTTTTATTTTCGGGAAAACATGGTAGGAATGAGAAGCAGTAGAGAGTCCAGAAATTTGGGGATTTGTAAGATTAGAAGAAGCAATTGTGTCTTACTTCCAATCAATAAGGTGAAACTGAGAAGACTTTTGAGCAAATAATTAAATAATTAAAAGTCAGTCTTTTGGCAGGGATCCAATCAAGGTTATTACCATCACTTGCATTGTTAACACTTCTGAATGGTTTAAAGTAATTTATAGTATAGGTCTACTGAGGGAGGTGTGTGTAGTGCCTTTCATTTGGGTTAGAGAGAAGAGACTAAAGGTGTGGATTCCCAGCTGAAGCCATGTAAGCCCAAGGTCCCCAGAATCAAGTAGAGAGAAATAGACCACCGTATCATGGGGCAAGAAAGCAAAGAAATGTAGTAAATCTAAAAGGCATATTTTAGGGAAAAAAATCAGTGGTTAGAACTGGCTAGAATCAAATAGATAAGCCTTGTAAGTTTTTCAGGGGGTTGTATAGCCAAAGAAACCACAGGCATGGACCAGAGTCTGAAAAAAGTATAATTGCTTGAGGCTTAATGATCTTGTTCCTCACCCCATCCCTCTTGAACCTTCTACCTGCCTGCTGAGAATTCTGCTCAGCTGATAAGGCACTCTCTCTGATGTCCACTTTACTTGTATCCACTTCTGCTTCTACAAGTAGAAGATACCAGACCAGCAAAAACCTCCCAAAGGGCAAAACCAGCCTAGGGACACAGAGAACAATGCACTGAGAAACTCCTCCCAAGTATCAGTCATAGCATTCTGCACATTCCAGGACTTACGTGTTCAGCTGGGTTTACAAACTGCTATGAACCTTAGGTCCCCCTTTCTTCTTTTGAATAGGAATTTTTTTTATGGCTATGCTTATCTTTATTGTCATTGTGTAGTGTACGTGTGAGTCGCTGTGAAGAGGGGCCACATCCCCCATGGATCCTGTCCTTTGAGCTTGATGCTGTGACTAGATGGGATATTTGGATTACCTTCAGCAGGGAGGGGCAGGTTTATTTTGCATGTGGAAAGAAGAGTAAATTGAATATTTGACCAGCAGGGGGACTAGGGAGTCATGATTCTTCATAAAAGGTCTACATTTCTATTTTTCTTCCAGGCACATGATAGGATTGCCTTTTCAGTTATTAAAGGCAGGCATGGCCCCATATTGTTTTGTAATCAGTACAATGTGAATGGAAGTTCAGGATCATGATGTAATTTGCCACATTCTCTATTATCTTCCTTGGCAAGGCAGTCTTGGAAGCATGTGTCAAGTGAAGCTTAGGTTCCTTAGGGACTGTTAAGAGCAGATCTCCCCTGCCAACCTGAATTGGACATGTAAAATTTATAAGAAATAAACTTGTTGTATCAAGCCATAGATTTTGTGATTGTTACTGTAGCACAACTTCACCAGTTCTGATTGATGTGTTAGGTTATAATTTTTGTTACTGTAGTTCAATAAATGTTTGAATTGAATATGTAGAAATTTGAGGGTGTAAGAAAAATGTACAAATTCTAAAACTGCTAAGATTCATCTTTTTAGCTTATATTCCTTATAGTAGCCAGCCTACATGTTGACTAAGTGTCCTCTTTTATAGGTAATATGGCAAAGAGATTACTTAGGTAGAAGACACAGGAAAAAATAGAAAACAATGAAGCTTGTAATGTTATAACTAGGAATAACTGTTCAGAGCAATACATAGGTGTGGTTTAGTGGATCATTTAAAGCTGTTTTCTATTTCTAGTAATACCAACCCAAATTAGGATTATTTATAATCTGCAGAAGATATTTTAAATAATCCTTAGAAAAAATAATATTCCTTTCTAACACAGTATGAGGAAAGGGAATCTCTTTGTTTTGTTTAAAGGCAATGTTTTTTAAACAAAGTGGGCGAAACCCCAAACCATGATTTTTTGTTTTTCTAGCCATAGCAGCAATGGCAGCAGCATCAATTTTAATCCAGTGCTGGAACAGAACACTTTCTTCAAATGAAGCCTTAGGTAGAACTCCAGTGTATAAAACTAATCTCAGTGAGCCTGATCTGATTTTTTTGATGGCCAGGGACCTCATGTATTCCTCTTCTCTGCTGGCACTTAAGTATCCTTTAAGGAAACAGCTTGCAAGTCCTTATGTTGGAGCAGGTATAGCCACTGTGGCCATCTTCATTTTGGGGGGGTTTGGGTTTCTTAGGAGCAACCTCAGATCCTTTCTTTAGTCCTACTTTATCCAATAATTATATATAGTTTCAACAATCCTAACTGATTTCCAAGTTTAAAACTGGCTTGAAAGTGTACTTTAGAAGGGATGAGTATGATGACCTGGAAAGTAGAGGATGGAGAGAGTTGAGGCCACCAGAGTTGAGAAGAAAGCAGAAAAACAAGTAGATACAAGAAATCAAAAACTAGGATTCTGGACATTTTTAGTTCAGTGTTCTAGGGGTTATTTAATAGCATAAATTACTTTTTTTTTTTTGGAGACAGAGTCTCACTTTGGCTAGAGTCTCCCCCAGGCTAGAGTGCCTTGGCGTCAGCCTAGCTCACAGCAACCTCAAACTCCTGGGCTCAGGCAATCCTTCTGCCTCAGCCTCCTGGGTAGCTGGGACTACAGGCATGTGCCACCATGTCCGGCTAATTTTTTCTATATATTTTTAGTTGGCCAATTAATTTATTTCTATTTTTAGTAGAGACGGAGTGTCGCTCTTGCTCAGGCTGGTTTCGAACTCCTGACCTTGAGTGATCCTCCCGCCTCGGCCTCCCAGAGTGCTAAGATTAGAGGCCGTGAGCCACTGTGCCTGGCCACAAATTACTTTTAATAACAAATTAGAGTCATTAGACAAAACTTAATATTCTGAAGTTCCTGCCAAGGAAAGTACGTATATGTTTAATTGATTCTGAAGAGATTTTTATTCAAAGTATGGTAACCTGTAGTTATCGGTAACTATCCTAAATAACTCTTGCCCTGAAGCGTTTGAATTTTAGGAGTAACTATCTTAAATAACTGGTGCCCTGAAGGGTTTGAATTTTAGAAGTTTTTGATGATTTTTAAAGAGATACACAAATAACTAAACTTGAAATAGTAAATAATACTCTTTCCCAAAGCTTAATTTAAAAATTTTTTATAATTAAAGCATATCAAAAAGAACCTCAGGTTAAATTTAAGAAAATGAATTTATACTATGATATATGCCATTACCATTGTATTTCAGCAAATTATAAGAAAAGCATAACTGAACTATGTTTTGTCTTAGCTATTTCTAGAATATTTTAAGAGATAACTACAAGCCACAAGCCATCCAATTTGATTTTTTTTTTTTTTTTTTTTTGAGACAGAGTCTCACTCTGTTGCCCGGGCTAGAGTGAGTGCCGTGGCGTCAGCCTAGCTCACAGCAACCTCAAACTCCTGGGCTCAAGCAATCCTCCTGCCTCAGCCTCCCGAGTAGCTGGGACTACAGGCATGCACCACCATGCCCGGCTCATTTTTTCTATATATTTTTAGTTGGCCAATTAATTGCTTTCTATTTATAGTAGAGACGGGGTCTCGCTCTTGCTCAGGCTGGTTTCGAACTCCTGAGCTCGAGCGATCCGCCCGCCTCGGCCTCCCAGAGAGCTAGGATTACAGGCGTGAGCCACTGCGCCCGGCCCAATTTGATTTTTTTTGTAACATGCAATTAGACTGAATTATTAATAGTGATAGAATTATATGGAAGCCATTTTTGCATTCTTGATGAGTAACATAAACAAATATATATATGAACCTGAAAGAAGATATGTATCTACTCGGTAGAAAGTATGAAAGCTGTGAGAATAGGATTCTTATAAGTATACCTATTAAATACCAAGAGGTGAGGTTAAAAAATCATATACGTTGTTGGTTTTGTATATTTTCTTCCTTGGTCTTACTAAAAGAAGGAGGTTTAAAAAAACAACAATATATTTTGTTCTCAGGTACTTAGACTAAGAAAGTATTTGCTTATTCTAGTAATATAATGTTTAGAAGCTTAGGTGATTGTGGGGTGGGAAGATAAGTAAAGTACATTAGGATCCAATTTCTGTTATAGTTATACTTTGTTTTGAATCGAGAGCAATATGATATCTCCCCATTTGAGTACTTAACCTTATTCATAATATACAACTTCACATCATTTTTGATTGTCCGTAAAAGTTAAGTCTACTCTTAGGATAAATGTTTGATACTCTGAGGATTTGAATAGTGAGAGTCGTGAGTTTCGCTAGCTGCTTTTAGCAGATCGCTTTCCTGCTGTTTCTTGGAGAGTAGTTAGGAATTACTGGGAACTATCTTTTTTCTTTTGGTATTAACCTGGGGGAAAAACTTTTTTAAAAAGCCTTTTTATAGTAGCTTTAAAGTAGTCTTTTTTTTTTTTTTTTTATCTGAAGGAGAGAGGAAAACTAGTCCCTAAAGCTTACCGGGAAAGGGAAGAGCCTTAGGAAAGAGTACCATGAGGTAATAACTTAGAAACATATCGCTGTATATCTTTCATAGTTATTCTAAATTTCCTCCCTGTGGCATTGAAGATTTTATTTGTGAAGTTCCTAAAATAAAAAGTCCTCTATGGGAGTGTGAAGCAACAGGAGAAACTTTATGATTTTTTTTAATTATGGTAAAAAAAAACACATAGCATTAAATTTACTGTCTTAACCATTTTTAAGTGTACAGTTCAGTCGTGTTAAGTATATTCACATTGTACAGCAGAGATCTAGAACTTTTTTATCCTGCAAAACTGAAACTGTACTTGTTGCCAATTCCTTCTCTGCCCTCCCCGTAGTTCTTGGCAGCTACCTTTATACTTTTTGTTTCTATGATTTTGAGTACTTTAGATACTTTATATTTGTGGAATCACACAATATTTGTCTTTTTATGCCTGTTGTAATGTCCTCGGACTTCTCCATGTTGTAGCGTGTGATGGGATTTCCTTTTTAATCACTGCATAATATTTCATTGTATGTATGTACTAAATTTTATCTGTCCCAGATTTTTAAACTCTTGCTAATTTGATTTGATGAAACAATTATTAAAATCAGATATTTATGTGTAAGGGATGCTTACTTTAAAGCTGCCATTCCTGTGAACTTGCCCTGGTAGGGAACTGATCTTTAGCAATGCCTGCATGGTTTTGCACATTTTTTTTCTTATGTCCTGGCTCCACCATTTTCAACTGTGACTTCAGGCAAACTATATGACCTCTTTGTTTTCTCATCTAGAAAGCAGAGGGAAAAAATAGTACTAACCTCAGGGTAGTCGGGAGCATGAAATGAGTTAATTTAAGTGCTTACAACAGTGCCTGACAAGCAGTAAATCTTAATGTGTTAGCTAGTATCATCATCATCATCACCGTCATCATCATCATCATCATTATCATCTGAGAGAGTAGAACTAGAACACTTTCCCCTTAACAGGGGCTTATCTAGTACTTCAGATTAAATAAGGTAAAGCTAATATTTCACTATTTAAAGTATATTAATTGCAAGTCACATAGTCTTTTTCTCACATATTTGTGGTAAAATGAGATCTATTAAGACATGTTAGAAAGTCAGTCATTTCCGTTTGTATGTGTGTGTATCCCGTAAAAGCTTGCATTGTGTATATTTAATAGGAATAATCTTATTAATGTATAATCTCCAAATGAGTGGAAAAACTCTGAAGATAATTTGGAAAACTGCTATGAAATGTGGAAGATTAATAAAAGATTAATTTTAAATGAGAGGAGAGGACCAGTTATAGAAGAGTAATGATCCAAATCTAAGGAGATGGAATTTGGGGGAAGAGATTGCTTAATGTTAAAGCTTAGATACTATGTATATTTTAAATTATATTTGGTAAGGGGATAAAATTTTAGAGACAGGGTCTCACTCTGTTGCTCAGGCTGGAATGCAGTGGTGTGATAGCTCACTGCAGCCTCGAACTCTTGGGCTCAAGCAGTCCTTTCTAGTCCCCTCCTATCTGGCCACTTTTAGTCTCTTTTGCTGGTTCTTTTTAATCTCCTCTGCTTATTAATTTCAGAGTGCCCCAAAGTTTCCACCTGTTTTACCCTATATTCATCCTCTTGAGTACCTGGGACTATAGGCATGCACCACCATGCCTGCCTATGTTTTTAAATTTTTTGTAGAGATGGGCTCTTGCTCTGTTGCCCAGGCTAGTCTCTAACTACTGGCCTCAAACAATCCTCCCACCTCAGCCTCCCACAGTACTGGGATTACAGGTGTGAGCTACTAGCCCGGCCAAAATTTAGTTTAAAACCAGATCCCTAAAGAATTAACTTCTTTTGATTAGACTAAGGAAGATATATTTTTGGAACCCATTTCTATAATTTAGAACTATCCCCTTAAAAGAAAAGTTTTAAAAAAGACTTGAAGTAGCTCTGAAATGTCCATAGCAATCTGAATAATTATGGAATTCTAATTAAAATAATAGATGACATCTTGTAAGATTATCTTGTTATTCTGTTTAGGTGATTTTTATGGCAAGTGAAACTGATTAAAGGGCAAATGTAAATAAAATTAACTTTTAGAATCAAATGAAGTCATTTTATCAGTGCTTAAAAAAGTCAAAGGCAGAGAATATGAAAGACTTTGATAAGAGCAACAAAATCCTAATGATATGCTGTTGATAAAGGAGAATGTCTCATTTTATCAGCTGTACTGTAATTCATATTTATCTAGTGTTAGCTACTTATGTTAAATATACATGTTCCAGACTTGATAAACCAACTGAGAATTTATCTGAAATATTCTATTAGCTCTGATGATAAGTAATTAGCAGTTAATTTTAGGAAGAGGTATTTAGGATTTTCTTCTGGGAATATTTTTAATAGAAATTTATGCATGCTCTGAGTTATTAATACTTAACTAATATTGAAAATTAGTGTTTGTAACGATACTGTGTGCCTGTGTGTATGTGTGTGCGTGTGTGTATATATGTGTGCATATATATATATTTCATCATTTAAACTTCCTGTTTCCTTTTTACTTCAGCCCTTACACAGGTTTGCAGGAAAATTTTTTCTTACATACATTTCCCTTTCACAAGCTAGTTTTATTGGTAGGCCTTGAAAACAACCATACTCATGGGACAAAGATGCTGTCAGTGCTGTACTAGGCCAGATGAAACAGAAACTTAAACATTTTGAGGTAGAGAATAGACATAATAAAATCACCAGTGTAGTTTATAAAGTTCTTTAGTGTGTTATGCAGATAATCCTTGAATTTCTGCTTTCATTGCTTAAATGTTTTGCATTTAGTTTTTCCTTAAACACAAAAGTCAGATTTAAATGAGCATATTCATTTTTTATACTGCCAGTGTATATTAGATACTGTTACTAAATATAAAGCTGGTTTACAATATTTCAGGTACTCTTATGTGTTAAATCTACATTTGTGGACTAACCCTGTGCCAGTTTATGTTTGTTCTTACAGATGACTCTAAGCAAAACTCTTAGAGTTATCTATACTTGTCTCCAATTCATCTCTTTCTGTTCACAAGTCTACTTTAGGCAGAGTTTTATCCTTACTTCACTGAAACAGCTCTTGTCAAGATCACCAGTGATTACCACAATATCATATCCAAGGATCATTTCTTAGCCCTCATTTTAAGGATTTTCCAAGCATTTGATATAGTTGATTATGTTCTTCTTGAAATGATTTCTTCATTTGGCTTTAGGACACCAGTTTCCTCCTATCTCACTGGCCACTTTCGGTCTCTTTTGCTGGTTCTTTTTAATCTCCTCTGCTTATTAATTTTGGAGTGCTCCAGGGTTTCCTCCTATCTATCTGTATTTCACATGACTCTCTATACCAATTATATATTCTTATATTGGCAGACAGACTTCTTTCTTCCTGAAGTTAAGACCCATTCGCTGCGTGATCAACATCTTCATTTGTCTATATAATAGGCATTTCTAAACTTTAATATCCAAAAATGGGCCCCTGATTGGCACCCCTCCACCACACTGTTTTCTACCTCCAGTCTACCTATCTTAATTAATGGCAACTCCATTTTTCTAGTTGCTCAGGACAAAACCTTGGAAGTGCCTTTAACTCCTTTCTGTTCTTGCACCTCACATAATAACCTGTTATCAATCTTTGACTCTTCCTTCAAAATATTTCCTGACTGACCACTTCTACCACTTCCTCATCAATACCCTTTTAGGCCACCGTCATCTTTTCCTTTAATAGTTACAGCAGCCTCCTTCCTAATTTAATTAGTTTCCCTACTTCTGCTCTTGCTTCCCAACAGTCTCTTTAATACAACATCTAGAGTGATCCTGGATTTATTTTAATAAAATGCAGTTCAAATTATATCACCCCTTTTAATCCCTCAGTGGCTTGTGGCTTTTATCACTCAGAATAAAATGTGAAGTTCTTATAATGGTCTATAAGGTAGTACACAATGGTCTGTAACATCACATATGATCCTAAAATCCTAATCTCCCCACTACCACTACCCACCATTGTTACCTCTGTGATTTTATCACTTACTGTTCTTCCTCCACGTTCATTCCACTCTAGCCATACAGGCCTCCTTGCTTTTCTCTGAACACACCAAACACACATCCAACTTGGTTTTCTTGCTTTTTGGAGTACTTCCCCACCCTCTCTTGCTTGCTCCTTTGTCTCCTTCATGGTCAAATGTCAGCATATCAGCAAAGCTTTCATTGGCCACTCCATTTAAAATGGCAACCACTCCCCTCGTTTTGTTTCTTATCCCTCCCTACCTTACTGTTCCCCCAAAACACTTAACTACCACCTAAAATACTGTATATTTATTTGTTTTTTGTTCTGTCTTCTCCTAACTAAAAGGTAAACTTGACAAAAGCATGAACTTAACTCTTGTTAACTGCTTTATCTTTAGAACCTAGAACAGTGACTGGCACATTGTAGACACATATTTGTTGAAGGAATACATTTATATTCTAAACTTCAAATTATGGGATTTAATTTGTGAGGTACACTCATTTTAAGTTTTTTTATTTGTATATGGGGAGCCAGAATTGAAGCCACAGCAAGAGAAATTTATTATCTATAATAATTCCTAAGTAATCTCCTATAGATTATTTAAAATATTTCATTTAGAATAATCTTTATATTGAAGTATTAATATACATTGAGAAAATACACAAATCGTGTGTATAACTTGATGAAATTTTACAACATGGAACACATAGGAGAAACCACCACTCAAATCATGAAATAGGATATTATCAGCAACCCTAGGTATCTGCCTGTCCTCAGTCATTATCCCTCTCAAAAGTAGGTAATCACCACTCTTCTATCACCATAGAGTGGGCCCCCCTGCGCTTTTTTAAAGACTTAGTTTTTTTTAGAGCAGTTTTACGTTCTCAGTAAAAATGAAAGAAAGGCACAGAGATATACCATATACCTCCTACCCCCACATGCATAGCCTCCCTCATTATCAGCATTCCTCATCAGAGTGGTACACTTGTTACAGTCAGTGAGCCTACACTGACGCATTATCACCCAGAGTCCATACTCTACATGAGGGTTCCCTCTTGGTGGTGTGCAGTCTATGGGTTTGGACAAATGTATGTCGTGCGTCCACCCATATTATAGTGTATTTTCACTGCTCTAAAATTCCTCTGTGCTCTGCCTATTCATCCCTTTCTCTCCCTTAACCCCTGGGAACCACTGATCTTTTTTTACTGTCGTGATAGTTTTGCTTTTCCAAAATGTCATGTAGTTGGAATAATCATTGCCTATTGTTTTGAGTTTTATATAAATGGAATTTTTTATTTACATTAAAAAATCATGTGTGATCCTATTCCCTGTATATATAGAGAATACATATATATGGGGGGAGTGTGTGTTGCTTTTTTTGTTTAAAATATGTTTGTGAGATTCATTCCTGTCATTGCATATAAATTGTTAATTTTCATTGTTTTGATATGTTCCATTGTATGAATGAATATATTATGATTTATTTTTCCATTCCAACACTACTGGATATATGGGGTTTCTTTCCAGTTTACAATAATTACAAATAATGTTGCCGTGAATTTTGTGCATGTTTTTTGGTGTAATGTGTATGCATTTCTATAGGGTATATACTAGGAGATGAAATTGTTTGGGCTATAGGATATACATAGGTTCAGTTTTAGAAGATACAGATGAAAGGTTTTCCAAAGTGGTTGTACTGATTTACACACCCACCATTATCGTGGGAGTTTTAGTTGTTCCACTTTCTTGCCAACAATTGGAATAGTCTTTTAAAATATTTAGTCATTCTGTGGGTGTACAGTGATTTCTCATTGTGAATTAAATTTTTATTTCCCTGATAGTTATTAATGTTGAGTACCTTTTCATACTCTTATGAGCATTTGATGGATTATTACTTTCCCTTCTCCTGAGCGTTACAAACAGTATCCACTGTAGAATAACTAGGTACCATGTAGGAGACTAAATACAGCACAGTAAAAAAATGTTTTCCTATTAGCTACACACTAAGATATCAAAAAAGATGTAAATTTGACTGCCTAGTATTGATGACTTATTTTTAAGCTATCTCTATTAAACTGGTATGTGTTTGGCAAAGGAGAATTATTTAGGACTTACTAGATAAATTTATTTTATGATTAGCATTCTAAAATATATCCACATGTGTATGAGTAAGTGCAATGGTTAAAAATTGGGTATAACACTTTTGGGGCAATTAATTTATTGTCTTTAGTGAGCACTTTATGGTCATGTCTATGTGTAACTTAATCTTATAAAAAAATCTTCCATTTATTATTTGCACATAGAAATAGCACAGAAAAGTAGAGGACAAAGTTTTTCCAGGTAATTATTACCTATATTGGAAGTTCCCTTTTAAAGAAAGTTTATTCATTTAGTCAAATTGTATTTTCTGAGCACTTTTGAGTGAAGCATTCATTATCTAACGGGGTATACGCTAATAAATATAACTAATTCTACCATAAGCGTGTGTAAAGGAGATGACTTTTGAGCTAGTCTTGAAGGATAGATAGAGGTTAGGTAAAGAACAAAAGAATTAGAGAACAGTCAGGGCAAGAGAAGCAGTGCGTGCAAAGGTATAGCTTTGGAAGAGGACATGTGTTTTGAAAATGATGAGAATTTCAGTGTTTTAATATTGAAGATGAAAGAGCAGAGGCCAGATTGAAAGATTTTTGAATACCAAGTTAATGAGTTTGGAGTTTATCCTGTATAAAATAGACAATTAGTGCAAGTGTTGGATTAGGAAAATGATACGATTAGATTTTTACTCAGGAAGAAAATTTGGGAAGCTGTGTAGAAGATGAATTGGAGAAAGATGAGAGGCTGGGAATGGACTTTAACAGGACTCTCCTGAAGTTGATAGAGCAGTTAGGATGACTAACTGAGGGAATACAAGGACAAGGTTTGGTATGGACAAGATATGTTCAGTTTGGACCTATGAAATTCTATGTGCCTATGATTCGTCTAGATGGTATAAGAAAGAAAACTAAGTTGAAAGTAGTTGTGTCCATGATATGTTCTTTAAATGTGTTTGTAGGTTCCAGTAAGAAAGTGGTAATAGGAAAGAGTACAAATGTTCTAATATCTTCATCCCCTCAATCAAATTGCATTTCATTATTTTCCCTCTCTCATCAGTTGCTTTTTTTTGTTCTCTATATTGGGTCTTTCTTTATAGGTCGAAGACCCCTTTGTTCGTTCATTCCTTCTTTCTTTTCTCTATCTGTCTGTCTTTCTTTTTTTGAGATAGGACCTCATTCTGTCACCCGGGCTAGAATTCAGTGGCATTATCATAGCTCACTGCAACCTCAAGCTCCTCACCATAGTTCACTGCAACCTCAAGCTCCTGGGCTCAAGCAATCCTCCTGCCTCAACTTCCCCAAGTAGCTGGGACGACAGGCATATGCCAGCCACGCCTGGCTAATTTTTCTATTTTTTTGTAGAGAAAGAGTCTCACTCTTGCACAGGCTGGTCTTGAACTCCTGGCCTGAAGAAGTCTTCCTGCCTCAGCCTCCTAAAGTGCTAGGATTACAGGCATGAGCCACCACACCTGGCCATTCATTCTTGGTATTAGTATTTTGTCCTCTTTTTTTTCCTACTGTCCTATCAGAAATAATGTTACATACTCAAAAAGTTGAAAATTAAACTGTAAAATGAGCAGCTTTAAAAATTCCAATAAGATTCCTTATGTTATAGACTTAGAATGTATGTAATTTTGTATATGTGATATCCATATGTTTTCTTTTATTCAATTTGTAAAAGCTATCTTGCACAATATTTGTGCATTATTTTTGATATAATGATACAGGTGGACACCTGATTATAAAGGAACAGAATTTAGGACTTGTGTAGCTGGAACGATTTTATACACATCTGATTCTTCTTCACTGAGAATATAGAATCAACAGATTGAATCTCCTTCAGTTTCCTGTTAATTTCCAGCTATCAAATTTATTCAGCACAGTTTGTGGCACAGAGTGGATAACTATGAATATTTATTGGATGAATGAACTTCTCAACCAGACTTTTTGAAAAAGTTGTCTGTATTTGCCATTAATATTTTCTCACTTCTCATTCACTTTTTTAGTCAGTTTCTTTCTTGATTCATTGCCTTCCATGTTGTCCACTTCTTTCCTTTCTTAAAATACATTTTTTCCTTTTCTTTTATGGTAGCATGTTCTAGCTGCTCTCTTCTCTCCTTCCCTTAAATGTTTTTGTTCCTCCTAGGCCACCTTCTCATCTCATGCTACTCATGGTCCCTGAGTGATCTAACTTACTTCTTTGGATAGGCTTCTCACTGGTGTATATACTGATAACTCTCAACTCTATCTGTAGCGTACACACCGCTCTCTGAGCACCAAACCTGTAGGCCCAGCCTTTTTACTTGTATGTCTCACAAATGGTTCAGACTCATTCAACTGACCTTCACCTTTGAACTCATTAACTGTTCTTTTCCACCTGGAGCTTCTCCAGTATTTCCTGTCTCAACGAATGACACTACCACCTACCCTGTTGTCCCATTTTTTTCTCCTTGATTCTTGATGTGGTTATTATGATAAAATAAACTAGTTTTAAGCTGTTTGAGACAATTTTCTTGACTGTTGATTATACATTCTAGTTTTTGTTAGTATAAATTCAGGAGTTACTAGGCACATTTGATTTTTAAGGTTATTTTTGCCCCAAGTATTAATGACTAATATGGGCCTAAAATAATTAAGATTTTTTTGTTAAGATACGTCACACCAAGGTTTGCAGGAATTTGTTTTACCAAAAATGGTAAAAATGATTATATTCATTGTTCCTTTTAACAAAAATTAGTTTTCTGAAATGAAAAAAACCTTAGTTGATCTGTTCTCTTAGTTTCACTTAGAAAATGACGTTGTATTATTATTGATAAATAAATAAATGTTTGGCTCTGCCAAAAAATGACATAACTTCCTGCCATATTCACTTTTTTTCACCATTGCATGCTTATTTTGTTTCCCTGTCTGGTTTATAATAAAACTCCTTGAAAATAGAAACTGTCTCATACTTCTGTACCTCCTCCTACAGTAATGTTTTGGCTATTGTAGAGATTTTAGTAATGATTGACTTTAGAGCTTAAGTTTATAACAGTTTTAAGTGAATTCTACCTTCATTTGTATTCATATAGTACCTATAGATAGGCATAATAGATGCAAGTTGTGAAGTAGAGATTAAAAAGGCATTAGAATTTGTTCCAGTCTGAATTGATCATTGGATTTATTGACAATTATAATTGAACAACTATAATTGAAGTTTCAGATGCAACTCAGCTTGCTCAAAAAATGTTACCCACTTTTATGTTTGAATCTTTTAAAAAGTAAACTTTCGTGTTGGCTTTATTCCCTTTTTGGCTTAATCTCTGATATTTAGAATAAAATAGGTTGTCAACGATTAAGCTCTACAAACAGATGACTTTTGACTTCTACATAATATTCACTTTACCTTAGAGAGGTTCAGATCTTTTGCTATCTTTTTGGGCCAGTAGGCTGCTTCTCATCTGTATTTGCTTTTTTTCTTTAGATATTAGGATCAAGGAAGAAGAACCTGATCCTGAAGAGTGGCAGCTCAGTGGTGATTCTACATTGAATACCAATGATCTAACACACTTAAGAGTACAGGTGGTAGATGAAGAAGGGGACCAACAACATCAAGAAGGAAAAAGACTTCGGAGGGTAGCTTGCACCTGTCCCAACTGTAAAGAAGGTGGTGGGAGGTATGCACACATGAAACATACCCTTTTTTATTTTTTTTTAAAGAATATCATGATAAAGTATATCATCATCCTAATTTTTGAAATATTGCATGCCATATCAATTTTGAGAAATTATTCATTACATGATCATTTTGGGTGTGTATCTGTATGAGTGTGGCAGAAGTTAGGGAACAAAATATGAAATTCGATTTTCAGATCTAAATGTCTTTTAAACTAAACTTATTTAGCTTACTTTTTTTTCAAATCATTGTAACAGATACCATTTAATAGGTCCATATCAGAAATTAGCCTATTTGCAAACCAGCAATGATATTTGCCCTAATACGGATAAAAAGTTGATTCTTAGGTTGAGAATAGCAGTTATGTAAAAATAAGTTAAGAAGGTCAAAAATAATTGATAAGTACTTCCATTTTTCAACGAAAGTGAAAAATAAACCTTAATAGATAGAATTTTTTTAAAAAGTGGCTTTGTAGTAATTCACGTGAGTGCTTTTAAAAATAAACATTAAGACAATATGATAGGATGATTAGTAATTATGTTAAATGTGAATAAGTTTAGTTTAATAATTAAGAGATTAAGGCTCAGATCATATTTTTAAAAAGCAAAATACAATCTGATGTTGTTTATAAGGAATACCTCAAATAATTGGCACAGAAATGTTGAAGATGAGGGATGGAAAAAGACTTACTAGGCAAATGTTAACACAAAGAAAACTTGGATAGCAATGTTAGCATCAATCAAGCAAGGTGGGAGGGATTAAGATGATGAGCCTCAAATGGACAGATAGGGGATATATTATATTTCTTTAATATGAAATTTCCATCAAGAAGATTTAACAGTCATGGTACCTTTTTGTGCAGCTTTGAAATGTATAGAGCAAAAATTGATAGAACTCTAAAGCCATACTAAAGAAGTCCTCAGTCATGGTGAAAAGTCTTAACACACCTACCTACTCTTTGAAATGCACAGTTAGGTAGACAGAGTATACTATTAAAACAGTTAACAAACTTTGTCTAATAGAACCTATCTGCCTTTGAATTGGTCTCATTAGCTAATTTGGACATTGGCCAGCCCTTTTGCAGTAATAAAGGCTAATAACTGCTAACACCGAGAGCTTACTGTGCTCCAGACAGTTTTATACATGAAACAGGTTGAATGACTCTTCAGAGTACACACAACTGGGATTTGGACCTAGTTTCTTAATCCAGAGCCTTAACCATTAAACTGTATTGGCTTCCAAGTGGATCTGGGTATGCACCTGATCCTTAGGTATTTGTATTTATTGTAATTATTTAGTTGTTCACAATTTTATTTATTCTTTGACATGTTTTGGTCAGTTAAAATAAGTGTGGAATTCTGGCTAGGCAATAACTTTTCTGAAACTTACTTTCATTTTAGAGGAGCTTCTAAAATATTTATGAAAGTAAAATCTAATTAAAGGTCAAGGCCCTAGCCTATGCTTCACATATTCTTTAAAATGAAAATGGTTTAATTTATTAAACTAACACATCCTCATAAAAATTCAGAAACATAGAGGAATGTTTAAAAACACTAAAATCTTACCCTACTTCAAGATAAACACAGTAACATTTTTTGTATATATCCTTCCAGACCTTACTTGTATTTTAAAGTAGAATCATCTTATTCTCAGTGTTTTCCATGTCTAGTCTTGTTTTGAGAATTTTTTGTGACCATATTTCCAAGCCTTTATAGTCTGTATCCTTTTTTTTGGCTGTATAGTTTTCTATTGTGTGAATGTACAATAATTTAACATTTTGTTGGGATTTTATTATTGTCATAATCCTTATACATATGTCTGCACATTTGTCTGATTATTTTAGTAGTATAAGTTGGCAGAAGTGGAATTGCTGGGTTTAGGGGAATTGACTGCTAGAAAGGGTAGTGTCTACTCTTCACTAGCAGAGTATGAGAGTATCTGGTTTCCCACACCCTTGCTAACAGTGGATTTTATTTTTTTAAACTTTAATTAATGTCTAGCAGATGAAAAATAATACCTGAGTATTGTTTTAGTGTATTTTTTATTGCCTGGTGAGGTAGAATACTTTTTGGTGTTATTTTTGCCATTTTAAAATTTATTTTGTGAATTGTTTCTCTATGTCTTGTGAATCTGTTAATTTGTGTAACTGTCATATGTATAAATATTTTTCCCAGTTTTACATTGCCTTCAAATTTATGTCATTGGTTTGCAAAATACATTATTAATACACAAGTAAGGAAAGAATTCCATTACCTATAGCTTGGAAACTTTTTTAAGCACAAAAATTTTAAGTTAATCTGTCCTTCAGTAGATGCCTTGTTACCACCATGCTATTATGTTTTCCCCATCCCAAGGATTATAAAAAATGTTCACTTAGACATTTTCTAGAACTTTTGTGACTTCATTTTTTAAAAGCTTACTTATTCTAAGCAAAAAAATTGAGATTCTTAAGAAACTACATTGTTTCTTAGAGCTTGTTTGAACAAAATTCAACTAGTATATGCATGATAGGCACACTTGTATAAATGACAATTATTGCATGTAATTAGTGAAAGCATAACATATGTTGTAAATCTAAATTATTCAAAGGGTTCTGTAAAGGTGTGTGAGGCTGTACTTAAAATTGTTTTAGAATATTGGTCCTTTTTTCTCAACTATTTCTTTAAAAAAAAAGAATGTAGGCAAGATGGCATTTTTAGAGAACTAATTTCATTTATATTTAGAGAATTAAATTTTATTTGCATACCCTTTTGAGGTAAGGTATAAAATATAATTAAATACTTAAAATTGTATTAATTTGGTCAGTATTTATTGAGCAAAACCATCCTTCAGAGACTCTTTAGTGGAAGAGATAAACAATTGTAATGAAGTAAAATGAATTCTAGAGGCATTATTGCTATATAGGTTTTATATGGATTATGCATAAATCCATATTTTTGAAATTGTACAAAATCTATTTTCTTTATTCAATTAAAAAAAATTTAACAAAAGACCAGTTTACATATTCTTTTGAATTATGTCCATAAAAAATTCAAATAATACAAATCATATTCCCAAACCCAAAAGAATCTTTTCAAAAAAATGAAATACAGACAGACAAATTCAGGATCCAAAAAAACACAGTAAATTATTTTTTGTAATAAGAAAATAACAAAATGACAGTTTTACACAATTGTTAAAATTTCAAAAAGCTCAATGATGGAGCAGTGGTGCCACCATTTATTTAAATAAGTACTGTTCACTAATGCTTTTACAATATACCTATTTTAATTTCGTTAGATAATGGATTTAAAGGTCATATCTTGAAACAACAAAAAAATAGAATTATAGTTAATCTTTGAATTAATTATAGTTAATTTTGCCTGTGTGTCTAAAGTTGTGAAATATCCTCCAGAAAAGCCAGATATTTGGTAAAGCAAGGCAAATAGGACCAAATTTTGGTAAAGGTGCTTTTTGTTTGCTTCTTTGACTCTTCTAAATATCCTGGAGATTCTAAAGATGACTTTCAATATAGCATAAATAACTTTTATAAACCTTTTCCTATGTAAAGCTTACACCCATAGTAATTAAATATTATAACAATAAACATATAGATAAAATGAGTGATGCTAAACCCTGTTTTAAAAGAAGTCAGTTGAATGACTATACAGTGACATTTTAAAAGTCCAATAATTTGATATGTAAGAATAGTCAGTGTTATAGTAAGTCAATTAGTTTCCTTTCAGATTCTATCTCCTTTAGAATCTAGTTTAAATATCAAACCACCTTTTCTTATATGAAATTCTGTGATATTCAGTATAACTTTATGTAAACATTTAAGTTTTGCATCTCTAAGCTACATATTCCACCACAAAAGTAACCTACAGCTTCTCTAAAACCACTTATTAAAGAACTGATAACATTACTGTGTTGAAATATCTACATGTTGCATTTCTTCCCAAATACTATATTTTTAATTTTTGATAGAACTGTCAATTTGACGCTCTTCTCCCATGAATTAACACATTTTTCACATTGAACAAAGTAGTTGAGAGATAATAAACTTTAAAAAGTATAGGAATTTAAATAATCAAGGATTCATTTTTATAAAATCTTTATACAGTAAGATCTTTGGAGGTCATGAATACGTACACCCCACACACAAGAAAATGGCATTATCTGTATATATGACATGATCTAAGATACAGGTCTGCCTTCTTAAATATGCTTATTTCTTTATGAATTAAAAATTAAACTACATAGCCCAATCTCTAATAAATATTTCCAAACCCACTAGAGAAGCAAAATATAAATTATGCCAGTCTAATAAAAGTTTGCTTTGAAAATATACTGTAGACTATTTTGTCCTTTTTCACAACTCTTGATTACATTTTTATAATTTTTGTTAGGAATCTTGAAAATTCTGTTATTTTGGACACCTGAAAATGTTATTACTCTGATATATCTAATATCCGATAATTTACTTACAATTTTTTACAGTGTTAAAATAGGGGCAGACTAAACTTGAATTAACAATTGTGAATGCACACTCCATTAATACATAAGTACCCAACCAACACTTCAATGTGAGCTGAACATTTTTAAATTGTGCAAAATCTGTTTTCTTTGCAGTTTATGTCCTGTTTCTCCCACTGGGCAAAAGAGACTGGACTTCAACTTTTTGTCATCTCTCCACCCACAGTTTAGCTTTATTTATAGTCACTTTACCTTGGCATTATTAAATTATTGGGAACAAGTTTAGGTACTCAGAAATAGAAACTTAAAATTGTTAGTTTTTCTAGGTTATATAATAGGTATTAGTGGTATAATTATGCTACCCAAGAAGAAAATTTATGAATAAATCTTTTCTTACCAGTTTGTTGAGAAATTCACTTTAGTTCTCTCCCTTTCTTCATATGATATTTTATAAAATCTATATTGAGCATATCTGTATTTTATCTTGAATCACATTTCATTTTTAAATAGAAACTTGGACTTGAGCGTTAAATTTTTCCCTTAAATTATATATTTGTGTGGGACCCTGCCCCCATGTTTCTCTTTCTTAGATGGCTGTCCCATTTTCAAACAAAGACTATTTCTACTGTTTCCTTATAATTCAATTGAAAGTATCTTTCCCTAGCTTCTTGCTTTTTTGAGAACCCAGATTTGTTGCTGTGAGTTTGTTTTAGTCCTGTGCTTTGTTAGTGCTCCTAAGCTAAATTTTGCTAAAGTGGTGAAACAGCACTTTTGAGTATATAAAAGCGCATTTATTTATGTGAGTGGTAGGCCTAGAGGAGAGGGAAGAAGTCATGGGTACATGAGTGAACTGAATTGGGTTCTCTGTGAAATTGCTATGGTGAACACAATATGTAAAATTGGTTTGTACACCAGCAGCCACAAACATTGCTGTTTTTCTTAGGGCTATTTCAGAATAACATATGTTTAAAAAGCTAAATTAAATGGAAACAGTTTTGGCTTTGGTTGATAGGACTTTGGCGTTGCAAGTGAGCCAGAAAAACCTGTTTCACTCAACTCAGCTCTTTGAAGAGAGTTGTAGAAGTTGGGGGTGGAGTGGAGCAGAAACTAGAATTGTGTTAGATTATGACATCCTTGCCCTTGAGACAACAGCATGACTCCTCCTTGTCTTTACTTATGCTATTCCTCTGCCTGGAATGCCTTCCCTCCTTTCTATCTAAATCCTACCCACCTCCTCGAAGCCTTCTCTAACTACTGGAGCCCACATTGATGTCTCCCTGTTCAGAACACCTATGGCATCTAACAGCCAGCACTGCACCGTTTAGCACTGTTTGTCCTATGGCAATTTCACATGCTACTGAGTGTGAGTACATTAAAATATAAATGTGGGGAAATATGCATTTTTCCAGTAAAATTTGAAAAACAATAGGTATATTGTATACCGGAGGATTTTCAGGCTATAGAAGGTTTATAGGCTACCACCTACATAGATAGACTGTGAGATTGGGGGAGGAGGGAAATTGGGGAGGGGGTTAAATGTACTTTTTTTTTTAATCTCAGAGAAACACTGTAAAGTTTATACAATATTTTGATAATTGTTGTGTCCAAAGTGTCATGTTTTTTAAAAAACTATTTTTATTTAGTAAGTAGCCTTTTTTTTTCTTTTAAGCTTGAGAAATAACATTTTATGTAATGTTTAATACTATTTGGATGGCAGTTCTGGAATCAAAAATTTTTCTTCTTAGGCTAAAATATCTCTGTTCACCCATCTAACCACATATTTTCCTAACTCTCTTCTTGGTATCAAATACTGAAATGTAATGAATGTCAAATTTTGCAATGTGGAGAAAACTGTATTTTAATATATCTCTTGTGTATGATTTTGGGTGTCTTTTGCATGGTTAATATGAAGGGAATTTTAACTGTAAAGATAATTTTGATTTGTATTTATTTCAACTAATGCTGATGAAGTTAAGATCATAGCTTTAGCTAGATTTTTTTAAAACTTTCTCCAAGTCGTTGTATATTCAGGGCGTGGCCATATAAATATATGAATAAATATGCTTAAGTCATGTTAATTTAAAGTCTACTTAGCTGCCTATCTACCTTTTAATTGTACCTGTGATCAGTTTTACATTCATTCTTTGGTTTAAATATTTTTAATTATCTGAAATCATGACTTTTGAATAAAAACCATTTAGTTTCCCATACAATTAATTTAATTGGATTGGACTTATGCAAATAATTTGTGAATGGTTCTGACAGAATAATAAATAGGTTTATTGTACATTTTTTATGTATGAAATGTCCTTTTAATTACATATTTCTTGAGCGTATTTACATTTGGACAGCAATCACATTAATTCAGGAGTAAAATTAATGTGTAAAACATATACATTTGGTATATAAATTTTCATTTAAATTGATTTTTAAATGGTTTTGGTTTCTGATTGGCCTCGTGGTAATAATATCTTCTATTTGAAACTCAACATGGAGTATGTAAGTGCTAATATCCATTTGAATATTTTCATGTAAGTATATATTATTCTGTGTGTTTTTTAGAGGTACCAATCTTGGGAAAAAGAAGCAACACATTTGTCATATACCAGGATGTGGTAAAGTGTATGGGAAGACTTCACATCTGAGAGCTCATCTGCGTTGGCATTCTGGAGAGCGCCCTTTTATTTGTAACTGGATGTACTGTGGTAAAAGATTTACTCGAAGTGATGAATTACAGAGGCACAGAAGAACACATACAGGTTACTACTATTTACTTTTAACAGACAAAATTGAATTATAGGGCTATATGACTACCTCGAATTTTTTTTTAGCATACCTTACTGAACTGAATCTTTAGAATACAACAAATTACATCAAATTCTACCTTTAGTAACAGCAATTTAAAAACACTAATTCCAAAGAACAAGCCATATGGCTTATCTTGTAAAATAAAGTTTTATTTTATGCTGTCTTTGGTTAGCTTTTGTTGACATTAAAAGTCTTAAGCCACATTTATGCTATTGTTTATTCTGTCAACATTTTTAATTAGTTGTCTGCTTCTACTCTTGATCCGTCTTTTTCTTCTTCCCCCTTGACACTGTAACAAAGAATAATCCCTTTTCTTCTGATAAATTTGGGCATTTCACTTTTTCTGTTTAGTATCTGTGAGGTAAACAAAAGACTTCACATTGAGGGACAACCAAGGCATTGTTGATGTTAAGACTCTCATTCATTATATTGGCTTTACATAGTGTTGTGTGGTTGTTTTATGAAATGGATCCAGGACTGATGCAAACTGAAGCCTAACTTAATATAACTTAGAGATAGTTTTCTCCTGTTACCATGTAAACAATCAAAAGTGTTCATCAGTCTAGTCTCAATACTCGAGAATGGAGAAATAATGTATCTACAATCCCTAGAGAGCTTAAAAGAAGTATGATGAATTGGAGCATGGATTTTGAAGTCATCTGGCTTCCAATCCAAGTTCTCTATTAGATTAAGCCAAATACACTATCTTCTGATGCTGCTTCACTCCTACTTTGGCTTTAAATATTCTATGAAATAACCTGTGAAGTATGTAGTAATACAATACACAGATGCTCTACTTGTTTTAGTTCCTGTCTCTTTCATTGTGTAGCTAGACAGATGAGATTAACTTGCGTGAAACTACAACAATTAAGTAGATAATGAAGTAAAAGATTTTGTGTAACTGTGCTGTTGAATATGAATTATCTGCTAAGGAAGCAGAGATAATTAATGCTTGGATTAGTAAGGCATGGGATAGTAGAGCTCAAGATGACCCTATAACAGAATTTTCCTCAGTGGAATTTGATCAGCAGGTTGTAAAAAGGAATAATATAAAAGGTAAAAAAGGTCTATGATCAGATAAGTATGAGAAATTCCGAGTTAAGGAGGGTACCAAGTACCTTCAAGGCACGCCTCTTAGGACCCTTAAATTTAATGCTAGATGAACATCATGCATCGATAAGTGGGAGATGTGATGTGTATATCAGAGTTTCCCAACCTCGTGTGATCATTGTGCCATTTGCCGTGGAACATCTCTCAGGACTGATGTTCCTAGAGAAACTGGGAAATATTTTCCTAGAAGTATGGTATTACTACTACATTAATAGAAGAGGTGTGAAAGACCATTTTGTTATGGTAAAGAGTGAGGTTGAGATTTTACATAACACATTTCTGTTAACTAGGATTGAGGCACTTTATAGAGGTCCCTGTAAATTAGGCAATAGAGCATCTACACTGTTATCTGCAAGTTACCCTTGTATTCCCACATCACTTAGTATAATGCTCAAGTTTTATACTGCAGTAAAATTTGATATTTAAGGAAGATGTGTCAGGCATTGATTTGTTGGAATGAGAAGATGAGACTAGGATGTCATTGCAGTATGGTTTAGGCATGAGGTCTGATAAGGACCAACCTAGAGTGGAGGTGCTAGAACAAGAGATAGGGCAAGACATTTTTGAAGAAAATATTAACTAGATTTATTGATTGATTTCTCTCTGAATTCTTTCTAGGTTGGCCTTTTGTCTTCTAGTAATCCTCTTACATAATAGGTCTTCAATGTGATAGAAATTTAGTCTTTTTTTGTATTTAAAAGTATTTTACTCATGCAGGGAAATAAAATTTAGGCATCAGGGTCTTAACAGTTTTAACATCTTGATGTATTAGGCTGGCTCTTGATTGTTCCAGATGAAATCCAGTCAGCTAGCTATCTTTATTATTCTTGGGATTACTCAATCTTGATGGATCTCAAGCTTGTGTCTTTGCTTTAAGTACTCTGTTACTATTTGAATTCATATTTAAGAGTTGAAGGTTTAGTATCATGGGCATGACATGTTAATATTATAATTTGAAAGGATGTACTTTTATTTAGACTTTAAAGAAGTATGTTACATGTTACAGATAATCATTTTTTAGCTGGTATCTTAATATGGACGTTTCAAAACAAACTTGGCATAGTTGAAGATTGCTTTTCATCAAAAAGTAAAGATGACATTTATTTTGAGCAGAAATATTCTATAAGAAAAATCTTGCAGAGACAGCTCTTAGAACTAATACTATTTTAATAGACCCCTTTCTACCCATCTTCACCCTTCAGTGTTAGCATACTTTCTGTTTTGGAGAATATGATTGGTTTATTAAAGTTGAATTTTAAATAGTAAGTAACTTAATTTTTTTCTTAACAGGTGAGAAGAAATTTGTTTGTCCAGAATGTTCAAAACGCTTTATGAGAAGTGACCACCTTGCCAAACATATTAAAACACATCAGAATAAAAAAGGTATTCACTCTAGCAGTACAGTGCTGGCATCTGTGGAAGCTGCGCGAGATGATACTTTGATTACTGCAGGAGGAACGACACTTATCCTTGCAAATATTCAACAAGGTTCTGTTTCAGGGATAGGAACTGTTAATACTTCCGCCACCAGCAATCAAGATATCCTTACCAACACTGAAATACCTTTACAGCTTGTCACAGTTTCTGGAAATGAGACAATGGAGTAAATATTACACAAATACTTATTCATTGTGGTTATTTTTATACAGTAGTGAGAAGAATATTGTTCCTAAGTTCTTAGATATCTTTTTATTGATGTGCAAAAATTTTTGGATTGACAGTAACTTGGTTATACATGACACTGAAATGCCTTACTTTGTATGATATTCCATAGTATATTAAAAAATGGTAAAATTGCATGGGTTTTGTAGGTACTTTTGGAATCTAGAAGAAATGAAATTTTACCAAGTTATATAAAGAGAAAATTGAATTTAACAATGCGAATGGTAGTCTAACCAAATGCATCAATCCTGTGTGGTTTAGTGTATAAATGAGAACATGTTGGTATTTATCTATTGTAAGATAAAAAAGTTGGTGGGTGAAAGAAATCATGTTATGATAAAAAAATTTTGTAATTTTCTTGATGACTGGAATTTTTATTATGCATAACTGACAAATCAAGTTTCCAAGCAAATGTTACATAGTGTAGGCTTTACTTAGCTTATCAATTTGTCATTTTGAAGCTAATTATTTTAATTAGGTTAACTATGTACAATATTTTAAGCATTACTCTTGTAAGATTTTGAAAACTACATTTTAACATGGAACTCTAGGGATAGTCACCTTTTAAATCCTGTTGAAAAGCCATGTTTAAGATTTAATTTGCCAAAATAATGTCTTGTTAATATTCTTTCAATAACGAAGTTGGGCAATATAACCAATGTTTAAAAAAGTTTAAAATGTATAGGTTGAGGCATTTGGGTGGTAAGAAAATGTTATAGTGAATGATCCCTTTTCTTGAATATTGGAGGACCAAAAAAATGAGGTGTATTGCGTCTTAGCAGTGATTTTTATCCAATCTTGTTTCCAAAAACCATGTCTGCCAGGGCCTTAAAAGCCATCATGTAAATTTACCAGTAAAGTATAACATATGCAAACATAACAAAATCACTTCCATAGTGACGATACTCCAACCATATGGATATTAGTCATAGAAAACTAGAGGTTTTATGATATTTTTTT
>VBSM01001562.1:19979309-20061611 GCA_008086735.1 Cheirogaleus medius | reverse complement strand
AGGTAGTCAGTCTGCACTTAAATATCAATCATTTCCTTTTTTGCTTCTTCCCTTAAAATTTATATGTATCCAGTACATTTAATTGAGAAACATATGTTTTTTATTACGCTGTATTTTCTTTTTATTTTTTAATTACTGTTTATATTTTCAATTTAAAGAAATGTACAAAATAAAGTTACATTGCTGGTCTTGTAAGAGCTATACAACTTTCCTAAATGTATACCTATAACTGCAGCAGTTCACCTATTTCAAAAATTTGGAATTCTGTTCATTTATTATTCTTAAGACCACCTCAAATTTAAAGGCTACCTTATTGTACGTTTAAAGTGTATTATAACAGTGTGGTAGTTAATAAAACACTATTTTT
Organism: Cheirogaleus medius; assembly: GCA_008086735.1. NCBI lineage: Eukaryota > Metazoa > Chordata > Mammalia > Primates > Cheirogaleidae > Cheirogaleus > Cheirogaleus medius. Next base: position 20,061,244 of record VBSM01001562.1, on the reverse strand, counting down.
TTTTCTTTTGAGTTTGTTGTATTCCTATGCATTTAAAATATTGCAGTGGTATGGGGTAAGAATCTGTGTTTTATTTTTCTTCAACTTAGCCTTTTATTTTCAGAATCTTGATTTCAGACACTGAAATGTAAACAGGTATATTTTAAAAGAGATTGTAGAGGCACTGGCAGTTTACTAATTTTTTACCTAAGAATGAACTTATAATTTTAATAATATAATATTAAATATAATTTTTGAAAAAATCTTAGCGCACATTGATTCATATCAATTTTATCAATGCCATTTTGCAAACCTTTGTTTTTGTTTGTTTCACTTTTGAAAGCAATGCAGAGTATTTTGATTTATCAAAGACTTGAATTTGTATAAAGACTGTTGAAAATGATAACATAAGACAAATTTTGCTAACCGTGACAAGAGTTATTCAAAAAAGTCATGTTTTGAGTTTATGTCTAATCATGATAAAGGTGGGGTAGAAGGAAAGGAAAAAAAGCAGAATATTAATAATATGATTGTATTAGATATTTCAAGGTAAAAATCAAAGTCATTTCCACATGTATACAGTGTAGGGGTAAAGATTTCCATTGTCTATTTTCCAGGCTCAATCTGACATTATCAGTAATATCTTTGAGTGCATTGGGTAAGTCTAGACACAAGCATAAACATGGACATTTTTCTAAATGTGAAACTTAAGCTTGTGATGTGAGATATGAAGTATTACTTGGAATTACAGAAATGAATCAATGGAACTTACAATTATTTTGAAGTTACAAGGATTAGAATATGAATCTTACCTCCTTTAGGTAATTTTTAGAATTTTTTATTCTTTAAGATTGTGCAAAGAGGATTAGGTGAGAAGGTAAAATGCCCATTAAGTCAGGAGATTAAACCGTTTTAGAATGATAATAGAGATGTTTTTAAGTAATACTGAATTTTTACAGTAAGTTTTTAGAGCACTTTTGATACATGAGCTTTCAAGCATATTTTATCAGTTGAGTGCAGTGAAGAAAGTAGTCTTGAAAATTATTTAAATAGTTTTTAGATTTTTTGAGTGCCCACTAGGAATATATTAGTGAACTTTAGATCTTTTACCTAACAAAGAAATCAAAGTATTTAACCTCTGTGTAGGTGATTTTAAATATTTGTTTTTATGTTAAAAATGTTGGATATACTCTGGAAGCCCAATATTTAAAGATTTACTCTGAAGTTAATTTTTTCTAGTTATAAAATCTGTATTAATATATGTGTATGATATTAGTGTAAGTGTACTCTATTAGGTGATTTGTCAATTGCTTTATTTTTGTAAAGACTAGACTTAATGCATATTCAGTATATTTATACACAAATAATTCATATTGTAACATTTCATCTAGTGGACTGGATTTTCTGTACTCCATACCTCAAAGAAAATGTCACATAAGATCATCTCATTTTCTGTAGATTAAGACTAGTGACTTGGAAAAGTGACTCAACCAAAAAGCACACAATCCTTTAAAGGAGCTACACCTATTGAAAAAGTCAGGTGCCTGTAAATAGCTTTGGTCTTTCAAAATATGAAAACACTTAAAAATATATGTACGTATAAACTGAAGGCATGTCAAATATATTCCATAGAAAATAGTTCTTAACTAGTAGTAAATACTGGGGAGTATTTTTAAAGGTCCATAGGCCTGCCCTCATCCTAGACCTGCTAAATCAAGATCTCTGAGGGTAGAGTGTGTGTGTGTGTGTGTGTGTGTGTGTATATATATATATATATTGTATTTTGAGACAGCTCTAGTGGCTTTGATAAACCCTCCTGTGTTAGAATCACTTAAAATAGAGAAGCATCCTCTTAGGATCTTAATTGTAGTTAAGTCCTAGTACTGCCTACTCAGGATCCCAAAATTTTTGTCTTACTAAAAATTTTTATTCAGTATTGTTTGAAGTTTGGGGTTAAATGATTATGGAATAGCATTTGGTTTTAAAATATAAGTTGACATGTTAGTCATGCTACCTATTAGATAATTTGGTTTTCAGTTTTAATTATATGAAATTCATAGGAATTTAATGTTGACAAATTTTTAATGTAAAAGAATCATTTGCTTCTCTAGTATGTTTAAAACTTACTGCCATGAATGAGCACTAAGTCTTCTGTTTGACAAGGCACACAAAACGATCGATATCTTGAGGAACAAAATTTGGTATTTTAGTGAAGTCACTTATTTAGTGTTGGAAACAAAAATATACTGATTGCCCCCTTATTCAGAAAGATTGGCTTATAATCAAATATAATGTGGCAAATATATGCTAGTGGCAGATGCAAAGTGCTGTAGAAACCTAGAAGAGAGAATTCTGCATGGAGAAGTCTGTGAAACTTGGCAGAGGGAATGGCATTAGCAAAGGTTATAGTATGATATGGGCAATAGGGGAATTTGTGAGGGATGGAGTGGAAAAGTTTTCAAGGGAGATGTCAAATTGCACAGGAGTTAAGAATTTAATTTTTATCAGTGATTTCTAATCTTTTTGGGATCGCAGGCCTTTTAAATCCCCAGAAAAATTAAATAATGAGTAAAAGTCCAGGGTTTTCAAACACTATAGGAATCTGTTTGAGCTAAGGATTGAACTTTGGAAAACACATTTAGGGAACCTGGTGGAGGAAGAGCAGCTATCGAGGTTAAGTTGTATGAAAAGCAAGAAAAGGCTTTCGCAATACTACTGATCTCTGGAAGCAGTGAGTTTGGGTAAAAGTCACACTGGTCAACTAAGGCCACAGGAAAAGAGGCTATGGAGGCAGTAAGGATAGAATAGTCTAATTTGGTGGTGAAAAGAAGAAAGATGGGCAGATGCTTGGCTGAGTCAGGATTGAGGAAAAAATTTTCTGGCTGTGACACTTTATATTGGTGAATATTGAGAAACTAAGAGCATAAAAATTAAAGTGTCAGGCCGGGCATGGTGGCTCACGCCGGTAATCCTAACACTCTGGGAGGCCGAGGCGGGTGGATAGCTCAAGGTCAGGAGTTCGAAACCAGCCTGACCAAGAACGAGACCCCGTCTCTACTAAAAATAGAAAGAAATTGGCCAACTAAAAATATATAGAAAAATATTAGCTGGGCATGGTGGCGCATGCCTGTAGTCCCAGCTACTCGGGAGGCTGAGGCAGAAGGATTGCTTGAGCCCAGGAGCTTGAGGTTGCTGTGAGCTAGGCTGACGCCACGGCACTCACTCTAGCCTGGGCAACGCAGTAAGACTCTGTCTCAAAAAAAAAAAAAATGTCTAAGCTGCCCAGAGATAACCATTGTTTAAATTATTTTCTTTTAAAATGCATAACAGAATTGGACTTCAGAGGATATACAAGTTTTTGTTGTTTTTTTTTTCTGTGACTTCCATTTGATGTTATAAGGCTTCCTTTATGATTATCTCTATTGGATTTTTTTGTTTTGTTTTTGGGGCAGGGTCTCGTTCTAGCCTCAGCTGGAGTGCAATGGCGCAATCAGCTCACTGCAGACTTGAATTCCTGGTCTCAAGTGATCCTCCCATCTCAGCCTCCTGAGTAGCTGGGACTACAGGCGCACACCACAATGCCTAACTAAGTAAAAAAATTTTTTTTCATTTTTCTTTATGTTCCCCGGAATAATCTTGAACTTCTGGTCTCAAGGGATCCTCCCACCTCAGCCTCACAAAGTGAGCCACTGTGCCTGACCAATGTATCTTTTTAAAACAGGTTTTTAAAAGCGGCATGGTATGCTGTCATGGTAACATCATACCATTTCATTATTGTATATTTAAGATACAATTTTTGGTGTTAAAAAAGATGTGCTAAAAAGGAGGTCTGTTTCCTTCAGCCCTTCTCCCCATTTCCCACCTTTTAAGTCTCTTCTAAATTCATGCTAAGCTACATAATAGATGTGATATTGGATAGGTTTTCTTACCATCTTAAAACCTAATTTTCATCATCCATAAAAAGAAGGTAACAATAGTACCTCAGGATTGTTGTGAAGGTTAAAATGTAAGCATTTAGTTTAGTGCCTGGCTTACAGTAGGGACTCAGTAAGTGGTAGCCCCTGTCCCCCATCTGTTAGCTCTGGAGATTTTGTTTTTCTATAGTGAAGGGACCAGCATTTTGGCATTTTCAAAATGTGTTTGATTCAAGTATTGTTCAGTTATGGTTCAGGTATTGATTTTCTCTTTCAAAATGAGGGGAAGCTTGTTTTTAGTGCAAATATGTGAAGAAAGGTTTAGAATGTATTTATTTATTTATTTAGAGACAGAGTCTCACTTTGTTGTCCAGGTTAGAGTGAGTGCCGTGGCGTCAGCCTAGCTCACAGCAACCTCAATCTCCTGGGCTCAAGTGATCCTTCTGCCTCAGCCTCCCGAGTAGCTGGGACTACAGGCACGCACCACCATGCCCGGCTAATTTTTTGTATATATATATATTTTTTAGTTGGTCAATTAATTTCTTTCTATTTTTAGTAGAGACGGGGTCTCACTCTTGCTCAGGCTGGTTTCAAACTCCTGACCTCGAGTGATCCACCCGCCTCGGCCTCCCAGAGTGCTAGGATTACAGGCGTGAGCCACCGCGCCAGGCCATAAGGTTTAGAATTTAAATTGAGAATAAAACAAAGATGAGAATTTGACCTCAGAAGAAAAAGATGAAAAGAATGGCTGCCTTGATTCCTGATAACTTTGCAGTTTTTCTTCCAGTGTGTTGTGCCTGTCTGCATTTCCTGCTCTTGGGCTTCCATAAGACAGCCTTGAAACCTTACAGAGAGACTCTCCAACTTAGTTTTTTCTTAAACAAATTTAAGAGGCTATTACTTGCTACCAAATAATGTCAACTAACACTTCTGAGATACAGTTAATCCTTGCATAAAACACAATAGTTTGAAATAGTTGTTGACTTGGTGCTGTATAAAATACCAACAAAAAGTCATGGTTAGTGCCAAATGAGTCAGGTTTAGAAGAGGGAGAATGTGGTATAGAGCTCGGGTGACTGAAGTGGTGGGCCTTCAAGGGCCAGTAGAATCAATGCCCAAGAAAATGGATTAGGCTACAGTTTCAAGACACCCTCTTAACAGAAGGTTTTGTCTGTGTCTATGGTTGGTCTTAAGGAATATTGACTTCCTGCCAACAATTAGCCTTAATAGTTATATCTCACACCACATAGTCTTCCCTGTATGTTTTTATTATGTGTTAGGACTCAGAAGAGGTTTGGGTCTCACTTTTAATTGTGTATACCCAATGGCTTAGTCCTTCTCACACCCTGATCCTTGAGAAATTCTTAATTATGTTAATTGAATTTTTTTTTTTCAATTTTACTCTTGGTAACTTCTTGTGCCTTTTTCATCTTAATTCATTTAGTAAAGGTGAAACCTTTCATAGTGTAATGTAGTGATTAAGTGCGTAGGTAGTGGACTTAGACACACTGGGGCTTGCTTGTATCCCGGCTCTGTTGCTTACTAGGCATGTGACCTTGGGCTTTACCTTTCCATTCTGAGCCTCAGTTTTCTAATCTATAAAATGGGGATGATTATGAAGATTAAATACTGTAAACCACTTTCCACAGTGCCTGGCACATATATTATTAGTATATGTAAGCCTTGGAGCAATGAATATTCTTCCTAAACTTGGAGATAACTGTCATCATATGTTAATGAGTTAATTTACTTTGCTCCACCTAGTTGTTAGCAGACATTTATTAACAAAACTGCTAATTTTGTGCCTTTTTTAATGAAGCATTTCAAGCATATAGAACGATACAGAAAACAGTGTAACAAATACTGATGTATCCATTTGCAGCTTTTGCAATCTTATGTTTTACCCATATTCGCTTTTTTCTTTCAAAAAGAAATGATTATAGCTGTAGTTGAAATCTGCATATCCCTGTCTCATTTCCATTTTTCTCCCTTTACCTAGGTGGCCGTTGGTCTGAATTTGATGTTTATCAGAATGATACCATGAATGGTTTATATGCTGCTTATATGTGTGCATATATAGAATTGTCTCATGTTTTTGAAACTTTACATAAATGGTATCATCCTATAAATAACCTTCTGGGACTTGTTTACCACTCAACATTTTTGAGATATATCCACACTAACATGTTTCTCTAAATTATCTTAAATGCTGTAGTTCATATCACAATTTATCCATTTTCTTTTTGATGGGCATTTCAGTTATTTCCATATTTTGACTATTATAAACAATGCTGCAATGAAATACCTGACATATTTCCTTATGCACATATGTGAGCATTGCTTTGAGTTGTGTATATAGAAGTTGAATCACTGACCAATCGGGTATTACCTTCAGTTTTCTCAGATATTGCAAAATTGATCTCCACAGCATACGTACCAAGTTATACTCCTACCAGCAGTTTATGGGAGTTCACATATTTCATACCCTCCTCAATCCTTGGCCTTGGCAGTTATTTTTTTCTAATGGAAAAGCAATGTAATTTTAATTTGGAATTTGACAAAATGATTCTAAATTCATCTGGAGGAACAAGCAAGTGTAAGAAATTAAAAAGGAAACTAAGCAATACATATATTAAAAAATTGATACCAGTAGGCACACCAAACATTTGTTAACTGTAGCAGAAACAGTGCATATTTTTCTCACTGGTTCCACTTTTTAACTCATTCAACCCCAGGAATGGTACTCCCCACAGTCTCTCACTGTAAGGGCGTCCTTACACAGTAGACACCCTCTTGGGTTGAATATTGTAAAGAATAAGCCCAATCAGCTCTTTTCCATGGTGTACATTTCATCCAAGGGCTGGCGGTACAGGCTCCTGCCTGTGATGGATTGATAGATGTGAAATAACTTTTATTTGCTGCCCATAACTCATGATTTTAATTCTCATTCTCTTGTATTCTTCCGGTGAGGTTGAGTGTATTTTCATAAGTTCATAATCCATGTTTCCTCTGAAGGGAATTGCCTGTTTGAATTTTTTGCTCACTTGCTTGTTGGGGTTATTTGTATTTTTGCATTGATTTTTAAACATTATTAATAAATCCCAGGGACATATAGTATAGTATGTACTGATAGTATCTTTTTCCAGTCTGAGACTTATCTTTTAATTTTGTTTATGGTGTTTTGTGTGTGTTATTTTATTTTTCTTGTTTTTTCTGGTTCAAACAGGAATATGTGTGTGTTTTGTAGAATTTTTATGGTATCTATGAGTTGTGGCTTTTCTTTTTGAAAAAATTCTTTACACGCTGTCATAAAAATATTTTCCTCTAAAAGTTTTACAATTTTGTCTTTCAATTTAGCTTATTCACTTTGAAATTATTTTTATTTATGGTGTGAAGTGTAATATTTTCCATATGGATAATCAGGTGTGTCAGCACAGTTTGTCGAATGGCCCCTTCCTCCTCCACTGATTGTAATGCCACCCCTGTCATTGATCACAGGTTTCATTTGTTTGCAGGTCTCCCTGTGCTGAGACCAAACTCTCAATGCTATGGCTTTAAAGAATTCTCCTCTGCCCATGCTGCTTTGTCTTTCAAAATGGCTTTGACTGTTCTTTACCCCAGCTCTTGCTGTGCATTTCAGGATTAAATTATCAAATTCCATTAAACAATGATGTTAACAGTTTTGTTGGAATTACACTGAATCTGTGGATTAATTTGGAGGAAGGATGTTACCTTCCTATCCATGGTCATTCTGTATCTCTACATCTATTCAAGACTGCTTTAATGATTTTTTTTATAAATTATTTTCTCTTTATTACATTTCTTCCTATGTAGCTTATGTCTTTGTTATTGCCATGGAGGGTAGTCTTTTTAAAATTAAGTGTTTGAATTGATCAATGCTGATACTTTTTGTAAATTTTTTTTTTTTTTGGTCTAACAATCTTACACAATTCTCTTGCTACTTCTAATAGTTTGCCTATAGATTCTGTAAGATTTTTTATGGAGACAGTCATATTGTCCTCAAATAAGAAAATATTTGCCTCTTCCTTTCCAATTCCTATACCTCTACTTTTAATTTAAATATCTTAACTGTGTCATCAGCTTCACGTTAAGCAGAAGTGGTGGCGGCAGACATCTTTGTCCTGTTTGACCACCACTTTTCTTTCCTACAGTAACCTTATTTAATCCTTGTAACATTGTGAGATAGGTAGACTAGGCATTCTTTCCATCTCTAGTTCAGGCTTAGGTAAAGCATCAAAGTCACATAGATGGGAAACATCAGAATGCAAACTCCAGATTTTCTATTTTAAATCCTGTGTGATTATCCCAAGTACAACAGCTGTCTTCATAGAACTTAGAGAATTGATGGCATTTGTTCCTTCCTTCAACAAACATTTTATACACACCATTTGGGGTAAGATGATGACCATTTCATAATTTCTGTCCTGAAGGTCATATAGGCTAATGACGATCCTGACTACAATCACCTTTCTGACTTTCAAAAAATTCTATCTGGTTTCTCTAGTTTCCTGTACTTTTTCCATTATAACAACATATTCTCTTTATTTCAAAGTTAGGGAAGAACTAGTTTTTTAATTTATTTTTTCTTAAACATGATCCCCTGAGAGCTACAGCATAACTCTGCTAAATGTCCACAGATGTGCCATCTGGCATGTCGTACCCCCAAGCATGGGAGAGCCTGAGTGTAGGCCCTCTGCTTGGCATGGTTACATGCATGAGGGCACCTAATAAACCTTTTATGGCATTCAAAGAAAGTACACAGGGCCTTACTTGTTCAGGCTCTAGTTTTAAGCTTGAGGCTTACTTGGTAGGCCAAACTCAGGGTAGGAAAAAATTAAGAAAAGTTGCTTATGGGATGTATCTTTCTACCTAAAGTCTCCTCAACTCTATTGTAATATTGGAGATGGTGAGTCAACCCTGAAATGGAAACTAGAAACTACAAAGCAGCAACAAATGCACTAAATTGATTTTCTAATCGCAGTTGGCGAAGAGGGAACACGTGATATTCTGCCCTGTAAATCATTTGATGTCGCAAAGCAGGAGGGGCAGCAGGGGTGAGCACCGCCCAAACCAAGCAGCTTGTGTTACTTGGGCCCCTCTCGGCTTGGCTGGTTCCTTTTTCAACTGGCAAAGGATAATGGGACTATTTGGAGATATTTTCTTGTGCCTTCGAATTTAAACTTAGGACAACAGGGAGCAGAGCCTTGCAGGAGAAGGGAACAGTTAGCTGTTGGTGTGGAGGAAGATGACAAGGTAGGATGAATGGGAGTGTCCTGGGGTGAGGCTTAGGTCTTCTTTTAACAATCTCATGCCTGTAATCCCAGCACTTTGGAAGGCCAAGGCAGGAGGATCCCTTGAGGCTAGGAGTTTGAGACTAGTCTGGGCAACACAGCAAGACCCTGTCTCTACAAAAAATTAAAAAATTAGCCAGGTGTGGTGGCACATGCCTGTGGTCCCACCTTCTGGGGAGGCTGAGGCAGGAGGATGGCTCTAGTCCAGGAGTTGAGGCTGCAGTGAGCTGTGATCATGCCACTGCACTAGCATGGGCAACAGAGCGAGATCCTGTCTCAAACAAAAATCTGTATATAAAGAACCACCAAAGGAGTTCACATGAAGCAGCTTCTTGCTGCTGATAAAAAGTGTTAATATTATTTGAAGCTGGCTTTTTGGACCCCAACCCAGTGTGATCACACCTTTGTTCTTGAGGTTTCCCCTACACACAACACATGCACAACTTTGAGATCTACTGGGGTGCAAGCTGCAAACTTAAATTCCTCTCTGGTTTTGCTCTGCAAGAACAGAGAAAACTGTCCCTTTGCAAACAGTCATAAAATCAACAGGCTCACGGTGTAGCTTTTGTCAAAGTTGCTAGTCCTTCAGGCAACCAGCTGCAGAAAGACCTAGGCCATGCTCATCTCTGATCTCCAAGAATTAGCAGCACCAGGCTGCTAACTCCTTTGCTTTTGGCAAAGGTATTTCTGCCTTAGTTTCCCTATTGCCCCTTGGGCAGACAGCTTGGGTGAGCAAAGCGGGGTTTGACCTTTCTCGCTGCTCCTCACCTTCACAATCAGCTTCTTGAAAGAGCTGCCCACACTCTTTCCACTTCCTGTTCTCCTACCCTCTTCTCAATTTATTTGCATCTGGTTTCTGCCCTTGCTCCACTGAAGATGCTCTTGAAAAAGTCAACAATGACCTCCTTGTCACTAACCCACGGACCATTTAAACACTCACATCCTGCTTGACCTCAGAGTGTTCGAATCATTTGGCTGTTATCCCTTTCTTGAAACAGTCTCTTCCCTTGATACCTACCTGTGGCCCAATGGGTTTCCTTTTTCCTCTTTCCCCTGCTCTCTGACCTTTGCTAGCTTATCTTCTTGTACTTGACACTTCAGTGCTGTGTTTTCTCAAGGCTTGATCCTGAGCTGATAGCTCTTCTCACTCTGCACACTTATTGGATGATCTCATTCATTCTGGGAATTTCCTTTCACTCTAGACGTTGACAGCTCCCAAATTTCCCATCTCCACTCCACTCCTCAACTGAGTTGCAGGCAAGATGTTGCTTTGCCTGTTTGGCCCCTGTATCAGAAGTTTCATGGGTACCTCAAACCTTATGGGTTCAAACCTCAATTTCTGAATGTCTGCCCCTAGACCTAGACCTTCAGTTTTATCTCAGCGAATAGCATCGTCATATGCATCTGGGTGCTCGTGCCAGAAATGTGCAAGCAGATAGCAATGCTGCTCTCCTTCCTGTTCCCGTGTCCCTCCTGTTGGTGGTCCCCATGACTCAAAGCCATGCATCTCTCTACATCTCCTCTACCAGCATCCTAGCCAACAGCCCTCACTGTTGGCTTGGATTACAGCAGTATCCTCTGCTTTGGGGTCCCCATAACCATTCTTCTTGGCCCCTGCTAGTCCACACCAAACAGCAGCCCAGAGTGATCTTTGAAAATACCAGTCTCCTTACAATTGTTTGTTTGTTTGTTTAGAAACAGAGTCTCACTTTTGCCCAGGCTGGAGAGCAGTGGTGTCATCAGAGCTCACTGCAGCCTCAGCTTCCAGGGTAGCTGGGATTATAGACGCCATCACAGCCAGCTATCCTTGAAACTCTTTACTGGCACTTCACATAGCATCCCGAGTCTTTGTCTGGGCCTGGCTGGGCCTCTGCCAACTTCCCCAGCCTCTTCTCAGACAAGAGCAAGTCCCTCACTTGCTGTGTGGCGGCCAGCTGCCGGCTCCCCTCCTCAGATGGCTCGTGTTCCCTCCGGCCCACCTCTGCGCTCTGTGCATCCACTCAGGGCTGCCTCCTGGCTCCCTTGGGCTTTAGGCACTTGTGCCTTATAGACCCCTTCATAGTTTATTTTCTTTTACTATTTATTTATTTAGATTTTATTTTACTATTTATTTATTTAGAGACAGTCTCGCTCTGTTGCCCCGGCTAGAGTGCAGTAGCATCATCATAGCTCGCAGCAACCTCAAACCCCTGGGCTCAAGCGATCCTCCTGCCTCAGCCTCCCAAGTAGCCAGGACTACAGGTGTGTGCCACCACACCCAGCTAATTTTTCTATTTTTTGTACAGATGGGGTCTTGCTTTTACTCAGGCTTAAAAAAATTGTATTTTAGGGTTACATTAGTACCAAGATGAATAGAATCTAGGTTGGATTCATTTCTTTTTCTTTTTTTACTGAAATAAAATTCACAGAACATAACAACCATTACCATTAAAAATTTTGTTAATTGACAAAAATTATATATATTTATGGTGTACATGTTTTGAAATATGTATACATTGTGGAATAGCTAAATCAAGCCAATTAACATATGCATTACCTCACATACTTATTTTTTTGTGGTGAAAACACTATTCTCTTAGCAATTTTCGAGTATATAATACATTGTTTCTAACTATAGTCACCATGTTGTATTATAACATTGACCATTTTAAAGTATACAATTCAGCAGCATTTAATACATTCACATTGTTTTGCAACCGCTACCTCTATCTCGTTCTAAAACATCACCCCAAAAGAAAACCCTGTACCCATTAAGTAGGCACTCCCCGTAATCCCTTCCTCCCAGCCCCTGAGGACCACTGATCTGCTTTCTGTCTCTATGGATCTACCTATTCTGGATGTTTCATATACATGGAATCATACAGTATATTCTTTTGTGTGGGGCTTCTTTTACTTAGCATAATGTTTTCAAGGTTCATCCACAGTGCAATACGTATCAGTACTTTATTTTTTATGGTTTAATAATATTCCATTGTGTGCATATACCACATTTGGTTTATCCATTCATCAGTTGATGGACATTTGGGTTGTTTCCACTTTTTTTGCATTGTGAATAGTGTTGCTAGGCACATTCATATACAAGTATTTGTTTGAATGCCTGTTTTCAATTCTTTTGGGTATATAACTAGGAATGGAATTGCTAGACTCATTACTCTCCTGATTTTAAAAGAAATTAACAGCATTTTATTGAGCCCCTAAATGTATTGTGAGCCTAGGCATGGTGCCTACTGTACCTGATGGTTAAGTCGACCCTGTATTCTCCTCCTCCTGCCTGAACTGCTTCTATGGCGCCTTTGCTGCACTAGGAGAGGGGCAGTCCCAGGTAGCAAAGTGTCCATTGGGAAGACTTACTGTGCCTTGTAGAGCAGAAGGGGCCCACTGATAGGCTAGAGAGTGGATCTGGAGCTATTCTCAATTCCCATCCCAGGAGAAACATGAATTGATTGCAACACTTGCAGTAGTCAATCTGAGCTCAAAGCAAACAACTATTCTGCACATCTGCATAATTAGCTTGCTGTCTGGCTCTCTTAGCTGGCATAGGAGGATGCAGAGCCTATCCCATGTCTCCAGCTCCTGGCTAGCATATAGGCAGCTAGGGTCCTTTTTTTTGTGAGATGGGGGTCTCACAATGTTGCCCAGGCTGCCCTTGAACTCCTGGGCTGAAGGGATCCTCCAGCCTCAACCTCCTGCCTCATCCTCCTGCGTAGCTGGGTCTACAGGTGCGTGCCGCTGCGCCTAGCTAGCCAGGGTCCTCTTGTTTCTCATATGCTTTCTGCCTCACTGCAGCCACCTCCCCTTGGGGTGCCTGGCCTTAGAAAAAGAAAAATGACTGATCCCCCTAGTCTTGAGTATGACACTGGGGTGTTAAATAGTAAAATATAACCAAGTTATGTTGACCTAATTATTTTTTTCAAGATCTTAGGATTATATACTTGTGTTAACTAGAAAGTCTCAAGTTAACTTTGAACTTTATGAAGAAAGAAATTCCAAGTGGAATAAGATACAGAAGAGGGTGTGAGGATTTCCCTGGGACTCTATGATAAATCTCCTCTGGTAGTTTGGCAGCAACCCAATGGTAGCCAAGAGGAAGAGGAGAACCATGTTTTGTTTGAACACTGCTCTTTCTCTTTATATGTTACTCTCAAGAGTTTTTATTTTTTCTCTTGTTTCTTCTTTCTCTTGCATGTTAATTCAGCTAAACTAGTACAGGGCTTTATCAAAAGAGATGAAGTATCTAAATTTATGAACCTTATATTCTAGATTTATCTCTGTCTTTTTCATTATTTGCCTGTATCCCAGGAGGTTAAAAGGAAGGATCTGGACAGGTCGTGTTCTTTGCATTGGTTCTTCCCTATGCTGACATTTGTAACAGGAGATTATAGTCAGGAAAAGTTCCTAACCAATTTTTTCAGTCGAACCCACAATATTTTCCATTCTCCCTTTCAATTACATTTGCTCTGTGGTTTGGTTAAGTAGACCACATTGCTTGCTGCCTAAATTATTTTCCAACTACCAAATTATTATGTCCCTGAAGAGGTCCCAAATCATCTCCTATGTGTTTTTAGGCAAGCTGTCTTTCAGGACATGGAATTATGTTCTTTGTCATGATATATAATTATAGCATCAATGTCTATACACCTTTTGTTACAAATATATGCTAATTATTTTTTCCTGTTTCAAGATTATTAAAGCAGTTTGTAGGCATTAAAAGGTACTGTCAACAGAGTAAGTATTGAAAAGAAGATTGGGGAAAAATCCAGAGAAAGCAAAGTTTCATAGATTAACCTACAAACCTTACCCTTGCCATGATGTCTCTTAATGTTTTTGACAGTTTATAATTGGTGAATTTACCTACCTTCCTTTGAATTATTTTGTGAAACCAAATGGGTCATTATGAAGCCTAGATACTCAGTAATCTTATTTTATCTTGTCAAAATTACCTCTATTTGGAGATGAGCTAATGATATTTGTCATTACTTAGCAAATGTTTCACTGTGTTGGAAAATTGCCTCTTGACTTTTGTCATGGGCTCAAGATGATAATAAATACCATGACAATACAGAATGGCTAATGGGTCTGAGAAACCTGAGCATAAGTTGAGACTATCAGAGTTTAAAGAAATAGGAACAGAAAGAGTAAAAACGTTTCATGAATCCAAGATACTGTGATTTTTTCCCAAGGCTGCATATTTTATGAGAGGAACTAGACATGAAAGGGTTTTCTTTTCCTGTTTGATAATTTTTCTTCCCTCTACTTTAGTTTCACGTTGGTTTTACATTTTTCAGTATGATGTACAGGTCTGGTTTTCATTTAAAATTTTGAACATGGGACTTGGGCCCTTAACAATCTTAATTCTCAATGATGGGATCTGCTTACCGAAATCATTCTATGTGGAGGCCCAGGAACGGGGCAGGAAGTCATAAGAAGGCACATTGTGAAACTCAAAGATAAAATCCGGGCTGTGAGTCCCGTGGGGGGAAGAGCTCTCGGTCTGCCCATCAATACTGGAAAGTTGGGTGAAGAGGGCGAGTGTCTGTGAGCACTGTGTTCATGATATGCCTAATTAAGATAATAAAGCAGAGCCTAGCAAGGCTTTGCCAGAGTTAATTAGCTTTCCCCACTATCTGCTGTTTCATTACCTTCTAAAGTTTCTTACGGAAAGTCTCGCAAGAGGTGTTTTATGAGCAAGTTGTAACTGTTTTTATGGATTTTGGTGATTTAGACCAGATTCATGACCCACGACCACATTTACCATTATGAAAAATATAGGCTTTATTTTTTCCAGATTTTGTGCAATGAATATCAATTCTTCCCTCCTTTGAGTAACACTTAAGAGTGATGTTTTCTAGGCCAGGCAACATGGCTCACACCTGTAATCCTAGCACTCTAAGAGGCCAAGACAGGAGGATTGCTTGAGCTCAGGAGTTCGAGACCAGCCTGAATAAGAGTGAGACCCCGTCTCTACTGTCAGGTCAGGCCTCTTGGTGGACTGTTGTCCTGGTTCTTTGGTTCCTTGCTTGGAAATTCACAAGCAGAGCCCCTGTGAGGGAGTGACCACGGACAGGAAGCAATTTTCCACAAACAGCTTTTATTGCAGAAAAGAAGGGAGCTATACAAAGCGAAAGTACGTTCCAGAGAGGAACAGCTCAGTCTGCACAAGTGGAGAAAGACGTTGGGGACTGCCAGGTGGTTTCCTTTTATTGGCCCTGTGCAGGGGACGGCTTATGGGAGGTGTGGGATGTTACCGGATAATTGATATACGTGACTGACAGATGTTCTTATAACAAAGTTGCAGCTCTACAGGTGTGTGTGCCTCAAAACCCCAAGTTCCTGCTCTTGGCGGTTGTTAGCTGCGTTTTCCTGCAGTCCCTTCCCCGGCTTCTCCGCCCCTAGGAACTGCCCTGCTGGCCTGTATCTGCCACCTGCAGATTTGGTCCCTGCCTAACATCTACTAAAAAGAGAAAAGTTAGCCGGTGTCACGGTGCGCACAAAGAGTTATTTTGTGTGGTCCTTTACAATGGAAATGAAAATGACAGGAGATTTTGAGATCTGTGAACTAACATTTGCCCCTCTTTGAAATCCTGGGAACCAGAGTTCCCTGTCAGTGCTAAGTGCTGCAGGGGTGTGCATAGGATATTTTGGGAGAATAGAAGAAGGGTCCTTTAAACCAGAGTTGGGGTCATGGGATGCTCCCTGGAGGAGTGACAAAAGCTGGGGAGGAAGAAGAGTTGGGTAGATAAGAATGGCAAATTAGATGTGTCTACTTTGCTTAGCACCATTTCCTCAGGATGGAGCGGAGGACCTGTTTAGATACAGCAGGCGGTCCGTAAGTACTTGTTGAATGACTGAGGAAAAGGCTACCAATGAGCTGTCCTTGCAAAGTAACATGCTCGCATCGGCCCCTTTGGAGACAGAATACCTAACCCAATGCAAACATTTAGGGCAGCAGCAGCCTTTGGGGGGAAGAGCTTAAGGTCAGATGGTGCCTCAAGTGAAAACTCCCTCTGTGTGGCTGCCCTCTCTATACTTAGCACTTGCTTTATGTCATTTATTGGATAACTGCAAGGAAAAGCCGAGGAGATAAAGTGCTTGTGATAATTGCCCGGACTTCCTTCATGGTGGAATGTGGGCGCTCATCTGGGCTCACTGTGGGGGTGTGGTGCCCTGTGGAGGTGGCAGCAATCTTGGGGAGACACCAGATAACCACTGATCCATGTGAGCCGCAGCTTCTGCTACTAGCCAGAGAAAGGGCTGAAGTGAAGGGTTTGGGAAAAAGCAAATGAACATTTGCTCATTGTCTTTGTCAGGTGTATTCTCTAAGGCATGATGGGACTCTTCTCCCTGGGAGATAACAGAGAGGAACTAGCACGTCTGCGCTGTTTTAAAGAGAAAATACGCCAATTTACTGCTTTCTCTTAATCAAAAATGTTAGAGGCCGTCCTGCAAATTCACACTGTCCTGGAAGCAGTTGAAAGAACTACCTTACAGGTCATGGTGATTTCCCTTTCTCTCTAATCTTGTTTGCAGGAAATAACCTAGCAGAAAAGGAGGTAACAGACGTTTTATTTTTTAGGTAAGATTCCAGCAAGATTTTTTTCTTCCATTGTCCTTTGCCTCTAACTGGCCCAACTGATATATCAGTATGTACAAAAATTGTCAGTAGTGAGTCTGATGGCCACTGAGAAGCTCCTTCCTGAGCTACAGCCTCCCGTCCTCTGCCTCCTGCCACCTCTTAAATGAGCCTGAGTGTCAGGAGGGTGACTGGGGTGATGGTAGCCTGGATGCACAGTTGAGGTAAAAGACAATGAGGTTCCTTGTCACATTCCCTAAAGGGGAAGAGGATTGTGCAACCAGGAAGTATCAACATGTCCTTGTCCCTCCCTGGGTGAAAAAGGCTTGAAAATTATTTCAGTGCAGGGCCGTCACTGCAAAACTTTTGCATCCATTACAGAAAGATGTCACTCTGGGCAGCTGCAGGACTCGGGGCTTGGCAAGGGGAGCACGGGCTGGATTTCAGTCCCTGCTTGCACCAGAACAACTTGCACGACTGTACGTGAGGGCCCTGATCTGACGTGCCCCTTAAGCCAAGCTCATACTATTCCTGGAACTGGTGGCTGTGGACAGGACTCTTTGGCAGGTTTGCTCTTGGCACTATGTCATTCTTTTTTTCCTATTCCTTTTCTCTTTGCTCCTCTCTCTTCTTCCTCCTGGAACCTTCAAACTAGACCTCCAGAGTCAGCACGCTATCCAGGTATCTCTTCTTAGACTTCAAATCCTTCCTCCTCATCCTTCATTAAAAATTACGCTATGTTCCATTCCTCAAAACCCTACCATGGGGCAGAAATTAATCTTGTTAATAAATTGGTGCTAAGTTGCTAATGATTGATAATATATTAATAATACATTATTCCTCCAGATAGAACCTGGATGAATATTTATAGATTGGGCCACAGCATTTACATTTTAAGAGAGACCTATAAGGCCTTAATCCAAAAAGAGATGGGCGCTGTGAATTTCATGTTCTATGGCATGGCCACTAGAATGATGTTTTAGGGCCGAGTTTTCTTGGCATTTCTCAGGCACACTATAGGTATTCTCCTTATGGAAATAGTGAATTCAGTTGACAACTGAGAGTGATATTCAAAAGTACTGGGTAGGCTGGGCGCAGTGGCTCATGCCTATAATCCCAGCACTTTGGGAGGCTGAGGCAGGAGGATCGCTTGAGGCTAGGAGTTCAAGACCAGCCTGGGCAACATAGCAAAATCTCGTCTCTATTTTTTAAAAAAAAATACTAGGCAAATTGAAGAGGCATATTTACAAACATTTCAACTTTTGGTTTTCAAAAATATACTAATGACACTATCCCAACATTTTGTAGGTTGCACCTCTTATCTGTTTTCCTTGTTGAACACTTTCCCCCTTCTTTACTCTTAATGGCCTGTGAATTTACTATACTTACCTAAATTTAGTGTATTGTTAGGTATGGTGCATTTATTAGCACCCTTGTCCAGGAACAACCAAAACATCCTGGCCTAACTCAGTTTCTGTCATAGCATGGTCCAGCACCTCATATGACCCTTGTCTCCCTTTTGTCCTCCTTCTTACCCTTTAATCCTCAATGACCCTCTACTTTTATCCCCTATATTAAAAAAAAACAATTTTGAGAACATTTTAAACATATGGAGAAGTTGCAAAATAGTACAGAATGTTCTTGTATACCCTTCACCCAGCTTCCCCTAACATTAACATCATGCATGACAACAAAACAGTGACCAGACTAAGAACTTAGCACTGGAGCAATACAACTAAGCCAAAGACTTTATTTACATTTCACTAGTTTTTCCCTTTAAGTCTGTTCCTGCATCCAGTTGAGGGGCTCGTGTCACCGTTGGTTGTCATGTCTCCTTAGCCTCCTCCATACTCTGATATCTCCTCAATCTTTTTTGCCTTTCATGACTTTGACACTTTTAAAGAGCACTGGCCAGTAATTTTGTGGAAGGTCCTTCAATTTGGTTCTATTGTTTTCTCATGATTAGACCAAGGTTATGCATCTTTGGTAAGAATGCCCCAGAAATGACATGTTCTTCTCAGTCTCTCAAATTGGGGGTATGTGATGTCAATTTGTCATATTCCTGGTAATGTTAACTTTAAGTGTTGTCTGCTGGTTTTCTCCAATGAAAAACTATTATACTCTTTGTAACTAGCAAATATCTTGGAGGAGATACTTTGAGACTAGAAAAATATCTGATTTCTCCTCAAACTTTTTTCTGCTAATTTTAGAAACCATTGGTGAATCTTGCCTGCAACAATTATTACTATATTTTTCTAATAGTAATTTTCTATTTCCCTTATTTATTTTACATGTATTAGTTGGAATTTTTCTATAAGAAAAGCTGTGCCTTCTCCTCCATTGATTTATTTATTCAATTATTTATTGAATAGATAAAATGTATTGATATGATCATAAATATTTATTTTATTCAAGGATTATAATCCAATATTTATTTTATTGCTCACATGGTTCTAGTTTGGGCTATTGGGAACTCTTTCATATGCCCTTTGATGTCTCTTTATCATTTTTTTTGAGCCCTTGCCTACTTTCTGGCACCACAAGATAATACAGACTCATACTCCAGACTTTACCCCAGCCCTGGAATCATTCACTTCTCCAAGGAGGCCCAGTTCATTTTACTGGAGAATGGTGTTTAGAACCAAAGATTTGGGTGCCAGGCAGGCTCGTTGTTATCAGGGTGCCATTGCATCTAAGCTTTCCTAGCATCCAGGGCTAGAAAATATATGTATTACCCTAGGTATACATGTACTCATATGCATCTATTTTTATTTCTGTATTATCTATCTGGATATATATTAGGGGAAAAAAAACCCATGAATTTATACTAGTGCCTCCAATTCCAATCCCAAATCTCACGGTCACTTTAGCATTCTTTTTTTATTTTTATTTTTCACTTCTTTCTTGGACAGTGAGAAACAGGGCTCTCTTTATCTACAGTATATTTACCTATTTGCTCAACCCTCGCATAAGCGTATAAAGTAGTTACCAGATTGCTAACCTGTGCCCTATATCTTGACCCTGCTTTGCCTTGGGTAAGCCCATCTCTTGGTCAGCCTCTCTCCATGCGGCAGCCCAGCATCTTCAAGGTTACATTCCCTCACCTAATAACCCTTGAAAAAAGACTGCTGCTTTTCTTTTTCCCAAGAGTTTCAGAAAAAGTTCTAAGGTGGGTTCTTATTGGACTGACGGGGTTCTGTGCTCATCTCTGATCCATTTACTGTGGCCAGAGGGATGGGATAATTTGACTGGTTAGACATGAGATGCATGCCCACCTTTGAGCCTGGGAGGTGGTGACTGGCTCACCCAAACCTTGCAGCAGAGTGTAGATGAGGAGTGGTTATCTAAAGAAAATTAGAGTCCTATTATCAGAAGAAAGGAAAACAATTGTGCAGGTCAAACAGGACAGTGATGCAGCAATGCCAGTTGAGGACGTGGCAATATTGTGGGGCATGTGGTGGGGAGTGGGAGAGGATAGGTAATACTGCATAGATGCAACCACCAAAAAAAAAAAAAAAGTGGTTTTTAAAAAACGTATATATAGTTGATATGAAAAGGAATATTGCTTCAATTCAACAAGAATTATTGCCAAGCTTTTTAGCTTGACCTAATTTAAGAGGAAATAAAGAAATGCTTAATATTAATAACTTGAATGCTTTTTGTCCACATTCATGCCAAAACTCTATGACATGCCCTCCACATTCTATTTAGTTCCAACAAGTCAATTTGCCCAAGATTTGGGCAGCTGCTCCCTTGTGGCCAGGACTGCCCTGTGGGTTAGGAGGGGCCAGTTGGGCCTTCCGAAGTTGCTGCTAGCAGATGTTCAGGGTCACTCTTTTCTATTGCTAATATAATGACTATAGCTTACAGTTTCTATATGATAGACACACTTAGAAGTTCAATCTGTTTTTGCAAAATTTGAAAGCCATAGAAAACTATGTAAAATGTAGAGGTTTTATGGTTTTCTTTCTTTTTCTTTTTTAAGATATAGAGTTAACAAATGATGTTTAGTTTCGGGCTGTGAACTTATTCCAAATCTTTCCTTCAGGCTAAACTCCTTTTGAGGTCTTACTTTCTCTGGTCTTCAGTCCTAAAAAGAAACCAACTATATCCTTTAGTTAGCCACCTGTCTTGGGTTCAAGAGAGTTCCAAGGACAAGCTTGGATTTTCTGCTATATTTTCCTTGGCATGCTCAGTAACCTTGCTGATAACTATTGCTCCCTCTTTTATTGCCTCTGCCTGATTAATACTTCATTTACATAGAAAGAAATTTCTTTAATTAAACATTACATTTCATTAATCTAGCGTTCTGCTAAAAATCATATTTTAACGAGACTTTATAACTCCCAACCTCTTTAAAATACCATCTGTATCTTTAAAGGGGCTTGGCTCTTTTCTCTTCTGAAATGTTAGAATGTATCTATAATAGATTACAACAGTTTTTATGCAGCTACCCAGTGGTTTAATCACAATGCAAAAACAACATTGCTAATCTGAACAATCTACATGGATGATAACTCATTGAAATAACTATCAATTAACAACATAATTGTCAGTTATAAGTTGCCAACATTAAAATAGGCAATTGTTACTTCTATGAGGCTTTTGTGCTTTTTTTTTCCTTTTTCTTCACAGGGTGTGGATATAGGGCAGGGGCCTGGGAGGAAAAGTTTAAACTGAGGACCAGGTTAATTGTTTTAAGCATCGGATCTTCTTTCTTATAGGTCATTCTGAAGTGAGAACAGGGGTGCTTATCATCAGATTCCATCCCAGGCTTGGCAGGTCAACCATGCCTTGGTTCTGAAATCTCTATAGCATGAAATGTGATGTCAGGTCTATACTCTCTTTAATCAGGGGTTCTTATAGACAGAGCATAATATGTGAGTTCTCTTTCGTTTTGTTCTATCAAGATCATGTCAAAGAAAATCCAGACTCTGTGAAGGCAAAGTCTACTTTTGCTAGAGCTGCTGAAAAGAATTTAAGCTAGTATTGTCAGGACAATGGCTTCAGTGTCTCCTTTCTACACTATTTCAATACAGAGATTACCCCCAGCCCCATCACCCCAATCCTCTGTGGGTGAGCCGGCAAAAAGTGCAGAAATAAAAGATTCAGGACTTGGTGGGGGAAGGGCACCATGGAATTATTCTCTTGTGTTTGCATATCTCTCACTTGGGGGAAGACAGGTGTCAAGGTGGAACCAGGTTCTTTGTCATGCGGTAACTCCTTCAGGAAGAATTACCTAAAGATGGAACTCCAACTTGTGCTTGGGCACAAAACACTTCATGGTGCAAATTCATGTTCCATTAGCCAAGACCTGGAGCTAGCTAAAATAGGAATTAGGGCATAAATCCAGACTGTTCTTTTGCATTAGGCCCTTTGATCTGCATCACCAGGTGCTGCTACTTCATTTCAAGACAGAGTTTGACTTGGAACTTGCAACACACTGCCACCTCCCTCCATGGGGGCATTGTGATGGAATGCAGAGAAAACAAGCTCTCGAACCAGACCCCTGGAATTGGAATAGCTACCACTGTCAGAGTGTGGTCAGGTTCTTTTCTGGGATCTTTAATTTCTAACTTCTAGAATGATGAGAATAATTCCATGTTGCAGTGTTGTTTAGAAGATTAAATGACACATATATAAAGTGCTTTATGCATTGTTAGTGCTTACAAGTAGCTGGTCATTATTAATTTAGAAGTGTCAACAAAGACACTTTTATTGACCTAAAAATATTTAAGTTAATGAAATAGTTTTGCTTCTTTGATCTTAATGAAAGGGAATTTAAATTAAAATTTAAAAAGTAGTCATCAATTAGTGTTTCCATTTTAAAACTCACTTTCTAAATTCAGTGAGCTATTATTGTTATTACTAGGTATAATAATTTTATTAACCATAAACCCCTGAATCAAGCCTTTCTGTGCAACTGGATAAGTGTTACTTATAAGTGGCATTTAATAATAATAATATAGCAAATATCCTTTGTCTTCCCCTCATAGCTATATCATTTGAATGTGGTATATACAACATTCCAAAGAGTGCAAGAATTCTCTATTATCCTAATTTAAACAATCATATCATACTTGGAGAAGATATAACTCTGCCTTTTACGCTAATTGGCTTAGAGTAGGAGGGGGACACGTTTTTAAGTGCCACAGAATGAGGTTTCCAATTATTTAACGCTTTGCATATTTTCTTTTTCTAAATGCTTCCCTTAAGGCAGCCCATTGTTGTGCTTGTCATGTCTACTTCGGTGCGTCTAGACATCTGTATGCTTCTCCAGCTGCATGGGAGATGCACTTCACCTTGTGGCTCCACCCTTCAAAGGTTACATTTGCTGCATGGAAGAACAGTTGACTTTGCTGATAGGGAATGTCTCATTGCGCCCCTTTTCCACACCATCTGTCTGACCTGGACCCATTCCAAACACTACGGCTTTGCTGGCAGAATGGTCTTCCTGCTACAGAAGTTTTGTAATCTGCTAATTGACAGGGTAAGGAAAATTTATATTTGGGTTACAGCTGAAAAGTTGGATGTTTCTTTGATGGGGCTTTAAATACTGACATATGCTGCCTTGGTTTTTGATTTTAGGCATCCCCGTTTGAGCACGATCACGCACTCTCCCCTGTGTTCTCCGCCTCATTGAGAATATGGCAGCCTTTGGAGAAGAACACCAATATGACCTACCAGGGAATTATCATCTACTTAGTTTACTCATTAAGCAATGATTTTATTATTATTATTATCTCTTTGTAGTATGAGACAGATGGCAAAGAAGGAGTTTGCTTTATTGAACAAGATGCGGTTTGGGGCATGGCAGATCTCTCTGAATGGTTAACATCTTCAGCAGTCATTCTGTCTAATAAGCATCTTTGCTTTTGTGCAGGGCCTGGCTCTATACTCAGCTCTTAATTTAAGTGCAAAGCTCTTATTAATTCTTTTTTTTTTTTTTTTTTTTTAGATACAGGGTCTCACTGTGTTGCCCAGGCTGGAGTGCAGTGGCTATTCACAGGCCTGATCATAGCACACTGCAGCCTCTAACTCCTGGGCTCAAGTGATCCTCTTGCCTTAGCTTCCTGAGTAGTCAATTATTTTTTTCTACATGTGGGCTGAGGGCAAAAGAATCCTAAAGAAGGAAGTATCATTAAAATCATGTTGTTCCAGTTGACATTTGCGGTCGCCCTCATCTTGAAATTGTTCTTTAAAACTCAGTATGAGCAACCCCCGCTTAAGTAAGTATAGTCATGCTTACTGACCCGGACCCAAGTCCCTACAGCAGGGTCCTCTGTGCACGGAAGCCAGATGCACACGTTGCAGGTAGTGCACGAGTGTGATATGACATTGTGCCTCCAGACTCCCTGCGCCCCTCTCTCAGTTGCAGCCCCTTCAACCTGCACTGGAACAATGATCAGCAGAAAGAAAGATGAGAATGAAAGAGGATTTATTCCATACCTTTGAAAACTTCAAAGAAGTTGTTCCCAATCTGGTTCTGATGATCCATGTCTCAGTGCAAAGCATACATAAATATCTAAAATCTGCCCACTGATGGGAAATAGTTTTTGGGAAGTCGGATTTAATCCCATGAGCCAAATGATCACTACCAACAGCGATCAGGGAAAACCAAAGTCCACAGCAAATTTTAATTTGGCAAATGCATAAAATGTTCAAAAGAGCAGAGGTCTCATTTACATTCCTCCCTCTTATATGGGATTTTCTTCTATATTAGTAATTAAAGGGTGCAGGCTATAGAGAGCAACTATATCACATAATAGCCATCGGGGGACACACTAACAACTTCCTTGAAGTAACGCACACTAGGGTGTTTATGGTTCAGTGTCACATAGACTCTCTTTGATCTAAATTAGGATTCATTGGCAAACTCACAACAGGCTCCACATGTACCCTTCTCAACCTCTTTCTTTTAATCATGGAAATTAGAGATGGAAAATACCCATTAAGTCACTTAGTCCATTTCCCTGCTAGAGTGAAATTGTTGCCTGTGATACATGGGTAGTGCGTGGTCCAGCTTAAATGTAAATGTCTCAGGGGGTATGGAGGCTCCTGATTTTATAATTTTCTTCTTTCCCTTCAGAGGGAAATTTAGAAGGGAAAAGATTGTAAAACAGAGGAAGAGGTTTTGTCCCCTTCTTATGAGTTGGAGGTAATGGTGGTGGGATGGGCAACGGTGCTCATATGGTGTCCGCTTTCTGGAAGCCACACCTCTCGCTATGGCAATTCCGTTATTCATAAGGTACACAGATAAATTTAACGCTTGTCCCCAACATGTTTTACTCGTTAGTTCAACGGAACTATCTAGATTCCTGAACTTTTCCTGTAAACTTGAGCAAGCAAGCCCTCCAGGTTTGGTGAGGGAGGATGAGGCCCAGGAAAGGAGAACCTGTCTATTTTAGGCTCTCTCACTGATTAGTAATGAACAGCACAGCCCTCCTGATTGATGTGCAAAGCCACTGGTGCAGTGTGAGCTCATGGTTGGATCACTGCCTATCTGTTGCTGAGTGGCCAGGGGAGGTATTTTTATACTTTGAACATGTGGCACCTGAAAGATGAGAAATGTGTGTCACTGTGCAATGAATTCCCTCCCTGACTCATGTTCAGCAACAGAAGGAAGATTGTCACTCAGCATCTGCCTACATCTCTAGCTGTAAAGGCCGGTTCTACGGGAAAGTCACAAAAACCCACTGACCATCTCTCCGGTGGGATCTCTACCAGAGGATACGTAGCAGTGGCTGAGCTGAGACTTCAAAAGGGGAAGGATGTTCTGGCATTACTTTGTCAACTAGGAAATAAATAAATAAATAAAAATAAAATAAAATAAAAGGGAAATAATGACTCATTATGAGATTTGCATTTTGGGTTTCTTTTAGAGGCTTCCTTTTAGTCTGCCAAAATCACCAGTGAGATTGTACTACCTTAGGAAGATTTGATAGGTGAACATTTCAAATTCTGATCCTGATATGTTAGAGTGTGATTATTCACATTATAAGATGTAAGTCTTAGCTCTTAAATTCACTGTGGGTTTCATGAAATAGGTGGCATCACTCATGCATTTGAAGGAGGATCAGGTTTGCAAACCTGATGTACTTATTGAGGAGGATCCTTATTGTATAAAGCAATGGCAAATTTCTATTTTAAAAGTTCTTTCAGTATGTCCAAACACTGTGGCTAACATTAACTGTGTTTTCACAGGACTTCTATAATGTATAATGTATTCCCAAGGAATTTCTTATTTTAAACACCCCTGAGTGGTAATAGATAATAGGACTTTGAATGGACCCAAAAAAAAAAAAAAATCAGAATCAGTTATAACTTGATGGTCTAGGATCAGAATCTACCGAATGCATTTCTGATATTGGATTCTGTACGTCACTAATGAAAAGCTGGAGTTTTACAGCAGGTGTGGCAGAGCCTGCTTGTTGTTTCTCCAATAATCATGCTCCCTGATTTTTAGTGCCTGCATTTCCCACCCACCCGTATGGCCAGATAACCGTATTCTGGCCAGTGAGATGTAGCGGCAAGTGGTTTGGATGTTCCCGCATTGTGTCCTTGCAGACACCATCCTGTCCCCACCTCCTGCTTGCTGTCAGCCTAGAAGGGCCATGTGTTTGTCGCTCCAGCTGCCGTCTTAGATCACAGGGCTGAGGATCGCATCCTAGGAGTGACGGGAAGGTGCCTGCATCCCAGGTAATTTCATGGAGCTTCTAGAGTCACCCTGGAGAAAGTTCCTCTAGACTTCTTTTTACATGTAAAAATAAAACCCAGAGTGTTAAAGTCATTGTTTTCTGAGGATTGCTGTCACCCCAGCCTAATCTTAATCCTAATCCTGTCACCAGCCTTGACCCTGATTTGGTAGCTACTTAACATCTTGTTAAAGCCTAAGGATTTCAGTTTCAGTTGTAATCAGTACTGGCTTACATTTATTCCTCTGCACATGACCTTGAAATGTTTGGAGATAAAGGTGTGTGGAAGAACCCAAACTTACAGATTCCCAAATGTATGCTTGGCTAAAATAATAAGACGGACACCGGGAGGGGAGTACTGTTCAGTTTCTTGTGTCCATTCTGTTCACAACATGTGCACTCTCATTCCACAAAGGGCTTAATGAGAACCCAGGCAAAGATAATGATTTGTGTAAATAAAAATCAAGAGTAAACGCAAGGGAAAAAACAGGACCAGGAAAAGGTAAAAACAAAGGTACAGATAGATGAGTTTTAAAGTAGTGTGCATACATGGGATCTGTTGTGGCTTGGGGGAAAATATCTTTATAGTAGAATGTTTAGTTATTAATATGTTTAGTTAGAGTCATTTTTATCCTAAAATGAGAGGCATTAAGACTAAGCAAAATTTAACATGCAGATTGGCATGTGCTTCACTGTGCCGGCTCATGGGACACCACAGTGGCCGGAGGAACACTGGCAGGCACTTCCCACCAGAGGCTGGCAGAGCCCCCCCCACTGGCTCGGTTGCTTGCAGCAGGCTGTGCCATCGTTCGCTACATGTGTGTCCGGTTACGTGGATTTCTGGTTTCTACTATTCATGTTTGTGTACATCCTCACAAAAGGAGGATAGTAGCTGGACCAAGACTTCTGCAAAGAAACTGCTGGTTTTGCTTGTCATACAGTATGATCTTTAAGCAAATAAGAAAATGGCAAAGCTGGCTCTTCTCCTACTACTCAGACAAGTTCCCTGTCAGCCTCATTGGAAGTGAATATAGTGGCGGTCCAATCTAGTTGAGTCTGAAAGAAGTTAGAACAATTTTGAAATTATTAGAAGAGCCTTTGAAATATGGATTTATATCTTCAGTCATTGACAGTGACCCCTGGCCTCCACGTACATTATGTTTTAAAATATCCATAATAGAGTCATTTTTCATCCTAAAACGAGAGGCATGAGGATTTAGTAATATTGAACATGTGGCTTTATTGTACAAATAACTAAATAAATACATATATATCTATCAGGGGGTTGTCCTTAAATTCTTCCCCGGGGGGATGGTGAGATTAAAAAACAGTTTTGAGACCCCTGATATAGGCTGTAAAGACCTATGCTATATTTGAATTTCAAGTTTGACTCTGAGCTTCCTAACAGCTTTAAAAAATGAGAGGGAGATAGAAAGACAGACAGATGGACAGCTAGGACATAACTCTCATGCTCAGAAAGGACAAGGCATACCATTTCCTCAGGGAGTAAAGCTGGTCTCAGCTTTAAAGACCTCATGGGGTCTTTCCTGTGGGGACCTGGGTGACACCATGGTCAATATCCTCACATTTTTCTGCACGGCAGATGCTGTAAGAATCTAATTTGACGGCTTCACAAAGGGTTTTGGAGCACTCCGTAATTGTTCACTATTATTGTGAAATGCTGTGTCAATAGTTGGGATCTATGTAGTGCTAACCTTTAGCTTTTAGGTGAATTTTATATCCAAATAGCCCGGTTTTCACTGTTACCCGGTAACTACTGACAGGTGGTTGATGCTTGGCTTATAATTCAAACCAAGGTCCTGCACCCTTTTGCCTGACATAGGCTCTGGATTGGGGGCTCCCCTTTCTTGTGCTCTGGTTTCCTTAAATCTGTGCAAAATGATTGTCACAGTATTACATGACAATATATATCAGTCCATGTTTTTCCTTAGGAATTTTTATTCCACAATTTGACTTACATAGTTGAAGTGGTAACCTTGTGATTTGTGGTAAACATGTCCTCCTGAGACTCCCAGCTCTGTCCCAATCCTCTGACCATGTGGGTTCTTCCAGCCCTCCGGCTGACCACTGCATGGTGTTTTCTCCGAGGTTGCCCAAGCTGAGACTTTCTTGCTTAGCGGACTGAAAACTTGCAACATTGAACAATAAGCTCCTCCTGTTGGTTATATTTTGGGTGTGTTTTTCCCAGCTCAAAGGAGAAATCTGAGATAAATTTGCATAATGATTCTGGAATTTCTCCTCCATTTCTCCCTACTGCTCTACCCATCAGGTTCTTCCTGTGCAGCAAGTATCTGCACCAGCTTCCCAACAGAGCCCGGGGTGGCCTTCTGGTGGAGGGGGAGGCAGCCATGTCTTCAGGGATGCAGTCAGATGCGCTTGTGCTTGGGGCCCAGTTGAGACTTCTAGGACCTCATTAGGGATGGGTTAAGAAAGAAGCCAAAGGGCTTTTAAAAAAATATGACTCCCCAAAACCACAAAAACCTTACTCCCTGTATCTGATGCACCAAGTGAACCAGCGCTCACATTTCGCTGGTACGCACTGATGTAGTGTGAAAGTGGAAATCCATCGTGCTGGTGGGTACATGGCTGCTGCCCTGGGCTCCCTTCCATGCGCTCTCCCTCGCCGCAGCTGCCCTGGACGCCCTGGGAACCCTCCGTTCCTTCCCCAGGACCCGGACCTCACGCCTGGATTAAACCAAGCTGTCGACCCAGCCCTACACCCTCCACATCCTCCAGTTCCACCTTCCAGAGTCTCTTCCCTGGTCTCTGGCATCCTGGATTCTTCCAGAACCTTCGAATCGCTACTGGGTTGCTGTGGTTCCCAGACTCAGCTGCACATGTTAATGCTCCCGCTGCCCAGGTGGCGCCCGCACCAGTCACGTGGGAACCTCTGAGTGTGGGAACTGGCATCAGCATTTGTGTAAGGTACTCAGGTGATTCCGATGAGCGGAAAAGTTTGGGAACCACTGTCCCAGCACCTGACAAAGCCCTTGAGATCAGACTTGTCAGGAAAGATAACAATTACAAAACACAGAGAGTTGGGGCTGGGAGAGCACAGAGAAGGCCCAGTGGGGGCCAGTGGGGGCTTCCTTCATTCATTCACTACAGTACTTCATGAGAAACCCTGAGAATGAGGTGTGTAGGAGACTGTCCTTTATGAGATAGAAAGACCAGGAAGGTTTCCCAGAAGTCACTGGGGAACGTGGAACACACACTCACTCTCCGGAGTGTTTCCCGAGACTCAAGAAGTGTGTAGGCCAGAGCGGGAAGGGGAAAATTTCTCCCCTGCGCCGCCTGACCCTTTCTGAACACACTTGAGCACCATCAGCCCTTGATTAACACCTGCCGCCCTGGGCCTGGGCAGAATGACGGTGAAGATGAGGGGGAGGAAGAAACAGAGGGAGGGCAGAGGAGGAAGAGGAGGACGAGAAGGAAGAGGAGGCGCTAACCTTCTGGAGGGTTCCCGCCTGCCAGGGCCTCAGTCATTTTCTTATTCGACCTCACATAGCAGCTCCGCTTCGCAGGGGCCTGTCTGAGGCCGGGGCGGTTAGTGACTCGGCCAGGTCACTTCTGCGACTGGGCCCTCTCCGTGTCCCCCCGACCCCGACTTGGCTGTTTTGTAATTCTTATCTTTCCTGACAAGCCTGATCTCAAAGGCTTTGTCAGGTGCTGGGACAGTGGTTCCCAAACTTTCTGCTCATCGGAATCACCTGAGTACCTTACACAAATGCTGACACCTAGTTCCCACGCTCACAGGTTCCGACGTGACTGGCAGGGCGCCACCTGGGCAGCAGGAACATTAACATGTGCAGCCGAGTCTGGGAACCACAGCAACCCAACACTATGGAGGACACAGGATACTGGAGAGATTGTTGCTGAGTCTTTTTGGTGTGGGTAGGCTGTGGATTGATGAATGATTCTAGGTGTAATAAAATTTTGTTCACTGCCTGTTTATCATTTCCTGACGACCATGGTTCTCAAACTTTGAAGTGTATCAGAATTACCGGGAAGGCTTGTCGAGACCCAAATTACTGTGTCCCTTACCCAGAGTTTCTGATTTAGTAGGTCTGGAGTGGGGCCTGAGAATTTGCATTTGTAACACAAGTTCTCTGGTGATGTCAATGCTGGGGGTCCAGGAACCATACTTTGAGAACCACTGCCTTAAAGCAGTGTTTTCCAACCTTCTCCTGGGCATTTGTTAAAAAGCAAAGATTCTCGGGTCCCACCCTAACCTGCTGAATTGGTCCTTCCAGGGAAGGAGCCTGGATATAAGTTTCTTACCATTGGGGGGGCTTTGGGGGAGGGGCAGTGCTGGAAGCAATACCTTAAAACAAGACCAAGTAAAGAACCAGACCCATAAGCCTATGTTAGAATAATAAATATTTCAAATATTTGAGTTTAGAGTTGATAGTGATTTAGCTGGTAATTTTTTTTAAAAAAGGCTAAAGTGGATATATGAGTAGAGAGACCCTGAAAGTGTTCTTTCTTCCTGTCGTAGGGCTTTCCTCTCTTTTTACCCCAAACTCAGCCCTAGACTTTAGTACTGGATCATCTAGTGGATGATGTGAAATGATTTAGGTGAAGCGGGGGCTCGCTTGCTGAACTGACCAGTATTGTAGGGCTTTTCCTTTTATAGAACATAACTAATTTCAACTTATTTTTGAACTCCATTTGACAGATGATTTGGAGGCTGGGGAAGAATTTAAATTTGAAAGCTAAAGACAGATAACTCAGTACTTTCTAGCTTAAAGCAGTTAGCTCAGGCACTTATTGGTAAATTCTCCATCTTTGAGAGTCTCTCCCTCCCCCATCCCCTCCTCTAGCCAAGCTGTTTCTGGTGCAGGGGGATGCTTGGGTGTCCATTGTGCAAAGGAGAGGGGGTGGCTGGTCCTAATTCTGAGGGTCACTTCTCAGTGGCCCTGCCCACATTGTCATAATTATTCCAACAGCTCTCAGTCCTGCAGATGATTTTTTTCCTGGAGTAGCAAATCTTGCACTAGATTGACAATGGGCCTGTGACATAGACCTTCAAGTGGATGTTTTTGAGCCCTGCAGGAATTTGTTCTGCTGAAGCAGAGGCGGGAATCTGTCGGTAGATGTCTGTGAATTGTCTTGAGTTGGGAAGATTAGATGACTTGCCCTGGATGACAGAACTTGCTTTTTAGTGATTGACCAGGGACAGAATGCAAGTCACTTGATTCCTGGACCAGGATTTAGGATGCTTGCCCACCTCCTGTCTCTGTCCCCATTCCTATGTCTGACCACAGCTCCACGCCATCCCAGAATGGCTCCCTGTTTCATTCTATCTCCACATGCTGATCTTAGCTGCTCCAGATCCATGAGGTAATTTGTTATAAGAGTAACTTATAGTGTGGAGCCAAAATCTGCAGTCTTTAGACTCAAGTCTTCCATACACCTCATTTTCCAAAGACTAAAAACACCAACCTGTGTAGAAAAGCATTCAATTCACTCGCTCATTCATGCATGTATTTACGGAGCCTCTACTGTGCTTTGGCACTGTGCTGGGTACTGCTGAACACAGAAAGGTCTCAGACATGGGCATGTAAAAATTAAATTGCAATACCAGGCTGCCTTTGGTTAAGATCAAAGTATTGATGCTGTCAGTAAGAGTTAGAGGAGAACCTGACTCTGTGCTGGAATAGTAAGAGAAAATGTCTTCAAGAGGGTAGATCTTGGAGCAGGATCTGAGCTGAGTCAAAGCTCAAGGGGGTGGAATCAACTTGACAAACGTGAGGTTCAAGTGCACAAGGCTCCACACACCGCAGGGATGCAGAGTTTGACGTTGCCATTAGTAGCCCACGTGTACCTAGGAAAATGGAAGCCCGGGGCAGGTGAGTTCTAGTGAGCAGTTAGATGTCACAGTCATTTACCAACTGGAGGAGCAGATGACATGGAGAATACCAAAGAAAGGGATGAGGAACGAGGAGGAGGCTGGAGTTTGCGTCTGTGCCACCATTAAGATATTACATTTCATGTTATTTTATCAAGAACAGATGTTGGTGTGAGTCACATTGATTTCAAATGCAGAAACACCAAATCTTAGATGCACAGAACTCTTAAAGCTTTGGGAAAAGTGGAAATTTTATGATCTATTGATTTCAATGCTCCATTGGTGTAGTAATCTTACCTAAGAAATGTGTAATATGAAGTCTATTTTTCCTCTCATAAAACTTAAGGATGAAATGTATGAGGGAAGACAACATAGGGAATATTTTTGTAGAACTAGTAGTAAATTCAAGTTATCTGGCTGTGCAGCTGGGTATGTTCATTGGCCTGGCTCCAAAAAGTTATAAAGGGAATATGAGCAAATGCAGCTTTTGCTCCTCAGAGTTCATCGAAATCCATATCTTTTACAATTCTTTTTATGTTGGCCCTAAAATGCTACTTGACTGAAATAATTTTCCCCTTGATAGCAAAGAACGTCTCACAAGCTACAGATTAATTGGTCAACTTGACATTCCAGGTTCCCAATAGCTAATGCTGGTGCCCCTTTTTCCAGAACACGGATCTTGTGGGTGATTTATGGGTGGGAATGATTTAAGGCTCAATTACTCTCTTTTTAACAACTCCTGTAGTGCCTCTTACTCTGAATTGTATAGTATTTCCCATTCTGTTCCCTGTGCTTCAAATAATTTTCCTCTCCTTTTTAACATGCTGACTTCTCCCTTGACTTTAAGATTCACCTTGGAAGAAAAATGAACATTTATTGATGCTTTATATATACCAGACCCTGCACCAGCCTTTGACAGTGGTTATCTATGTGAAATGATCAACAGCTCTTTGAAGAAGGTATTATTTTTTCCCTTACCCACTAACTTTTTCATTTTACAATGAAAAAAATCAAGGCTCAGAGAAGTAAAAGAGCTTTCTCATTGCTGCATCTTGTGGATGATTTAAATTGAGGTGACTTCAGGGGTCTCAGTGATCTCCCTTCAGCTGAGACAGGCCCTCAATACACAGGAGTAGCAGGCATTGACTCTTCTCAGTCCAACTGAGTCATTCCTTGGAGGATCTGCAACAGGAATTGAGAGGAGAGAGTTGATTCCATACTTATGGATAAGCTGGGGAATGAAGACTAGTTTGTGGTTTCACCACATGAGCAAAGCCAGTCTGGAGGAAATAAAGCCAAACCACAGAGAGACGCAGAGGAGAGGGGGAGAGACAGAGAGAGCATGTGAGTGAGCACATGGACACACTGGGGCGTGTGAGTCTCTGGTCCCGGCCACCTATGATGTCCAGTGGCATCCCTGCTCTTCCCAGATGGGTATGTGAGCCTTCTAATAAGTTTCCCTTTTTGCTCAAGCTAGTGTTGGTTGAGTTTCTGTCTTTTGGAATCAAGAGTCCAAATTTTCCTAATGAGCAGGACAGAGATTCCAGAACACATGACTTTTCTGTCTGCCACGTGACATGAATTGAGTTTGTCATCATTAGGATTTCGCTGGGTTAGTCTCATTGATGACCTGTAATTACTTTGTTTGGTCACTCCTGCCCCATGACCTTCTCATGTTTGGGGGAACAAGGAAGAAAGGCAAGAGTTTGACCGAACAAAAACATAGTCCATGCTACTACCACAAGAAATGCTGTGTTCCATTTAGAGTGTGAGTTACCCGAGAGCAGAGACCAGGACTTTTAAATTATTATATTAATATGTAATTGTAGAACACCTTAACTGTAAACACATTTAATAATGCAACTTTGAAGACTGAATCTAAATGAAATCTTGTAAGAAAATCTGGAATTAGACCATCTTTGAGTTCACAAGCAAGCAAGCAAACTGTCTAAACTCATAGAGTATGCACAAGGCTAAATTTGGTTGAGAGAGAGAAAAAACAAACAAAGTGGTTGGAAAGGAAGCAAACAATGGCAAGATGGGCTGGGAGGAGTGAAAGCCCAGCAGGTACGTGAACATTTGTCTACATGTGCAATATTGCTCTTGTTCCTGAGGGCTTGAGGAACGGAACATACACAGCAGGGGCTCCTCACTATTTTGAATACTAGGGCAGCTGAGAAGCACGGATTCAACAGACAGGCTCAGCATTTGGAAGGTGGGACCAGAGACCTCGATAAGAAGGACCACCTCAGTCCCTTGACCTCCCTTGGCACTGGGCTCCTTCCTGCTAACATGAAGATAGCCGTAGACGTTCCCTTCCGGCTCTACAATGCAGTCGTTCTGTGAAGGTGACAGAAAGGGAAGAATAACATGCAGTTTTCTAATGGAATCCCTGTAGATGTCTTAGATAATGTCTTCTAGAAAAGGAAAAGGAGAGACTTGTTAGCATTGCTGCTGCTCTGTTCAATGGCAGCCGATGGAGGAAAGGCACCAGTGGGAGTCAGAGACAGTTTGACTCCTGTCATTTTCCATAACTGAGTTGTCTTTGTTATCTGTTTTTAATTAAAAGACAAAAAAAAAAAAATGCCAGGCGCGGGTCATGCCTGTAATCCTAACACTCTGGGAGGCCGAGGCAGGAGGATTGCTTGAGGTCAAGAGTTCCAGACCAGCCTGAGCAAGAAGAGCCAGACTCGTCTCTACTAAAAATAGAAAAATTAGCTGGGCATGGTGGTGCGTACCTGTAGTCCCAGCTACTCGGGAGGCTGAGGCAGGAGGATGGCTTGAGCCCAGGAGTTTGACATTGCTGTGAGCTATGATGACCTCACGGCACTCTATGAAGGGTGACAAAGTGAGACTCTGTCTCCAAAAAAAAAAAAAGACTATTTTTTTTCCCTTTTATCCTTTCCCAAACTCCTCACCCCTGGCCTTTTACAAAGAGTAAAATCAAATCTAAAAATAACAGGCGAGGGCAGGCTTAAGCTGATGGACAAAGGAACCCCTAGAAAATCAGACGTGGAGCACACGAGTTTTGGCTAGAAGCATCTGCGCAGGAATCGCCCGAGCTGGAATGGACGACACGAGTGTGCGATCGTCCTTTGGAATCTCAGGACTGAATTTCAGATGTCAGCTTCTGGCCCTCAGTGGAGAGTGGCTGATTCCTTCTATAGCAGGGAAAAGAGAAAAGGCAGAAATACGAGTGCTTACTTACGAATAGAGGGAGGAAGTAGCATCTCCGATAGGTACAGAGGCGAGTCTTCGTCTGCTTTTCAGAAAAGCTGGCGGGGAGCTGAGTCCAGCGAGGGAGCTGGAGAGGAGCCAGGGGCCGGCTAAGGACAGCAGCTTCCTGAGGGAGCCGGTGTCTGGGCCTGCGCTGCCTGGGGGAGGGTCCTGGACGTGAGGCCGGCTGCGCAGGGATTACCAGCAATTGTCTTCCAAGCGCCACGCATGTGTTTGGGAAGAGCAGGAGAGGCGGCCAGAAGAAGGTGGTGTGTCTTGGGGTAGAAGGCACTTCCTGGAGGAATTCTGGGTCCGTGTAGCTACATTGGTGTGTCCTCTCCAGGATTGGAAGGCAGGCTTGCTGGAGAACGGGCAGAACATTGACAGGGGAAGCTCCTGGCCCAGGTGGCTCAGAGGCAGTGCCAGCTAAAGTGACTGACTTCCTCGGAATGCCATAGAAACAAGCCCCTACGCTGGGCGGTTTAACACAGCACCTCCTTCCCAGCTCCTGCTACCTGCTCCGCTCACGTAGGCAGGAGCTCTGCTCCACACTGTCACGGTCACAGAGAAACAGAGACAACGACAAGACTGCGGAGACATCATGTCTCATAGCTGTGCTGTCTGGGGTGTGTTGTCTCTGCAGCCCCTGGAGGATCCCACACGGGCTTTCCTGTGCTTTATCTCATAAATAGCACTCGTCTCTCCGCACAGCCCATTGGCCAAGACTAGTTCCAGGGCCTTGCCCAGCTACAAGAGGGCTAAGACTTGAAGTCCCCCTTGGGTCCCAGTCAAGGAATAGTGAGCTTCACATGCCATGCAGCACTGGTCACCGGGCAGTGCTGAGGGGTGACATATTAAAGGACAGTTTAGCATAATCTTTGACAATACAGAAGAGATGGAGGGATGGGTAAGCAACAGAAATGTGTACCTATAATATAAGCACAGCACAGTATTCCCAGAAGTTCATTATCTGGCTTCAAAGTGGCTATTTGGCAGATGGAATCATTTGTGTGTTATCCGGGCAGGAGTCCAGGCTCACGAAATTCCTGGGGTATTGTTTCGGTGATACTCCTGGAAATTCACATAGTTAATTTGCAGAGTATTAGAGTGTTTGTCTTTTTAGTGTGTGTGTGACTGCTTACTTGGAGTATGCAGAGTAATCAAGGTCTGTTTTTTTTCTCTTTTAAATGAAGAACATATTGTTTAAGTTATTTGGGTTTAATATTGATTGCATATCCATATAAAGTTAGATGTGACACTTGATGTACCTCTCCCCACCCCAAAGAAAGGGGTAAGGAAAGAGCTTAAATATAAGAGCAGAGATGAAACTTTCATCTAAGTAACTCTTCAAAGAAATTAAGTACTCTGTGTACAATTGAAATCCCACAAGAGTACAAGTGGTACAAAGTATGTAAACTTATCTAATTTACAGTTGCATATTTCTAGATAGAAGGCTTTGCAAATGTTCCCAATGTTATAGTCATTTCAATGTATTTACATTATCCTTGGATAAAGAAATAAAGCAATGATTGAAACATTTTACCATTTTGCTTGTTTTAGGTTATTCTGTGGATTATTAAGCAAATATTCTACATATTACATAATGTCATTCTGGTGATAATGTATTGATTTAGTCTCAATGAATCTATTTTTTAAAAAAGATAACCACTTCACAAATATTCGCTGTTTTGTTTTGCTGAAAGAACCCATTACTATTTTTCTTACTTCTTAAAACATTCTTCTATAGCATTCACTTAAAGCTGATAATGAATATGATCCCTTTTTGTCATAGGGTTTTTTGAACTTTAACTACAATAATTCATTTAGTGCACATTTATTGAACATGTCCTTCATGCCGGGTTTACACATATCTTATTCCTAAGATAATTTTTAAAAATCAGATCAAGAACACTTAAAAAAAAAATGAAGCTAGAATCCAGGACAGAAAGACTTTGAGAAACATTGACAATACAGAACATACAAACATACAAACATTTCAGAGCAACTTTAAACATTTACCACGAGGGACTCAGTCACAGCATAAAGGGTGCAGAGTTGCCAGCTGCCTTACTGACCCCAAGTATTCCTGAAAGGGCTGAGTCGCAGTAAGACTGATGCTCAGGGAGGGGATGTTCTCTTTTGCGACAGAGAACATTCTCTGTGCTCTTAGGCTGCCACATGGAGCATCTTTCCTTTGGCCTTGAAGGGGAGACTCTCTGGTTCCAAGATGACCGTCAGCCAAGCTTTCTAAGAAACATGAAAGATCATCAGGGTGGGCAGAAGGGCTGGAAAGTAACGGTCACCAACACTGATGTATTTTAAGGTCATTATAAAAAGCAAGAGGAAATGTAATAATGGGAGGTTTCCTGACCCTCCTCACATGACGGCACAGACATCTGAACAGCACGAGGCAGGAAGCGCTGTGCAGTTTGGCCACTCTAGACCATGCTCTGGGGGCAGATGGCACACCACAGTCTCGAGGGTCAAAATAATAATTAGGAATTTAGGATGTTTCCAGAGAGAGCCATATAAATCCTGGTCACATATAATTTCAATTATTCATATTTTTAAAAGTTTTCAGAGTTGTCATCTTTGTAGGGACAGGAGGGCTGTGGTCATCTCTTGGCACACCTGTACACACCTGTGGCCAGCAGTGAGCTGCGCCTCGTGACCAATGTTGCAGGGGCAGGGCTCTGGTTTGGCTCTGCCCCTAACTACTGCGTAACTCTAGCTAATCTCTAGACTCTTTTGCACCATCTGTAAAATCATGAAATCAACCCCAGCACTGCGACTGTGCGAAGTAAGCCAAATGTTCTGCAGAGGGCTGGGTATCCATGGATTTTTTTTTTTTTTTAAAGAGGACAACCAGATTTTTATATTCAGGTGTTTTTGGCATATTCCTTGTTGATTTCCACAAAGATTTGATAAAGGGGTCTCAGGAATTGAGCCAAGGAGGTCTGTCTCCAACTGCCAGTCAAAGCTGGCCACATGGTACCCTGGGCAGGTCTCCTGGCTGTGTTGGTGACCCCGTAGGCAGGAAAGGCTGAACTGGGGCTGAAGAAGCCAAGCACCAAACGGCATTAACTTAGGGCTCATTCTGAGAGAACCGAGGCGGGGAGCAGCAGAGCATGGCTGCTAGTGAGTGCTAAGCCGACTTCACGGTGAGGCCCGGCCCTCGGTCCCCATCACGGGCAGCTGGAGCTCAGCTGCTGGGCTGTGTTCAGGGCCACGTACTAGCTCAGATGGATTTGCTGCCAGCTCACTGTTGCCATTTGGCATGGACTTCACAATCCGACAGTTTAGTTTATCCTTATAAGCAGAGGAGCCGGGAACATGTAACTACCTTTTCCGACTAAAACTGAAAACCACTTGCTCCCAGAACAGATGACATAGAAACATGACACAGGTTTCTCCTCGAGTGCTTTGCAATGATGCTACAGCTCTAGCCTCTGCTTGGCCTGCTCTACCTGGGATCTTCCCCATTTCAGATGATGGCAGCTCCATCTTTCCAGTCACTTAGGCCAAAGACCCTGGAGCCATCCCACATTCAACTGGCTGAGAAATCCTCTTGGCTCTACCTACACGGTATCCAGAATCCAGTCTCTCCTCGTCCTCCAGTGCCATCACTGGCTCCACGCCCCCGCTGTCTCTTGGCTGGACCCTTTCAGTAGCCTCCTAACTGCTTTTCCTGCCCTGCCTATCCCTGAAGCAACAGCCAGAGTATTTCTACTACAACATTAAGTCAGGCCACGTAGCTCTTCTGCTCAACCCCCCTTTGCTTGCTGTCTCACTTACAGTAAAAGTGAAAACTTGCATGATGGTTTATGAGGACCCAGCAGGATCTGGCCCTGTGTTTGCCCCTCCTACTCCCCTTGCTCATTCCTCTCCAGCCATACAGGACTCTTAGTTACCCGAGCGAGCCAGGCGCGCTCCTGCCCCAGGGCCCTTGCTCTGGCTGTCCACGCTGCCAGTGTGTATTTCTACTTATTTGTTTTATTTTTCCCCCTCCATTAGAACATAAGCTTCTTGCAGGCAGGGATTTTTGCCCATTTTGCTTGCTGTGGGATCCCCAGCAGCTAGACGATCACCTGGCCATAGTACTGGTAGGTGCTCAGTAAGGACTGGGTGGTGGTGGGAACACCACCCTGAGTCCACAGAATATGCAACAGGAACACCTCCTGCACAGGCTACTTGCTCAGATCAGCTTCTTGTCCCTATCAGAGGACATTAAGGAATTGTCTCATGCCCTCTCTCATCTGGAATGTGATATATAGATATAGACTCTGACTAAAATCATTGATGGGGGATGATGGTTGATGGGGAATGGGGAGAGGTTGGTCCATGGTACAAAGTTTCAGCCAGGAGGAATAAATCCTGGTGTTCTACTGTTCAGTTGCACAGCACGGTGACTATAGTTAATAATAATGTATTATATATTTCAAAATAGCTAAAAGAAGGGATTGTAAATGTTCTCCACACAAAGAAATGATAAATATGTGAGGCAATGGATATGCTCATTAGCCTGAATTGATCATACCACAATGTTTGCATGTATGGAAACATCGCATTATTCCCCATAAATATATACAATTATTATCCGTCAATTAAAAATAAAATAAAACAAACAGAAAGGCCAGAGCCCTGGGGGCTGGATCTTGTTAAGTTCCCCGGGGCTCCCGGACTTTATGAGCAGCCTGTCCTGGGAAGACCCAACTGTGACTGGGACAGCCCCCATCCCTGCTCCTTCTCCCAGCCTTTTGGGGCCCCGGCCCTTCCCAGGAAATCCTCAGCTTGTGGTTCCCCAAGATCACTCCACTTCCAACTCTTTCATGGAAACCAGACCTCAACTTCCTTCTCCAACTCCAAACTTATTTATCCTTTCCCACTCTCCCTCTGGGCTCAGAGGAGGAGGCATCATCACCTCTCCCTCCTGCTCCCGGGTCTTGCCTCAGCGAAGGCAATACAGCCGAGTTGTTGGAGAGGTGCTCTGATGTCGCAGCCTTACTGGCGGGATAACTTAGGGCAGGCTACTCACCATCTGTAAGCCTCACGCTACTCATCTGTAAAATGGGGATGATGAGAGTGGGGTTGTGGGGATTAAAGGAGTAGTACA
Organism: Cheirogaleus medius; assembly: GCA_008086735.1. NCBI lineage: Eukaryota > Metazoa > Chordata > Mammalia > Primates > Cheirogaleidae > Cheirogaleus > Cheirogaleus medius. The sequence continues at coordinate 20,020,573 of VBSM01001562.1, read as the reverse complement.
GAAAAAATGTTTGGAATGAGGCTTGGCATAGTCAAAGATTCTTATTTTGTTCAATGATCTCTTCCCTCATGGCTTTAGTCACAGATGGGAAGAAGAATCAGAAGTACTGAATATTACCACTGTTACCTTGGGCTTTGAGGGAAGGCTTATTTTATTTATTTATTTATTTGAGACAGAGTCTCACTCTGTTGCCCGGGCTAGAGTGCCGTGACGTCAGCCTAGCTCACAGCAACCTCAAACTCCTGGGGTCAAGCGATCCTCCTGCCTCAGCCTCCTGAGTGGCTGGGACTACAGGCATGCGCCACCATGCCCAGCTAATTTTTTCTATATATATTTTTAGTTGGCCAATTAATTTGTTTCTATTTTTAGTAGAGATGGAGTCTCGCTCTTGCTCAGGCTGGTCTCGAACTCCTGAGCTCAACCGATCCGCCCACCTCGGCCTCCCAGAGTGCTAGGATTATAGGCGTGAGCCACTGTGCCCGGCCAAGGGAAGGCTTAATGTTCTATTTTTCTTGAAAGTAGAGCTGTCAAGTTTCAGTCTGAAATGTCGGTTCTTGACGTACTCATAGCTGAAGAATCACCAGATGCACCATAGTAAGGCAAGCACGAAAATGAGTTTTATTGAGGAGAGAAAGATGGGGTTATAGAGCAAGAGCAACATATAGGTTTACAGAGCATAATGCATACGCCACAGATGACGACTGGACCCACTGTCACAGCTAAGGGAGAGCCAAAGGAAGGGCACAAAAGGAGGTTGGCTAGGGTCTGCGTCTTGTTTTACAGTGCCCGGATTGGGACCTCCCTGATGGTTCAGAGAATCACCATAGAATGGTGATTCATGGTCACCATAGAATCACTCTGATTGGATAGTTGGGAGTTGCATTACTACTCATGTGGGTTGTTCTAGGTCATTTCTGGACTCTGGTACCTATGATGCTTTGCCTATGGGCTGGAGTCCTCTGCATTCTTTTGCAGCTGGAGTGCTAAGTTATGATTGGCAGATTTGTAGGGTATTCTCTCTTCCCCCAAGTATGGCAGTCTCTGGGGGGAGAATTAAGTTGGGGCAGGACCAAGATGGGGGCCCAGGGCCCACCCTTGTCCTTCTTCCCAGGTGGGGCAATCGCACCAAGGCAACAGCACCCACTTTCATCCCTAGAAGACCCGGTAATCCTCCACTATCTACCTAACAGAGTCTTTGCAACGGGTTCTCCAGTCTTTTGTTGGGAGGTGTCCCCAAGATACTGGTGGGCAATGGTTAATAGTGTCTGCTCACGTCCTTTCTGACTTTTAAACTAAGCTGACCCACTGGGGCCACCCACAACCTGGGCGCTTCAGCCCTGCCCACAGCAAAAATTGTTCTGGTCCTTCTCTCTTCCCTCAAAACCTGCTCTTGGCTTCTAACTCAGTTCTGCATCTTCCTTGTCTTCCTACTTTGTTTCCTGTTTCTGCCTCTGTGCTTGTCCCTTAACTTTGAGGACAAATTCTGGCTTTCTAGCTTTGACCGCCGGCATCCAAAAAATACGTATTCCCTCGTTTTCCGGCTCTTTCTATTCATGGATACTCTGATGCCCTCGCCCACTGAGCCGCTGCCTGCAGGACCTCGTGCCAGTGTTGGGTGACTGGCCAGCTCAGCTTATCCCCATTCCCTCAGGGAGAAGCGCACAGTGGGACATGCTAATACAAATGATGCTGATTTATGTTTGTTCAGCACTTGCTGTTGCCTTGAGTGGTTTAAATAGACTGTGGCACGCTATTTTAACTGCAAATCTGCGAAGTTTTACCTTCATTTTGGAGGTGAGGAAAGTAAAGCTCAGCAAGGTTAAACTCAAAACCACACATGTGATTGAAAGGGATCAGAATTTGCCCCCCAAAACATGCCATTTGGCATAAGGATTATTTTGCACAGAAGGCAACTGAGAATCAGCCAAGGCAGGAAGAACTCGCTGCCCTCCCCTTACCTGCCAGAAGCGGGAATTCCCCTTTGTGAAGGCGAAGGCACCCTCCCCGCCCCTCCCCTGTATAGGAAGAGGAGAGCAACTCTTATCACCTGAGATGAGGAGTCGACCTTGAGACAAATTTGCATAAACAGACCTTATTAAGATAACCTTTATCTCCCATTAGTTCTCCATATATTTCCTAGTCACTTTCCCATGATTTATCATCCCCTGAAGCCCAAACCCCCTTTCCTTTGTTAAGATGGTGTACAAGCCCTGAGTCTAACTGGTTCTTTGAGTTCCACTTCTTTTCTGTACATGCAAAAATCGTATGCCTTTTTTCCTATTAATCTTGTTTTAGCTTAATTCACAAGCCCCTAGACACTGAGCCTAAGAGGGTAGAGGGAAAGGTTTTCCTCCCCAACATAGTAAATGTAATTCAGTTCATGGGACCCAGAACATCTTCTCCTCCTTCAGTGGCACCTGTCACCTCTTCCGTTTCCCCTTTCATTGCCTTAACCCAGAGGCTCATTCAACCAATCTAGAAGCTTTGTGGGGCTCAGTGCCCTGCCCTCAGGCCCTCTTCCCTTGATTCACCCTGCGCTGCTGCCAGGGAACGTTCTGTGGGGCAGGTCTGTGCCTGCCGAGCTCCTGTGGAAAGCCCTTCAGCAGAGACCGGGCCTCAGCCTCGCTTCTCATCGCTGCCCATACCTGTCCCATGCTTCCCAGACTCCTGTCTCAGAACATGCTGGGCTCCTACGGCTCATGCTTTCTTCCCTGCCCAGATTTTCTTCCCTCAAACTTGGCCGTCTGCACCAGATGATCCGTTGACTCACCTCTCTGGGCTCGTCTTGAACAGCACCTCCTCTGTTAGGTCACCTCCCGGGATTTAGTCACCTCCCCCGCTTAGAACTCTTTCGACATTGCATTTTGATGATCTGTTTACAAGCTTTCTCCCCTCCACCCCAGTCAGTGCGTTCCTTGAGGACAAGGACTGCAATGTGCTCATCCTCTGTCCCTGACACCCACCCCAGAAGGTGGCAAGTGGCCGTGTAAACATTTAATGGGCTAGAGACTGTCTTACCCTAAGTGATAAAACAAATGGCTCTTTTATGTCTCAATGATGCTAACTTATTTTCTGTGAGGATTATAATATTTTAGAACTTCAAACCTTAAAATGATCTACTCTAATGCTATCATTTTTATAGGCAGGGAAACGATGGTCTACAGGGGTGACGTAACTCCAGCCTCCAGCTCCTCTGGTCCAGAGTCCTGTGGTCAAGGTGGCCGTGGCACCCAACACTGAGTGGAAAAGACACCCTTTTACTGGCTCCTAGTGTGGCGCAGCTGTGTACGTGTGGCGAAGGAAACAGCACGGTACTTCCCTTAGCTTCCTAGGCACTGCAGACGTTGCTCAATTACAGCCCTTCTAGAGCACTTATTTGTATGTGGGGAGATCACTAATGGCACTCTAAAATTATTAGTGTAGCCTATTATAAATGATGAGGGAAAAAAAACCCTCAATGTTTTATTTTACTTCCAGAAAAGACCTCGTACTTAACTATCAGAGAATGCCAGAAATGGGAAAAAATGTTCACTTTAATGTTGCTATAAAATTATTTCTTTTCATGTTGCATCCTTGTTGATGATTCACACGATTATAATTTTATTTTGAGGAAACAAGACCTTTGCTATGAAGTAATTTAAGTTGCTCTCTGGCTCCTTAAATGTCAAACCAGGGCAGAATCTCACCTGGCCAAGACGGTAGAGTTATGGTTGTCATATAAATGGGGTAAGCATTTATTGTTTTGTTTGCTAAGCACTCTCCTTTCCTTTTGAGACTGTGTTTTGGGAAACCACTGGGCTAATATATGATGCAAAAGGGAGTTGTACTTTTAAAATTTGACCTCAACTCTCTAGCATTGTGTTTGTTGCTGGGTGGGAAGTTGGCAGGAGCTGGTCCAATCATAGGACCGTATTCCCTGGCAACGTGGAGTGGTTTGAGAAAGGGCATGTGTCCAAAACTAGACCAAGCAGAGTCTTGCCTTGGCATTTTTGTAAAAATAGAAGCTGATAGAAGGGAAGAAAACTTTCTTTACTTTCTTTCCTTAGTGCTGAGAGTGAAGCCAGCCAGCAGAGAAGCAGGAGAAGGGATGGGAGAGGGAGAGAGAAGAAAGATCTCTGACAGGGGTAGAGGCCCTGGTTCCAGTTGTTCGTGAGGCTTCTTTTTTCCTATAATCTGGTACCAGCCAGTGATTTTTAGTTTTCTTTTCTGCTTGTTGGGTTTTGAAGCTTTGAAGCTAACAATTGCTAAAGTTCTAACACATGCAGATTTTGTTTTGCTTCGTTAGCCAAACAAGTTAAGCAAATGTGCTTTTTCTCTCCTAGAATGTAGATCACACTGTCTGTGTGAGGCAAATATTTCTAAGCACACTATACCATTTTTTTCCTAACTTCTCTCCTACTTTGACATTTACTCCATATTATTTATGTAATAGCAAATTAGAAAAAATGAAGTTTGGGAAATGTGTCTAGCAACGTGGCTAAACTTGTCCGGCTGCCAGGCAGTCCTGTCTGCCAGGTAGATCTTAATCTGGAAAATTTCTTAGAAACTAACCAGTTTGATACTAAAGTTTTTGGTGAAATGTTTTTGCTATAGAGTAGAACTGGCTCTCTGAAGAAGCAGCCTATTTATAGCAGTAAGTCCTTCGAAAAAAAATTTTTTTTTTGTCTTGAGCACATGATAAAAGCAACAGCAAACAACAGAATGGATACATTAATCAAATGAAATACATTTGGGGTTAAATTCTAGAAAATTGAAGGCAGAACAACTAAATGGATTTCACTCAACATAGTGATGGCAAAGGGGGAGGCTTAAAAATAAAATCTCCATGGCTTTAGTTTCTCTGGGATTTTTCTGCAGGAGAAGGTCGGGCCCTGGTGCATGGGTGAAAGAAAACGAAGAGGAAAGAGGTGTTATAATGCCGCCACCATGTGCATGGGCACCTGAAAATGACCGGGACAAGGAAAACCACTATTTCTCAAATACTGTCTACCTGCCCTCAAATTTATTCTTGCCTGAAGTGTTCCTCTCACAGACAAAAGGAAAAACAGCAGAAAATGAGAAAATTTATATTGAGTTCTGCAGAGCCAAGAGCAAACCAACAGTCGGATCCTCTAACTCTGATATTCAAAACTTTATTCTGAGTCAATTGGTGTTTAGAAGGTTTATACAGATTTGAAGGTGAACAGGCGTAGAGACATGCCACTGGATCTAGACTCCCGTGTTTGCCACCCTTCCCTTCCCTTCCCGGAACTCGGCAGGTGCATGACTGGACGGCTGGTGGGGCGTCTGGATGCAGTCAAGGGAACCACTTGGCTAGTGACTCATGATTTAAGTTTGTTTTAATTGTTTTGGCAAAGTCAATATGTTGTTCTTGTGTAGAAACAGAAATAACAAGGATATTTGGATGGATGTTTCTGAGTTTTTGAAGGAGGTAGGCCTTAAACAAATAGAATGGAGATTGGGAAGCAGGATGACATCCATTGCTTAATTAAAAGTTTTAATGAAAACTAGAGTCCTCCAGGAAAAGAAATTCAACCCCTTGGGAAGCAGTCTTGTAATACAGAGGAAATGGTAGCCTTTCTGATAACGGTTGTGAGACAGGAGTCAGACACGCAGCACGCAGCTAGGGCAGGGGTCAGAGGGAGAAGGCCAACAGGATAAGAAAGTCACAGGAATGTGAACGTGCTTAGCTAAGATAAATGTTACCAATAGGGACCCCTTAGTTATTTCACTTTAGCCATAACATCTTTATCTAAGGCAAAAGGGGGATTTTTTTCCATAGTGGTATGTGCACAGTTGAGGCAACAGTGTCCCTAAATGAACCACCCTCATTGACATGGTAAAAATCATACCCACCAGGGCCATGACAGTTTACAGATGCCCTGGCAACTCCCAGAAGTTACCCGATAAGGTCAGGAAAGGGGAGGGTTCCTGGTTCTGGGAATTCTCCATGCCTTTCCCAGAAAACCCATGAATATTCTGCCCCCAGTTTAGCACATTATTGGGGATTAGCATAAAAGGACAGATCCTAACCCTGAGGTGACACTGTTCCTCCTTAGATCAGTCCGCTCTTTTGCCTTTTTTGAAGATTGTACTCTGCTTTCAATAAGTCTATCTGCTTCTGCTTGTACTTTGTGTTTGAGTTCCTCTCTCGCTTGTGACCCTGTGCTCGAATTTCTTCCTGCGGGGAGGTCAAGAACTCTCTCTGCTGGTGTGGGCGGTGGTCTGTGCTGGTCTCGTTGCATTTGTGAATATTGAACATACTTTGTAGCTGGAAATTGTGTGGTGACTAGAAGCCTGTCATTTTCTTGATAACAATTTCTATTTGTATGTGTATGTATCTGTTCATGGTGACACCCAACTTACCAATATTTCTCAACTATCTGCAACTTGGCTGACAACGAGAGAGTGAGGAAAAAATGGCCAAACGAGATGCCCCTGAGTCCATTAATAAAGCCCTTGCACTTTATCTGTAGATGTTCTTGTGGTCTTCTAGTGTTTTCTCTCTTGAGTAAAGGCTCCCCTGCCCATCTGTTTGCATGAACCAGACCCTAGGAGCTCTCCCAGGCACATTCCTCCTCTCCTCTGGGCGCACCCATCTATATCCAGGTCCTGTCACCTTGACCTTCTAAATAGCTCTCAAACCATCCGCTCCATCCCACCGGCAGGGGTTCTTAACTTATTTTTTGCAGTGAAACCCTTTTGTAGTCTAATGGAGCCTATGGGCCCCTTTCCAGAATAAGATTTTAGAATGTATTAGATAAAACATAGTATTACAAAAGAAACCAATTATGTTAAAATGCAGTTATAAAAATATAAATAATTTTGAGTTATAATAATAATTATGTTTCTTTATTAATGCATCCTGTGATATGATATAGTGGCAGGCCTAACAACTATAGTATTGATAATTTTCAAGTAGCGATGAGTATAAATGGTATCTTGATACATTTGCAGTAACAGTAATGTGGTCTGAAATCACCTCTGATTTCTCTTGGTAGCAAGGTCACAGGTGCTGATAATACTATTGTCTTTTGCTGTCTATGTTCATAATGGAAGGAAATACTAAATTTCAATTAGAGGTTTGTGAAAATAAAGATGTGCTCATTTTCTCACATAAGTTCACGGAATTCTGTGGTGCGTAGATTGAGGACTATTGCCTTTGGCCAGGCCACCACTGTTTCTCAGTGGATTTACTGCCACGGACTCCTATTGGATGGATGTGCTTGCTCACGTCCAAAACCTCCTCCACCCTGCAGCCAAGGTGGCGTTTTGAAAATGCAAATTTGTTGTCACCCGCCCCCACTCTCCTCCCCTGCCACACACACACCTCAGCTGCTTTCCATTGCTCTCAGAATAAAGACCAAAACGCTGGGTCTCAGTGCCCAGGGGCCTCTTCCCATGTTGTGGTTTCTCCAAGTTCCCTTCTACCAAAGGGCTTTTGCACTAGTGTTTCTGTCTGCTGGGATCCTCTCCATGCCCCTCCTCACTAGTGCCGTCTTCAGATCAGCCCAACTGTCACGTCCTTAAGGAAAGCTTCCCTGACTTTCCCAATCAGTCCCGGGTTCTCTACTGCACCATATCCCTTCCATTCCTCAGAGGTGATACTACTATTTTGTTTTTTGGGTTCTTTTTTGAGACAGAGTCTTGCTCTGTCGCCTGGGCTAAAGTGCCATGGCATCCACCTGGCTCACAGCAACCTCAAACTCCTGGGCTCAAGTGATCCTCCTGCCTCAGCCTCCCAAGTAGCTGGGACTACAAGCATGTGCCACCATGCCTGGCTAATTTCTTTGCATTTTTAGTAGAGATGGGATCTTGCTCTTGCACTCCTGACCTCAAGTAATCCTCCCTCCTCGGGGTTCCAGAGTGCTAGGATTACAGGTGTGAACCAATGCGCCTGGCCTGGTGATACAACGTTTATTTGTGTGATTCTTTGACTAATGTCTATCTACCCATTCGCTGTGTGTTTCATGAGAATGAGTTCCATGCTATCTCTAGGACAGTGTCTGGCATATATTAATAGTACAGACTCATTAAATACTTGTAGAATAAAGAAATGAATGAACAGGTATTTTAGAAGCAGAAAATCCAGTGATGTGGTGGGGACTGGGGTGAGGGGGATTGGAGGGCATTAGAGGCTGACACATGAGAGTAGGGAGACATGATCATCTCTCATTTGGACAGAAATCTTCAGACAAGCAAAGAAGTAACCCAAATCAGACACCCCCTCCTCCTGAACGGAGGCCTTTCAGGAAACTGAAAAAGGGAGTTTTATGTACATCAATAGGCCCCGAGAGCACCACTATGTTATAGGAGAGAATGTTAACTTACATTTCTAAGGTCAACCCTAAATATTAATAAAAGGTTAAATTACATTATTGGTATTCACATATTAAAAAAGAAATATTATAAAAATAATGAAAGTCAAGATTTGCTCTTGAAAAGGAAAGGTTATTTGGAAAATAAATTAATATATGAGGTCAGATGAACTGTACTGTATTTATTTTGTAGAAATATATTCTTTGTTGCCAACACTTAGATATTTAATTTCATTATTAGATCTAAGACATATTTCTTTTTTATTTTATTTATTTATTTATTTATTTATTTTTTCTCACTTTCCTAAGACATATTTCTTTAACAAAATAATCTAGAAGTGGAATTTTCGGTGGGTTGATGATATCTGGAGAATAGTATTTATGAGGCCAAATCATGGGTCATTTCCTCACAAACTTGTGATGATGTTGTGCTCTCTGGTATAGATTTCACTCTTACTTCTAGCTAGACATGGTGCAGATGCAGATCTAGGGGACTGGATAAAATTGCATGAATAGTTTGTACAAATCCACCCTTCCTAGTTAAAAAATAACTCAAGGTTGGTTTGTATAATATAATTTTGGATACCTGCCATGTTCAAGGCTTGGTAGTAGAGACTGCATGTGTGGCAATCCCATCTCTGCCATCATAGCATTGGATCTATTTTCCTATATGAATGGATGCATTATTGCTGAAGTTGGACTGTTGTATGGGGACTCCTTTTATGGGGAAAGATATACAAATATTAGTCCTGGGCTGGTAAAAGACAGAATGCTTTTATTCCGAATCTCCATAGGGAAAGATGAATTATTAGGCATGCACCCTACATGTCTTCAGTGTGTGAGGCAAAGATTGGAGCAACAACTCCCAGGAGACTGTTCCCTCTGTGCAGCTCCTATCTGTCTTGTGAGCACCTGGAAAACACTGCCCAGGGTTTAGAGTCAAACACAAAATTATCTGATTGGCTTATTTCCACATCAGTTACTTGTCGTGTGCTTAAAGCAAGCCCACATAAAATCCTCCCTCCTGTGGATCAAGTTGGCAAGCCCAATCTGGAAAAGTGACCGACTGTGCCAAGTGGGGCGAAGGGCCTGGGTTATGGCCATCAGTGACTCGTGGGGCCGATTTTCCATGGTCTGGACCCAGCAGCCTGAAACAACGCCTATGAAGCTGTCACACTCTGTTGTGTCAGGGTGACTCAAGCACCTTTGGGCTGGGACCATTGAAATGATGGACTGTTACAGTCTTCCCTTGTAATGCCCATTTAATGCCTGCTCAGGGAGCACTTCATTTACACATCACTTACATGCTAGACTTATGCAATTTTGGGTGAAAATTCAGTATTGTTCTTGCACAGGAACCATGCTCTTATTTAAATGAGATGAGCCCTTGTACCCTAAATGCAGGCCTGCACACGTATTCATCAACCATTTCTAGCATGACTTATCATGGAATTACATTACAATTTTTAATGAAGATAATGCTCAGATTTCAAAGGAGGAAAAATAGTTTAAAACAAGAAAACATTTGGATTTTGCTTATGGTAATTTTTAGGAAGAATTCAGAAGAGTTACAGTCTTGTGTAATATGCTTTAGACTAGAGGTTTATTGCCTTATCTACATCTTAGGTTTGATTGGTAGTAGGAATACAAATGCCAATATGATATACACCTTGGAGCAGTGAGTCAAATCATTGTGCTTATTGGGCAATTTCAGAGATTATCTATAGATACTGTTTCTGATTTCTGTGTCATAGAATTAAAAAGCATAGGAGGTGACTTTATGCATATACAGGAATAATCCAAATTTAAGATAAAAAATATAGAAAAGACTAATCATGATCCATGGAGGTCTCATCATATTCAGATACTAAAATAGAAGAAAATTATTTTTGAAGTCACAGTTCTCATATATCGAAGAAATGACTGGGGAACAATGAGGTCTCTTTCCTTAGTAGTTAAATAAGTAGAGACACGTATTTCACTTATTTGTGGTGATTATAAACGGCCAGGGTGAGAATTTTAAAGTCATCACCACAAGAATAATATCAATCAATTTTAGTCCATTTTTGTTTTCCAGTGAGCGTGTAATGCAACAGAACACACAATTCTTAGACTGTTCTTTTAATTAAAATTGGAAATGAAAATTATTTGGGGGATGTTTCTGTGAAGGAAGAATATTGATGGTTTAATTTAAATTCTGCATTGAATTTCCAATAAATTGAAATGCAGGGATTTCTCTCCAACTACCGTGTTTCCCTGAAAATAAGACCTACCCATAAAATAAGCCCTAGCAGGATTTCTAAGCATTTGCACAATATAAGCCCTACCCCAAAAATAAGACCTAGTGATGGGCGTGGCTACACAGCGTATCTGCACAACCCATGCATTTCGTCTGGGAGCGATAAAGAAGATGAGTAGCCCTTCTAATCTGCCCCATGAGAGCTCTATTGCTCGACATGAGAGATTGGGGCCAATGGTTCCAAAGGAAATAGAGTCGCAAGAAATTCAGGATGGAATTTGGGGTTTGGAGAGTTATGATGATGTTCTAGAAGAAGACGACTTAACTATATTTGAATAAATGTAGATTGTTGTATTGTACTTAAAAAAAAATAACACATCCCCTGAAAATAAGCCCTAGGGTGTCTTCTTGAGGAAAAATAAATATAAGACCCTGTCTTATTTTCGGGGAAACATGGTACATGGAACATTTTAGCAGATTAATGACTGGTCATTTCAAGAGTCAAAAGTGCTCAACCAGCTTTTGTTGGGAGAAAATGAACTACTGTATTTCCATTTTAAGTTTATTCATCTATAGATTGTTGATACTACTAATTTATAACGGATGGCGTCATTTGCAGTGATTTAGCCTGTGTTATCGCACCTCTGTCCTGGCCAACCTCGGTTCCGCACCTATGGTTTTGAAATGCTGTTTCCCCTCAGTAATTATGAAGCTGGACATGACTCTTTGCACCTAGTTCACAGTTCTTTTTACCTTTCACAGTCTTCCATGAATGTAAAACCCTGGGGTTTGGACGATTTGGGTGAGTGTTTTATTTCCGGTCGACACATCCTGAGATAGCTTGTGGCGGTAAGTGGGCCTCCATTTCACAAAGGTAACTGAGCACGGGGAAGGGATCTGTGGTCACTGTGGAAAAGGTATTATAAAGCAGCAGAAGAAAAATGGAAAACACAAAAACCAAAAGAAAATTCCCCAAACAGCACAACAAAAAGATTTTCTGTAGCGATGGAGAGGCCTTCAGCACCCAAATCCCACCTGAATGGCGGTGTTCACCGCCTCATGAATAGCAAGTGCAGAGCCAGCTATGGGTAAAACGGTGGCACTGTCTCCTGCTTATCTTTTGCTTGTTCAGCTTCCCAGGTCGGCACTGGTTTTTTTTCTAGAAGCTTCGCTTCCACTCTTCCTCCACTTCAGGTGCTCAGCATGCCTTTTGCTCTTTTGATCCTTGTTCAGGTAGCCATGCTACCTCTCAGACAGCCTGGACCCTCACCCACAGCCGGGGGCACAGAGCCCAGAGGGTGACTGCTGGTCAGAGATGTGGACGAGTCTGCGGAATTTCAACAGATTCTATAAAGGCACTGAATTCAGTTGTGTATTTTGCTCATTTAGCCTGTAATTTCAAACACGACCTTGCAGCTCACGCAAAGCAAGAGAAAGGATGGTTGGAGGCTAGAAATGTCAGGGCAGAGGCCATGAAGGAGGAAGCAGAGATGAGACTTTCATTCATGCTTTCTTGCTTTCTCCCCCTTTTTCCAAATCAGCCTCAAAAAAAGTTTGCATATTTGTCTTATTACAGAACCAACATTTGGCTTGATTGTCTTGATTTCATCTTTGTTTTCTATTTCATTCACTTCTGGATTTATATTTTTACCACTTTCATCATTTTTACTAAGGTCATAAATTGGGTGCTTAGCGCATCCATTCTTAGTTTTTAAATTTCCTAATATAGGCATTTAAGGATATACATTTCCCTCTAGGTACTATTTTTGCTACATCTATAAGCTCTGATATGCAGTATTTTCATTATCATTAATTTCTAATCATTCTAGGTTTGCATGACTTTTTTTTCTTTGAGTAATTAGAAGTAAGTTTTTAAGGTTTCCCAATATGTGAGTTCCCGACCGATTCCCCCCAGTCTTTTTGCTGTGGACTCCTAATCCGACATCATTGAACTATTTTGTGATCAGAGGGCAGGTTCTGTTTGATACAGACTTTTACAAATTTGCAGAGACTTTCCTGTGGGCCTAGAATTGTGATCAGTTTTTGTAAATGTTCCCCATGTGTGTGTTTGGGAAAAATGTATATTCCTTACTTGTTGGGTCTGGCATTCTGTTTCATCCAGTTCTAAAGCTCTAAATGATGTTGTTCAAATCCCTTCTGTCTGTGCTGGATCGTCTTTGTTTCCTCCAGAGCTACCCCCCAAGTTTCCTCGCCCTGCTTTGTGCAGCCAGAGGCTGGCCTATACTAACTACAGCAAGGACTCCCTTGTTCCCTGGCTTCCACGGGTTCTGCCAATGGGAAATAGGGTACGAGATTAAAAAGCCGTAGAGAAAATGGTTGGAGTATTAATTCACCCAGCTCCCCACTGCCAGGCTATTTTGGCAAAGACTGCAGTCCCCTGTCCAAGGCCACTGAGCTTGTCCACACCCTGTCCTTCAGCTACAAGTCTCCCTGGTGTTGGTGCCACACGCGTGCGCGGGCCCTTGAGGCCTCGGGGAGGTAACTGCCCCTGCTGCCAGCTCAGGATGTGCTTCTGCCACGGTTCTTGGCTGAACCTCACCCATTCCTTGCGAATATTTCTCCATTAAACTCTCTCCACTCACCTCATCTGAAGGTGGCATCTCTTTTCTGCCAGAACCTAAGTGATCGAATCGCTGGACTCACTTTTTCCTGCTTGACTTAATAATATTAATAATTGAAAGAGATGAAATGCAATTTTCCATTATGATGGTGGATCTATGCTTTATGTATACAGCCTGCCTTTGGTTCCACATCCATGGCCTCAACCAATCATAGATCAAAAATATTCAATAAAAAATTTGGGTCTGTACTGTACATATACAGACTTGTTTTTTATATCATTATTCCTCAAACAATATAGTCTAACAACTATTTACATAATATTTGCATTGCATTAGGTATTATAAGTAATCTAGAGATGATTTAAAGTATATGGAGGATATGCATAGGTTAAATAAAAATGCTATGCCATTTTATACTGGGGACTTGAGCATCTGGGAATATTGGTATTGAGGGGAAGGGAGAACCCTGGAACCAATTTCCCATGGATACTAAGGGACAACTGTATTTTTGCTTAATATATTTTCTTTTTTTTGAGATGGGGTCTTGCTATGTTGCCCTGGCTAGTCTCAAACTCGTGGCCTTAAGAGATCCTCCTGGCTCTTTCCCATCTTGCAAGATGGCGGGTGGAAAAGTTGAGAAGAAGACGGATACTAAAGAGAAGAAACCTGAAGCCAAGAAGGCTGATGCTGGTGGCAAAGTGAAAAAGGCTAACCTCAAGGCTAAAAAGGTTAAGAAGGGGAAGCCACACTGCAGCCGAAATCCTGTTCTTGTCAGAGCAATCAGCAGATATTCCTGATCTGCCATGTACTCTAAGAAGGCCATGTACAAGAGGAAATACTCAGTGGCTAAATCCAAGGTTGAAAAGAAAAAGAAGGAGAAGTTCCTCGCCACTGTTACAAAACCAGTTGGTGGTGACAAGAATGGTGGCACTCGGGTGGTTAAACTTTGCAAAATGCCTAGATACTATCCAACTGAAGATGTGCCTCGAAAGCTGTTGAGCCACGGCAAAAAACCCTTTAGCCAACACGTGAGACCTGGGACCATCCTCATCATCCTCACCGGACGCCACAGAGGCAAGAGAGTGGTTTTTTTGAAGCAACTGGGCAGTGGCTTGTTACTCGTGACTGGACCTTTGTCCCTCAATCGAGTTCCTCTGCAAAGGACACACCAGAAATTTGTCATCGCCACTTCCACAAAAATTGATATCAGCAATGTGAAAATCCCTAAGCATTTCACTGATGCTTACTTCAAGAAGAAGAAGCTGTGGAAGCCCAGACACCAGGAGGGTGAGATCTTCCACACAGAAAAGGAGAAATACAAGATTACAGAATAGCGCAAAGTGGATCAGAAAGCTGTTGACTCCCAAATTTTACCAAAAATCAAGGCAATTCCTCAGCTCCAGGGATATCTGCGATCTCTGTTTGCCCTGACAAATGGAATTTATCCTCACAGATTGGTATTCTAAATTTTTACAAAGCACCTAATTAAATAACTAAAAGATAAAAAAAAAATGAGATCCTCCTGCCTCAGCCTCCTGAATAGCTGGGACTATAGGCAGGCATTGCTACACCCAACTAAGGCTATTTTTCTTAAGTGCATACAAGCTTAGAACTATTATACTTTCATAGTGAATCTTTTATTTTTATATAGTAGCCTTCTCTATATCTAATAATGATTTTTGTCTTTAAGTCTATTTTGTCAATATTAATATTGCTAGCTGTTTATATAGCAGCTCCTTTTTATATTCTTAAAAATTATTGAGAACAGCAAAGAGATTTTGTTTATATAGGTTATATATATCCATATTTACCATATTAGAAATTAAAACTGAGAAAAGGTTAAAATATTTATTTATTAATTCATTTAAAAATAATAGTAATAAGCCCATTACATGTTGATATGAATAATACATTTTAAAAATTAAAAACATTGTATTTTCTGAAAAAAAAATTAGTGAGAAGAGTGGCGTTGCTTTACATTTTTTGTAAATCTCTTTAATGCCTGGTGTATTAGAAGATAGCTGGATTCTTGCATCTGCTTCTGCATCTAATTTGTTGGGATATGTTGTTTTGGTTGAAGTTTATGAAAAAAATCCAGCTTCATACAGATATGTAGTTGGAAAAGGGAAAAGTAGTCTTTTTAGATAATCATGGATATTCACCTTTGATACCACACCAACACTCAGTAAGAGGTGGTTCCTTAAGGCTGGCTATAATATGAAATCTGAAGCCACATCAGTGACATTTTCATATTCTGTTACATTAAAGCCCACTGATCTATCTTGTACGTTGAATGGGTCCCTTACCCATGCATGACTTTGTAATGTCCTTCATTGGCCATTTGGAAAATATTGGTTCACTGAGCTTTGAAGATCTTCTAAATGTTGATAGATTTAGCTATACAATATCAAAAAATCACTTCTGTACCATGCATTGTATGTAATGAACTAATTCTAGCCCCAGTTCTTCTTTCTGAACTCAAGGCAACTCTTGGGGCTCAGAACACAATACCCCAAAGTATGGTGCTTTGGTGGGCTGAGTACTTTGAACTGAAGATTGGAAAGGCCTGAGAAGCAAGGTCTCTCTAACCTGCTCCTGTCCCACTGTCTCCTGCCTCTTTTTCTCCCCCGAAGTAAGTCACAGAAGCCAGAATTCCTCTTCCCCAAGGCAAGTCTTAGAAATTAGAACCCCTCTCCCCGAAAGCAAACCATAATACCTAAAAAGATCACTTTCTCCCTCCTCCCTTGAAGATCCTCACTCCAGAGGGGTCCTGCCCTTGCCCTGGAGGAAGGGATGCTACACAGACAGGCCCAGAAGAACCTGAACAGGCCTTGCTGGGTTTCCCCCTCAGTCTATTAGCATTAATTAGATCATACCCTTTTGTCCAGCTACATTTCTACATGGTTGTCCATTCTTCATGGAACCTAAGCATAAAAATAATTTTCCCTGGGTCTTTGGGTCTTCATTTCTGAAGGCTCCTGTGTCATGTCAGACTGATTAAATGAGTTTGTTATGCTTTTCTATCATTAGCCTGTCTTTTGTTGTAGGAGATCAGCAGTGACCCTTACAATGGTTAAGAATCACACTTATCTGCCCCTACGCAACCTTTTGAATACTTGAATTTTTTGGCAGCACACTTGAATGTGAATACCTATTTACAGAAAAAAAATAGAAAATCGAGAAAGGTTTTCGATAGCCATCATCACATTATTTATTTACATACTCTTTCAGCACAAGTGCTGTTTGCATAGTGCTGTGAACTGCTCAAGCTGCACCGCCTTGTAACTCTCTAAGGGCAAAAGTCCAGCATGTTGTATTGACCATTGGTTCTGTCTTCCAGGATGACTTGGCATTAAACTATAGCTGTTTCCTTCTTTTGGCAGAAACTTGTACCCGACCTCAGGCTGACATCATGACCCACTTGGCTCAAGATTTTATCTGGAAGACATTGCCAGTATGTATTCTCCATGACAGCTAAAATATAGTTTACACATTGATCAAATTTTGATGGCATCCCCAGCAGGGTTCAAGGTTCACCGGGGTACCACAGCACATAGGGGAAAATGAATGTGGTGCAGTAGTTGCCATAGTGACAGCACCAAGGATGTCAGGCCCTGCCCCATTGGCTCTGAGGGGGCTCATCATGAACTCCTCTGGAATCTGTCCTGCCCTATCTCCTGAGCCAACCAGGAAATATAGCAAAGGCTCAGCATCAGCCCTCCCTCACTCCCTGGCCTATTCAGTGGGGTTTAGAATGAGTCCGCTCCTTCCCTGACTCCAACTCCAGGGGCTCAGCCACATTCAATCAGTCTCTCATTTGTTCTTAAGGCACATTCACCCCCAGTCAGTCCCATAGCCCAAAGAAAGGACCACCAGGTGTCTGAGTCGCTATCTCCTCTAGAAGCCCCCCATCCCTAACCCCTTTCCATGGCTGTATTGGCCTCTTCTGAACGCTAGTGTGGTATTTGAGGGCCTGATTTCTGCCTTAACTTTGCTGGTGCTCCTCTGAGGCTGGAGTGAATCTTAACCTCGAGAGTAGGACAGGGCAAGGGGATGGGTTCGGGTGGAGGGAGCAGAACTGAGAACTTATCCTCAAGTGTTGATTTATTTACAGAGAAAATATTGAAACCTGTATTTCAGCCCCAGTAAAACATTCTTTAGAATCATTCCCAGAAAACACACACACACACTGAATTTGCCTAAGGGACAAGTTCTTTCATGGTAGAAAGGATATAACTTGGAGCAAAAGAACCCATTTCAAACTTTAGCCCTACAACTGGACCCAAAATGAACACCCCTTTCCCCCCAAAGAGTAAACAAAAAACAAAAAATCCTCCCCAAGCACAAAATCAACAAAACAGACTGACAAACCACACCACTGACCAGTTCACAGACTTATCTGCAGCTAATGACACAAGCACCAACCCCACCTGGCTGGCCCCTGAGCCCTCCATTGGGATGCGGGAGATCATCCACAGTGTGAGCAAAACTGAAGATCAAATAGCCATCAAATTATCTGGAGAGAAAATGAGCCAAGCGCCCAACCAACAACAACAAAAAAATACGGATGGAAAAGAAGTGGTCGAATACACTGAGTTATGTAAGAGTCTGAGAAAGAATTCATAGGGTTTCTGGAAACACAATTTCATCAAGAGCCGAAGGAAAATGAAAAGGAAGACAGCAGGCGTAATTGCCGTGAGCAACAGCCTCCCGCTGAGACAGAAGAGTTTTACTATCAGCCGGGTAAGAATACATCCAGGCAAATACAGGAAACACGGAAACAAATACTTCTCATAAAATCGGGATGGGAGGATAAAAGGGCGCATAGAGACCCGCCACGTGTAGCAGAAAAGAGAGTGGGCAAAGGCCAGAGAAGGTGATAATAGAAAAAGAAAAGTGAGAAAATTACATCTCTGTGGGCACCATGAGGTTGGAGGAAGGCAGGCAAATAGAAGATGCTTAAAATGTAACAGAGCAAAGCATCCACACCACCGCAGGTCAGATCCTGTTAGAGCGAATGGTGTCAAAGAAAACCTCTTTATGAAAGAGGGAAAAGGAGGAAGGGGGAAGGTGTAAGTGCAGGAGGAAAAGTGGCTGCTAGAAGTCAGGAGAATCAGGTCATGCTGCTGGTCCTCTTACCACCCGGCTATGCTGTCCTGGGCACACCACCTAACCCTTCTGCTCGGAGCTTTCTGTTCTGTAACGCCCAGGCCTTAGCGCAGAGTAGTGATCTGTGACTTTTTGGTGGCATGACCCCTTTAAGAATCTGACAAAGTTCATAAATCCTTCCCCCAGAAAAGTTTACACAGGCTTATACGTGATGTTTCGTACCGTTTCCAGGGAGTCACACATATTTTGAAAGGAGACATTGGACCATAGATTTAGAATTATAGCCTTGACTGGTCTCTTCTATCATTTCTAGCTTGAAAAACCCATGGTTCAACGATTTCCAGGTGGTTAAGTGTTTACTTATTTCAAATAATATTTAATGCAACAAAACTCCAATCCAGGGAGACTCTGCTGGAGTGTGCAGAGATTGCGCCAAGGGGATTCCATATGTAGCAGAGACACGGGTATGAGGAGGCAGTGAGGGGACAGTGGACCGGGCTCAGAGTCTCTGGCCTGGCCTTTTAGCAGCGCTGGGTTTTCTACTCACTCAGTCTTTCAGTGAAACTTAACCTAGCATATTGCTGGGGTTTGTCTTGGCTCAGTGCTTCCTATTCTGATGACCTCATATTCTTTCCCTTGTCCCATTTTCTCTCTTTCCTTCTCTGACCTTCTCTTCTCACCCTCCTTTATCCTACTTTTTTTTATGAAGTGAGGGAGTGATTAGGGTCTAGTGGCTTGGAGGTAAATATTAATAACTTTAGAAATAACTTTCCATGTACCAGAAGTGGCGCCAGGACAGAGAGACCAATAAAAAAAATATGAGACACCATCTCTGTTCTCATGGAATTTATAGTGCGATCGGGAAGATAGGATATAAATACATGAAAAATGAAGTCGTCATAAAGGATTAGGTTACAAGAGAGAAGATTACAGTACAAGAGGTGTCTTTAGGCTGTTCTGTCCTGTGGATGAGCTGCACAGGCCATTAAAGCTATAAGTTTAAAGGAAGTTGAGAAGAGATGCATCTTGGTGTTGGGCAGGGGCCAGGCCTGGAAGGATCTGGGAATACGAATGTCTGGGAACATTCAAGAGAGCAGGAGGTGAGAGGACATTCTTATTCAATTCATCTTGGTTCTCTTCCCTTCCTTTCCAGGGCTCCTACTGGAAGCCCTGCTTCCCAAACTCTAAGTCAGACTACCATGTAGAAGACAATCAACACAATAGGCCAGATAAGATGGGATCATCTTTGGACTAGGGAAAAAGAGCATCTCTTTTGCATCCACCAGGACATAAAAGAAAAGCTAGAGTGACTACTCCTTGGAGAAACCCCTTCATTTCTTCATCAATGTTTCCTGAGTACCTACTGTGTCAGGCACTGAGCTGCACTGTGGGGATACAGCAGTAAACAAGACATAGGTGGCCCTGACCTCTTGGAACTTAGCAAAGGACAGCCAGGCACCAGTTTGCACTGTGTCCAGGGGCTCTGTAGGCAGAGGACAGCTGACGACAGCACCGCTCTTTCAGCAGAGTGAGAAGTCTGACAGCCCACTGTATTCTGTCAGGACCTGCTCTGGCATTCGGCTGGTGGTTGGTTGGTGGGTGCCACCATGAGCAGCCACTTGTCCGGGAGCAGAATTTCTGATTCTTAAAAATGACAAAGATGCTAAGGGAACACTGAAATCAGAGCAGTAAGCGGAATTTCAGCATTCAGCTTCTGATTAATGAAGCTAGCAGTGTGGCAAGAATACAATGTGGAAATCGTCTTGAGGTTTGGGAGAGGTACATTATAGAGATCGGTGGTATTACAAAGAATACAAATAGCAGGTAGGAACAAGTAGGCTTTTGAAAAAATGCCCAAAACCAGGTAGCACAACAGAGATAAATAAAATACACAGTAAAGAGGCAAAATAATAAAACACTGTAATTTGGCCTCCCAGCATGAAGGAGGGAAGCTGAGACTGGAAGAATGGATTAGAATTCATGAGTCATTTGTTCAGGTTTGAACCGATGGAGCCCTGGCTGTGTGGAGAGGCTGGAACAAGCTGCTTGTGCTTCCTTGCACCCCAAGATCCCCGTACAATGGACTCACACTCTCTTCCTTTCTCCTATGATGCTAACCATTTTTAAAGCAACAACTCTGGGCCCAGCAATGTGTTTACATCTTCACAAAGCCCTGCTAGGAATAGATAAGGAAACGGGGGCTCAGAGACATGGACGACGCAGCCAATTCCAATCTTCATGACTTGGTGATTGGTGCTCCTCTTCCTACAGTCTAGCACTCCCTGTGTCCTTTGACACGTGTCGAATGACTTCTGTTTGAGAGGCAAAGCAGAAGCCTCATCAGAGTGAGCACCAGGGAGCCAAATGGTCTAGAAATATCCCTTTCCATGGACAAAAAGCAGGGACATCCCTTTAATTACTTTTGCGGCTGCCTTAAATCGGTGTCTGCTAAGGAATGATTTGAGAAACAAGTCGCATCTTGTAGTGCCAGAAAGTAAGAAGGTGATTACAACAAAACCAAACCCCACATGGATTGGGTGGTAAGCTGAAGGCAGACAGCGCCCAGCTGAAAGAGCTTCCAGTGGCCAAAGCGAGAACAACTTGAACAATAATATAAAGGGGTATTCAGTTATAACCCAAGGTATATAATAAACATTCAAGAGTCCGTACTGATATAAACAAATGATCAAGTAAAATAAATAAATGGAGGAGAGAAGAATCTCTGCATAATAATTCCAAATAATTTCTGTAGATACTTTGCCCTCAAGAGGGGAGCATAACTCCTCGCACCCCAAGTGTGGGTTGCGGGCAGTGACTTCTTTTCAAGGAGTGCAGTGTGGAAGGGTGGAAAAATGCATAGCTTTACAGGGGAGAAACCCAACAAACATTCCCTCAGCCAGGGACCGAAGTCCACATCCGCAGCGGTGAGTCAGTTTGATGTGATGACAATGGCACTTTATCTCTGTGATTTCCAAAGCCCTGTAATCCTGCGAGAAGGACATTCTACAAAATAACCCACCAGTTCTCCTCCAAACCATGAAAAACAGAAAATATCTAAGAACCGGTCAGAGCCAAGAGAAACCTAAGAAGACACGTAGACCAAAGGTACTGTGGTGTCCTGGATGGACCCTGGCACAGAAAAAGGACCTCAGGTAAAAACCAAGGAAATATGAATAAAATAGGGACTTTAGTTAACAATAATGTGTTAATACTGGTTTATTAATTTTAACAAAGATGTCAGTAATAGGGAAAACTAGGTATGGGGTATATGGAAACTCTGTCCTCTTCTCAATTTTTCTGTAAATATAACACTGTTCTAAAGAAAATAAAGTCTATTGAAAAAAATAGGCTAAACTCTATGAGCAGGAGAGTTTCAGCATGAACTTAAAATGTCCAGTGTAGATGGGGCATGTTGCCGTCTGTGATGCTGTGTATTGCCACTCCAGGCCAGCTCGCTGTCATGCCAAGGGCCGCTTAGCCTTCGGAAGGGCTGGGGGAAGGGCTGCGCCTGGGGTGCCCGTGGGCACAGGAGACTGAGCCCTGGACCTTTCTCCCTGGACTTTCCCCGGTGAGTGGCATCAGCTGGCCCAGGGCTGGGCTGGGAGGGGCGTTGGGAGCAGGCGCAGGAGTCAGGCGGGTTTCCTGGCCTTCGCCCCCACACACTCATGGCCCCATTTTGATACCTGTGTCGCCCCTTCCCAGAAGGCCCTGTACATTTTTGCCAACCCCAGTCCTATTTTTTGTTTCTCCCTCCCTTTGTTTGAACACATTTTCACTGAGCGCCTTACTAGGCACTGGGTCTACACAGCACAGGGAGGATGCATGGGAGAAGCAGACTGAGGCACGATTGCAGATCACGGTGAGGAAACAGAGCTGTGGTGGAGACCCAGGGGAGGGCCCTAAATTAGATGGTATAGCTAGAAAGACCTTTCTTTCCCCTCCACTTAAGACAAAACAAAGGCAAATTTAGAGAAATTAGGTCAGAGAAAGCAGACATACTCCAACCAGGTAGAAATGAGACGTTATTCAGCATAAAACGTGGGGAGAAGTAAACAAAATCTGTTATGGATGGAAGGGTGGTACACACCAGCTGAGCCATGCTCATAAGATGCGCCCTTTCTGACCCCGACTCCTAGGCCAGCAAGCCACCTTCTCGTCTTTGCTGTGGTTCCCAGGAATTTCAAAGTCAGGAAGAAGGGTCCCTGCATGGGTGACATCGTATTCCAGTCACTGGAAAAGACTGAGTCTTATCGTAAATAAACTTGCATCCTGGTTTGCAGTGCTTACGGTGGGACTGCCACCCAACCCAGTAAGGACCAAGTCCTGGAACAGCAAGGCTCAGACCCAGCCTCTGTTACGGAGGCAGGCAAAGGGCCTGGAGGGATCCTGACGAGAGGCCCTACTACTAACATAGTAACGCTGAAACAGCTAGAGAAGACCTTTTTCTAGCTGAAGGGGGAGCATTTCAGTTGAGGCCTGAAGGATGCAAAAGAGAAGTCCTGCAAGGCATGGAGTTCTTGTAGAGGGAACAGCATGTGTGAGGGCTCGGAGGCAAGAATGAGCTTTGCATGTTTAAAGAGCTGAAAGAAGGGCAGAGGGAAGGAGAAGGGCACAGGATGAGAAAATGTGGAAATAAACTCAATGGCTAATAAACACACTTAACCCATGTAGACTGATCTATTGGTTCTCTCCCCCAAGAATTGCCCATCTTGGTTAGTGGCATTGCCATCCACAAATCCAGTGGTTATCTTTGATTCTTCTCTTTCTCTCAACTCTGCATCTACTCCTTTGGGTATTCCTGTGGGCTCCATCTCCAGAATACATCTTTCCCAGTCTCCACTGCCTGTGCCTGTGGCTGGTGTAAATGGAAAATCACAGACGACTACCCCACAGGCTGCTACATAAAGGCCTTCCACACGCCCCATCCCTCTGGAAACTCTAAACCTGGGAGAGTCTGAATTTGAGTTCTTGCCCAATTAAAACCTGCATGTACAGTATATGTGTCTCTCCTAAAGCCAGATTTTTTTAAAATTTAGAAAACAATTTTCATATTTTATAAATATATTTGCCTCCAGCATTTCCAGTTATTTTAATGGTAAATAATGCTGGTGCTTATATTTTATGCCACCATAATTCAGAAGATTAAAGGAACGACAAACTCTAATTTATATTTTGTGCAGCAATCTAAGTTAAAACCTCACTGTCTCTGGCTATTTTAACCTCTTGAGGAGAGAAAAGAATGGTTTATATGCTCTGTTGAATATTTATAGTCATTACTTTCCCCCTAACATCATTAAGATTTATCTATCTCCCCGTTCAACACATATTTTTGGAGAACATACTATGTACGAGCTATTGTGTCCAGCGCTGGGGCCCGCTCTCCTTGGAGCTGGAGGAGACACAAGGCCACCAAGAAATCCCCTGATTCACATAGTAACGTGCAGAAGAGGAGTGGAGTGAGGGGAGGGGAATGATGGCAGTGGGAGGCTCTGCTGGGGCTTGGTGGTGGGGAAGGCCATTTTCTGGATAGGGCAACACAGAACTTTCTCCCAAGAGGGCGTCACTGCCCAGGTGATACTCTGCTTTGCCCAGAGTACACTCTTGGTATCTGTTGGTTTCTTTGCCTGTGCAGGGGTCTGTGTCAACACACTAAGGTTTATAGATCCGTCTTTGCTTGGTTTCTGGGAAGGCTTATGTGGCTCTCATTGAGATCTCTGCTTCTGAATCTATCAATATTTTATAAGAAAATTGGTCTCAAGCAAGTCATTGTTAACAGAGAGAAATGGAGAATTTTTTTTTTTTTAATGTTTCTATTGCACTATAGGTATTTTGGGAATGTGAAGTCACTTATAATGGTCTATAAATCAGTTTTAAATGACTGATGTTTGTTACACAAAAACAAGCACTTTGGATGCATAGCAGTTTTCTATTTTATCTCATTTGAACTTTTTCTTTATACCTCATTCCAGAAATTGGAATGTACCTTTGATATAATTGCCATTCTTTGTAAAACGTTGTTTTTGATCTTTGCTAAATAAACGGAAGGCGAAAGGCTGACTTCAATGCATGGTGTAGGGGTGAGAGAACCTTTGCTCTCCCCTCTGGAGGTTCGATAATTGAGTCTGCTGAAATAAACTGGCAATAGACAGATCAACAGGAGAAAAGGCATACGAATGCATTGTGTGCTTGGGGGCATCACAGGAAAATGAGTACCCAATAGCCCAGTGAGATTCAGAAGCTTGTGTACGCATATGCTTCTTCAGAGGGGAGAAGGAGGGCTGTATGCAGTTTTAGAGGAAGAGTGAATGGTGTTTAGGGAGATGAATGGGCCCAAAGAGCAGACAATACCCTGGGACAAAGGCTCTGAGTGTGGTGTCAACTCTGGTCTTCCTTCCTGCCAGTTAATCTTCCCTGTTTGATGAGGTTATGGAGGGGACTCAAGACAGGTGCATTCCTTCTGGAGGAACTCTGCTTCGTCTGTGCTTAGGGAGAGGCAGAGTGGTGAGACACAGGGGGTGGGAGGTCAGAGAGATCTCAGTTCTGACGCTGCCCCTTTACTTCAAAGCACTCAGCATGTCAAAGCCCCATGCTTTGGGGTATCATTTTCTGAGCCCCAACAATGGTTTCAGTGCAGCAGGACACTGTTTTCTGATTTCTCTTCACCCTTTTGTTTGGAATCGTCCTCATCTGGTGGCAGCAGAATCTTTTAATAATTGGTACTGTAGTCCAGCTATGCAAGTTTATCTCATTGCTCTGCTCTGAAATCATGGAAGCCCTACACCTGCTCCTGCTGAGCACTCCAAGTGTGGCTTGCGGGCCTCTAACTATCACCTCGAAAGTCTTGAACTGTTTTGTTCCATCTACGCCCAGTGCTGACATCTCCTCTCCTTATCTTTTCCTTAGGTACAGGTCCCTTGGGCCATCCATTCAGAGCAGGCAGGTGGGCCTGAACAATGGCTTGGACTCTGAAGTGTCTCCTGACGAAGGGTCTGAGGGCGGTGTGTGTGCTGATCAAGTCCAGCTCACTGTTGCCAACAGGAGAATCAGCCGGAGTAGGCTCTGGGTACCAGAGAGGAGGAGCTCGCCTCGCCTGGCAGGGTGGTCGGGGGTGACCCGTCCCCGGTGAGCTCTGCACCTCCAGCTCCCACTTCATAGGAACTTGGCCAGGGTCAGACCCTGGCCCCTCCCAGGCCCCTCCCTCACTTTCTACCAGGCCCCAGTTTCTACCTCCTCTCAGTCTTGGAGAGATACGGAGTCCTTCCATTTTCCTTGCTGTGTCCCTCAGAGGAAGTGACAGAGAAAGGACAGACTCAGCAGAGGCTGGCTCGGTGTGGATGCAAAGGTGACTTGGTGGGAAAAGGAAAGCTCTGTTTAGAGCTCTGGTGTGCACGTGGTCAGCCCAGGGTGCTCTGTGGGACCGAGCTTCTGCAGACATTTCTGGGGCTGCGGGTGTCCCTGGGGGCTACGTAAGCAGCACAGCTCTCCTTCCAGACACCCCGCGGTCCCTCCCTGCAGCCGCCACAGGCTTCCCATCTGTTTCTGCCTTTCATCCTGTAAGCCCTGGGAATTCGTCATTCCTAAGCACTCCCTCTTCTCCCGGAGCTGTCTTCAAAGCAGGCTGCATCTTTTCACCCCACCTCCTTGCTCTCACTGAAGTAAGTGCACGATAGCTTCTCTTTGCAAGGGCATTGTACTGTTAGTCTCTCTAGGGAGAAGGCACACGTAACAGATATCCGGATAGGAATATGGACTCAAGAAATAGTAGTTGAACATTGCCTCAAACTCTACCCTGGGACGCAAGGGGCCTAGGCTTCTTTTAATCCTCCTTTCTGGAAACACTTTTTCTGGGTGGCACTGTGGCTGTTCCTCTGGGTTTTGCCTGTGTTGTTTGCTCTGTCCAGGATTCTCTGGGCTGGGTGCTTCTAAGGGATATAGGAAAAGAAAATGGGGTGTTTTTTTCTATTCTCTCTTACATAGTCACTCAATACAACACTTCTGACATTAGATATGTGGAAGTTTCCTATATACATCAAGCACTTCTGGAGCAGACCCCAGCTGTTTGGCCTCTGATTCAATTCACCTCTGACACCAACCACCTGTAGATAGCTTTGGCCCCACAGGTTAAGGGCTCAGTCCCACAAGACTGCCCCTCCTTCAGCCGCACCCACCGCAAGCCCCAAGTTGTCACCTATACAAAGCTGAGCATCAACTACTCCCTCCTTGGGCTCAATGAATTTACTAGAGTGGCTCATGGAACTCAAGGAAATACTTGGCTTACATTTACCCATTTGTTATAAAGGATCTTACAGAGGTACTGGTGACCAGCTAGACGGAAGAGATGCATAGCCAAGGTTTGGGAGAAGGGGTGAGGAGCTTCCATCCTTCCCCCAGGTGCACCACCCTCCAAAAACCTCCATTTGCTCAGCAATCTGG
Source organism: Cheirogaleus medius (assembly GCA_008086735.1). NCBI lineage: Eukaryota > Metazoa > Chordata > Mammalia > Primates > Cheirogaleidae > Cheirogaleus > Cheirogaleus medius. The sequence goes on along the minus strand of VBSM01001562.1, from coordinate 19,993,892 downwards.
AAGCTCCCTGAACCTAGTCCTTTTTGGGTTTTTAGGGAGGCTTCATTGCCCAGGCATGATTGGTGACATCATTGGCCATGCGTGATCAACTCAACCTTCAGCCCACTCCCCTCGGGGATGGGGGGTTGAATGGAAAGTTTAAACTCTCTAAACACAGTTGCTCCCTCCCGCCTACCCCAAAAGGCCCTCCATCCTGAGGCTATCTGGGGCTCCTGACACCAGACGTCTCATTGGGCCGGATACATATTTCACAGTATCACAGTGCCAACTAGGCTTCCTAGCTCCTAGCTACTTTAAGGTTAGTGTCTTCCAGGATTGCCAGTCACTTTCCCGACAATCACTGGGCTCCCTGTGGAAGCACTTCCCGTCGGCTCCCTCCAGGCCTTCTCGCCTGTATACGGCAGTCCCACTTCACGTCTCCTCCTGTGGTTCCAGCCTCTAGACAAACCCCCTGGTACCTGGACCCTCTTTTCTCTTCTTAGATTGGTTTGTGTCCAGCTCAGGGCCAAGCTGCTCAAGCCTGTTCCAATCTCAGGTGAACATGCCACTCTCCTTCAGCTGTTGCTCTATGTCATGTTTTGGCTCAGAGGGTCTATGAATAATCGCTGGTGCACAACAATCCCAAAAGGAAGGCAAGAGAGCCTGTGGCTAAATGAGTAGGCTCTGAAGTCTGCTCCCTTGGCTCATGGCTGGGCTTCACCACGTATTAATAGTAGCTGTGTGACTTTGATGAAACTCACCTAACTTTAGATGGGGATGGTAATATATCTACATATACAGTTGTGATAAAGATTAAATATAGAGCTCTTAGAACAGGGCCTGGCTTGGGGAAGGTGCTTGATCCATGTGAGCTGTGATGATTCCCACTTTAGAGGTGGAGAAACTGAAGCCTGGAGAAGTCAGGTTACTTACTTAAGACCATCCAGCTGCAAAGCAGAGAAGCCGAATTCCAAGCCGAAGGCAGCCTGGCTCCGGACACTTCCCCTTAGCTGCCGGGCAGTGCCAGCTGATGCAAGCTCTGCCATCTGCCACTGGTCTGACCTACATGAGCCCCCGCTGACAGCTCCCACTTGGCTTGTCAACCTAAAATGAGTGACAGAGCAAAGAGTTTATTGGGGAAGAGTGGGGGATTGCAATGCAGGGTATGTGCAATGGCATATTCAAAGAGACTGGGGCAAGAGAAAACTTTTAAAGACAGAGAGAAGTCCATGGAAGTTGTTTTAAAACAAAGATCCCTGGTTACAGGCACTTGTTGTAGGAGTTGGCATTCATTCATTGGTGAGGACAGCCAAGTTAGGCAAGTGTCCTTGTGTAAGTGGCTTATCTTGAATGCTGAAGTTCTTGTCATAGGCATATGTGTGTGGGGGACTCCTGGCTCCATTTTGTTAGGGTTTGACATTAGTGTCTCCATTTCCATGCTGATGGCTCTCACTGCCTTCTGGCTGTTTCACATTCCCTCCAGCTCTCCTACTGGGGTGCTGAGCAGGCTTTGGGGAGATGAGACCAGCTCACCGCGAGGCCACCCAGTGCCCACTGAGCTGTCAAGTCCTTCTGGCCGGTCCCTCCCTCCACACACTTCCTTTGTTCTCAGTGATCCACCACTCAGGCACATCTCGTATCTTTACGAGAGCTCTTTAATAAAAAAGCGTAAAACTCACAGAACAATAACTGATAATATTTCCACCGAGGGAAGGGTGGTTCCTTTGCACAGGTATGGACAAACCAGTTCAGGTGCAAAGGAAAGTTGTTTTGGGCTTTCATCCAAAACTCAAACCAAACATGCAGGCGCTAATTTATTTTTAGGTTTTAAATTGTTCAGGAAACAATATTCCCATTTTCCATAGCCTTGATTGTTCGGGTTTTATCCAGGTTCACAGGACATGCTTTGAAACACCACACAAAGTCTGGGTTGTGGGGAGACGGTGCCGAGAGGAAGGATTCGGGGAGAGGGAGCTTTGCTTTTTGATGGAAAGCAGGAAGGACCGAAGGTCTTGGAATGGAGCCAGGTCCTGTCATACTTCTGGCCCCATTGTAAAGCCTGAGATGGTTTGGCTAAACATCAGAATGTGAAGGTGTTTCTTTGAATTAAACTTTATTGCACAGGGACTATATAGGAGAAATTCCATTTTTATGAGTTTCAAAAGTGTGATCTTTTTTTTTCTCTCTCTCTTTTTGTCTTGAGAGTTCTAGTATTTTGCTAGAAAGACAGCATGGAAACAAATAGGACCAGTGACTCTAGAGACAGAAAACCTGGGCTCTTGCACAGGGAAAGTCCCTGAACTCCTTGGGCCTTGGTTTTTTTAATGAAGGTGCATGGCCGTCTGGGGGGAGGGGGCAGAGATTGACTCCATAAACTGGGCACAGCAGCCACACCTAAAGTGGTAGCCTTCTTATTATCTCGTTATAGGGCACCAAACTCCATCAGGAACCAGAGTCAGGTACAATGTAGTAACCTGGAATTCCGCATTGATGTCTCTCAGTGAGAAACGCTTTTAGAATGGGAACTGGGCCTTCTCCATTTTAGACATAATTTTGGTCAAATCTATTTGATAAGAGCACAATTGCTACTTTGATCTCTTAAATGAAAGCCCATTACTACAGAGAACATAAGGAGAAAAATGTATTGGTTATTGCTTTGTGTAAAACTTTTTGACACAATATTTAATCATATTTGCAAAACAGAAATTAGGAGGAAGCTCTTTAAAAAGCATATCTAATGCACTATTATTTTCTCATTTCTAAAACTTTTTGTAACAGAAATTTCAAACATATACACTAAAGTAGAGAGAATAGTAAAATGAATCCCCATGTTTCCATTACCAGTTTCAACAATAATAAACTCCTGGCCAAGCTTATTTTTTCTATTTTCCCTCATAATCGTTCCTCTCATATTATTTTGAAGCAAATCCCAGATATTGTGTAATTTTATTTATAAGTGTTTCAACATGTATCGCCAAGAGATAAGGATTCTTTCCCCCCAACATTTTATTAAGAAAAATTTGAAACATACAGCACAGATGAAAGCTGTATGCCCGACCACCCAGATGCCACTGCCAACCTCTCACTGTACTTGCTTTGTCCTATAGCTCTCCATCTACCTGTCCCTCCATCCATCAAGCCATCTTGTTTTGTTTTTGATGCATTTCAGAGTAACTTGTGGACATCTGTATCCTCCCCCTTAAACACTTCAACATGCACATCATCAGCTAGAGTTCATTATTTGTTTATAGCTTTTCCCCCCATTGAATATAACATTTATTATCAATGAAATACACAAATCTGAGGCACACATTTGCTATGAGACACATTTTGACAAATGTAGTCTAAACTCCTACCAAAATACAGAATATTACCACCACCCCAAAAAGTTCCCTCATGCTCCTTCTTAGCCAATCCATAAACCACCACCCCCAATTCTGATCTTTCTGCTATAGATCCGTCAAAGCTGTACTTTTCAGGATTTATCTTGTCTGTTGTAACTAACCATCAAAACAGTATATACAAGATAAACTCTTTTTGATTTGTACTCCGTCTATCAATGCTGTGTGTTTTTCAAGTGCCGCCCAGGCTTGGGTTAGGGGGATTCGATATTTCCAGCCTTGGCTCCTCAACAGGGCAGTTCTCTGTGTGGTATGTGTGTGAGATCTTGTTTGAGCAAAGGGATCTATTGCTAACATCAGTTTGAAAGTTAATGCTCTAGTCCTTTCAGCTCCAAGTTTGTTTGTGTTCGAAAGCATATTTGGCCACTTAATAGTTCCCTGGGCAGTTGTCCAGAATCATCTTGGTCACGAGAGCCATCTGTCTAATCTTTCCCTTGCAAAGAAATTTGAGGGCTTTGAAGGTTCTTCGGAAGTGTTGCCGGAAGTTATTCTGTTCAGATGACCTCTTCTTATTCCCATCTCAGGCCAATAAAACTCCAAACTGAAAACCTCCCTCCAATAACAATCAAAAAGGCAATTTATATCCTGTCTTTCCTCAAAGTACCAAATTACTTTGTAATCCAGATGTCAGCGGACATTCCCTGTTCCCCTGAAGTTCAAGTGAAATTGGCTTGAATGCCATCCAATGTGCAGAAGCCACTCCTGCCCCAACCACTGCTCTGGGCAGCCGGGGGCGTTTGTTTTCCTTGTACCTCCGGCCTGAGCTCCCACATCTAGTGAATTATTCAGTGTCTGGGTCACCTTGCTCTCCACGCAAGTGTCCCATGCCAACCCTGAAGTGGTGCTTTAGCCCCTTTACTTAGATACCTGCTGCAACTCACTATCAGAAGAATTTTTGTGTATATAACAGGCATTTCTAAAGGTTTAGGGAATTAAGAGATTCCTATTTTGAAAGAAGCCTTATCTGCTCGTTCACCGTTGTCTGGGTGTGCCTTCTCTTCTCTCTCCCCTCCCCCTGAAATGGCTGTTTGTTTTTTATGCAGCACAGTTTTATTTTCTCTTTTCGTCCTTGCCTTCTTCCATGCTGCCCTCACCCAGTAGATGTCTCAAGACTATTTTCCTGGTCACTGTTATACAAGGAATTACAGCGCAGCACTAAGATTTTATATGTAAAATGTGTCCTCACATGGCAGAGGAGTGGAAGAGCATGCGAGGCAAACTCTCTCTGCAGCCTCTTTTGTAAGGGCATTGATTCATCCACGAGGACTCTTCTCGTCACCTCCCAAAGGCCTCACCTCTTAATACCACCACAATGGGGATTAAGTTTCAGCATGAATTTTGGAGGGGACACATATTCAAACTATAGCGCTAGCTAATCTCTGCCGAAGTATTAATGACTGTTCTGCCCTCAGGCTCCCTGTGCTGTGTCCGCTGATGTTGGGGGACGATGCCCAGACGGATCTATTCCAGCCTCCCTGCTGCACCCTCCATTCATGCCTTGCGGGCGGCTGTTTCCTGAATCTATGCTTAAGTCTGCTTATCCTGCTGAACAGGGCAAGTGATACATGTTAAAAATAAATAGGGTCCTGCCTGGCCCGTGGCACAATAAAGCACGCGGAGCCTCTGTGGCTGTGTCAAGAGGCTGAACTAATGACTAGATGTTGGCTCCTGTCAGGCCCTTCTGCGAAGGCTGAGGAACAGCCTTGGGTGGAGAGACTCCTGGAAGGTCTGGAGGGGCAGAGGTTGCTGGATACCTGGGCTGGCAGGAGGGCCTCGTGGAGGGAGGCAAGGGTGGCCCTGGTGCACTCCGTGGTGCTGACGAAGGGTGTCCCTGCTGACCCAGGGCCAGTCCTCAGAAGCAGCAGTGGAGCGTGGCAGGTGTAGGTACCTTTACTGCCTCTTGCCTCCCTGACCCTGGTTTCTAAGAACATGAGGAGTGGTGTCCTGAGCAGGAACCTTGTGAGGAGTATTTCAATTCACTCGCTGGTGTGGGCTGAATTGTGTCCTACCAAAACTCATGTGCTGCAGCCCTAACCCCCAGTACTGAGAATGTGACCTTATTTGGAGAGAGGGTCTTTAGAGAGGCAATCCAATTAAGATGAAGTTATTAAGGGGGGCCCTAATCCAATATGACTGATGTCTTTATAAAAAGGGGAAATTTGGACACAGACATATCTACATACGGCGAGAACGCTGTGTGAACATGAAGACGGCCAAGTGCAAGCCAAGGAGACGGGCCTGGGACAGACCCTTCCCTCACAGCCCTCAGAAGGGCCAACCCTGCTGACACCTTGATTTTGAATGTCCAGGCTCCAGAACTGTGAGACAATACATTTCTCTTGTTTAAGCCACCCAATCTTTGGTATTTTGTTATGGCAATCCTAGCAAAGTGATACACTCCCCAGTAGGTCAGCTTTTTGGGATTTGCATATGAAGAAGCAGTTCTGATTTTTAGAGTGGGTGGAAAGCATTTTCAGCCACCCTCTGCTTTGTCTCTCTCCCTGCTTTGGAGGCAGCTTCATGGTCAGGGTTTTGCAGTCTCAGCTAAGCCTGACTGCTGATGCTAACGCTTACCACCTGTGGAAAATTGGGCAACTTGCTTAACCTCTCTGGTCCTCAAGCTCTGTAACCACAGAAGGAGGATAAGAATGCCTACCACACTGGGGGAGGGGAATGGGGTATTGTGAGAATTTAATGCTGTAAAACAAACATATAAGATGACTTCCCACCACCCGTAACTCATTTAATGGATGTTACACTGTTCACATGTCCTGAGCAGCCAAGTTACGTATCACATGACTTGAATTCCCCCTCCAAAAATATAGTTGACTGCAGCAAGAGTGACACCTGATCCAAGGGCAGCCAACACACAGTCCTGGACAGCTACCCGTGACCAGGTATAGGAAGATGGCTGGGTCACTCTGATACCAAATTCTTGGGCATTTGGATCAAAGAATATTAGAAAAATTTGCTAGTGGTGGAATCTTTAGCTGAGAAGTTGTGGGGTAGAGTCAGGACCCAGCAGGCTGTGCAAAGGCTCAAGTTATGAGGGGAAAGCAATCAAGGGTGATCTGAGAGGCTGAGCAGAGCTTTGGCCAAAGGAAAAGGGAGAGAGAGAGAGAGAGAGAGAATGTGCACATGCATGTGAGCCACTGTGCCAGCTCAGGTCCCATAGTCAGCCCCTCTTAAAGTAGATGCATGGGTATCTGCTTCTCGTTTTTTTTTTTTTTTTTTGAGACAGAGTCTCACTCTGTTGCCGGGGCTAGAGTGCAGTGGCATCAGCCTTGCTCACAGCAACCTCAAACTCCTGGGCTCAGGCGATCCTTCTGCCTCAGCCTCCCAAGTAGCTGGGACTACAGGCATGCGCCACCATGCCTGGCTAATTTTTTCTATATTTCAGTTGGCCAATTAATTTCTTTCTATTTTTTAGTAGAGATGGGGTCTCGTTCTTGCTCAGGCTGGTTTCGAACTCCTGAGCTCAAACGATCCGCCCACCTCGGCCTCCCAGAGTGCTAGGATTACAGGCGTGAGCCACCGCGCCCGGCCGGTATCTGCTTCTCTTAACCAGAAAATTCTAGCTGAAGCAAAGGAGATTCTATGAATCAGATGAGAGCCTTGTGGCAAGTGCTCCATAATGTTAGTTATATTCTGTTACCTCCTTCCAGGGTCTTCTGTGATCCCGATCTGTCAGGGTAGAGCTGGGGGCCAAAGAAGTATGAGGGGAAAAAAGGCAGCTAAGAACAGGTGAGTTGCCGGGAGGGCTGAGAAGGAACTACAGTTGGTGTATAGTTCCTCCCCTCCCTGGTCCCCCTCCTTCCGTCCTTGTCTTCCTGTAAATTGAATGCCTACTGTGTGCCCAGCATAGGTGCTGGAGACACAATGCTGGATAAGATCTGTGGTCTTTGTATTCTGATGGGGAAGACAGATGGTAAACAACTAAACAAACAAAAAACGAACAAGATCGTGCCATGAGGAAATAAAAGAAGATGATGGACACAGATGGGTTGAAATGGGCTTGCAAGTGCCAGACCCACCCACAGTCTCCCATGAGGTGAGTCACATGGCCCCCGCTCTGGGCATGACACTCTACTGTCGCCATCTTGAGGGTCTTCATACTTTTTTAAACAAGGGGCCTTTCATTTTCATTTTGCACTTTACCGGGTCCTGCCTGACAGGGGAGAGAGAAATGAGGCAGAGCCACTGGGGCACATGTTGTTGAAGCACAAATCGCCCCATATACAGAGTAATTTTCTAATGTAGCCAGTTGATGAACCATGAACCGGGAGGAGGTTGTGTCGTTCTCTTTCTTTGAAGAGTTTAAAAAATCTTGCAAAGCCTCACTCTTCTGCTATGTTTAAATATGTGGTTCTGCCTCAAGGCAGGGACATGGGCATTATGCCTGTTTGTCTACACATCCTTTGTGAGTACAGACAACTTCAAGGAGTTTGGATAAGGAACCATTTCCCCGTTTTAAAGAGTGCATTGAACGTCACAAAAACTTGTCAGTGAGAAACTGAAACGATCCCAAGAGACACAGGAGCCACAAGGGAGTGGATCGCACCAGCACCCACCACCTGCTCATCAGGGCACGTGGAGCGCCTGCCAGGGCAGACAGCCGTCCACGAGGGGCTGAAGAGCCCACAGTGCATATTTAAGAAGGATTTCAAAATGAGAGTTGATGCTTCCTGAAGTGTCTGGATTTAAAAAAACCAAGCCATCTGGGTTTTCAAAAATATTTGAAAATGGTTGTTTGTTTGCCATGATAAGGGGAGATTTAATATATTCCGTCTAGAAACAGAAGTCCTAGTTGCTTCTGTAGATTGCATTTCAAGCAAACAATTCCAGGAGTAATGGGCATGGACCATATGATACTAACTTTAATCTAGAGGTGAGTTGATCTCTGTCCCGGTGAATGGCCATTGTTATTTTAGGGACTTCTCCTTGTTGAAAAGGATGGGAGGACATAAGAGTAAAGAGATTTTTGTAAGTGTGAATCATATAAGCACAAGGTGCTTTGGTGGCCAGTGGATGAAACAAATGCTCCCTGAATTTCTTACCTGTTGAGATATTTTCTTCCACGTATTCTAGTGTTAGGTGTGCATTAGGTGTGCAGGGACTTTTTACTTTTCCATTAATTGTGTGTTTTGAGGAGATGGTGGTTGACATTTTTATTTATCCTCATCTAGGTAGATTTTCAACCCATACCATAATGGAAGAAAAATGACTAGACAGAGGTTTAAGGGATGCAGCCACAGACATTATAGAAATCATGTTAGGGGAAAAAAAATGACGTCTCCAAGAAACTCCACCTCTTATCTGGGTGGAGAAACAATTAGAGAACAATACGAGACAGTATATAATCAAGTGCTAAATTGTGTGGTGCGGATAATGAGTGCTAGAGGGATTCAGAGAAAGGGAGCGGACGGCTATGGAACAATTCACTGCATTCCGTGCCAACAGCCCCACTTTCAGGGAGAGCTGTGTGCATTTTCTTTGAGAGTTGATTGTGAGGCTCATCTGGCCCACTTTGTGCATCTGTCATTAATGGGCAGGATCAGGTCTTTCGTATGTGCGATTGCATATTGGTTATGATGGAGCCCGGATAAGTGGGAAGTGGAAAACCAGTTAACTCGCGAGTCCTCTGGTCTGGGTGAGCAAAGCGACAAGATGGCCTCTGCGTGACAAGCACCCGCTTCAGTCTCCCTGACAACAATTTCCGCAGAGTCGAAAGCCATTAAGAGGTGGATCTCTACAGTGATAGCCTACATTTTCCAAGGGATAAATCTTTCCTGCTACAGAGGTTGGCAGCTGAATTTCGGTTCCCCTGGCTTCTCTCCTTCACGCTTTCCACAGAGCAGCGCAAAGCCAGCAGCGGCTGATGGGGACGGTGAATATTTCTCATACAGGGTGAGAAATCTCTCCCAATTTGTGATGAGACATCACCGTCTCCCAGTGAAGGGTTAACGTCAGTCAGGCTGTGAATGTGCTTGGCTTTCAGCTGTTCCCCAGGAAGTGTAATACCTAGAGATTTGGAAAGATCCTAACGTATTGACACGCTTACATCCTAAAAGAGAAATTCTCCATGACATAAATATGGACCATTTTCTTGGACGGATGTAGGTGAGAACAAAAAGCTGTAGGATAGCCGGAACCAGCATGAGCAATCCATTTGAATCTATATTCAAATTCAAGCTCCAATTAAAGAATGTTGATGAATTAAGACCTGTTAAGTCTGTCTGCCTGCGGGATTGTTAAACTGTTAAACCCCATGGCATGTCATAGACGCCGCTTTGGTGTAAAACATGTCAATCATGGTTTCTAGTGGACATGACCACAGAAGAGCACGCCCCTACTTTTTTTTTGCTTTGGTTTTCTTCTTTTCTTTATTAAGTGTGGGGACGGGAATGAGCACTTGGATTATTATTATGACCAGATTTTTATGTTCTTTTTGAAAAAATTAAGTTCTTTTTGTAAGGAATTATTTTCTACTTCAGTGGGTAAAAAAATGTGACTGATAAAAAAATTTCATGTTTATTGCCCACAAAAACATTTCTGTTTTTATATCAGGGCCTGAATTTAGTCACTGAGTGGAATTAGGCTATGAAAAAGCATCTTGCAATTAAGACCTCCCAGTCCCACCCATTTTGGCAACCAAAGTGATGAACATTGGCTGGCAACTGAAATGATAATGATAACTGGTATTTCTTGAGCCCTTCCCATGTGCAGATACTCCAGAAAGCCATTTATATGTTGTTTTCTCATAATCCTTATAGCCACTATACTCCTCATTTTACAGGTGCAGAAACAAGACACAGAGGATGGTAACTTGCCCCAAGAGAGTAGCAGAGCTAAGTTCCATACCATGCAATTTAATGCCCAACCATACACTTGACCATCATGCTATTCCACCCATCACAGTCTGGTTTGGCAGGTTTTAATGTGCTGGGGAAAAGTCTCTCCTAAATCTGGGCAGAGTTGAGAGCAGGGCACCCAGGCCCAGAAGTCCATGGGCGATGTGGAGCTTCTTCTGTGAGAGCCAGGTTGATTGAGCAATGGCCTCTTTTCCTTGAGCTGGAATGTGTGAGGCTTTCTGCTTGCCTTGATGGTAAAGAATGCATGGTCTGAGTTCTCCATCAGCCAGGAATTTGAGCAGCTTATAGCTGGTTTCAGTGAGAGTCCCTTAAAGTCTTGCCTTTACCACAAGGACAGAACTTAGGTCAAGGGACCTCTCTGTGAGAGAGAAAAGGCGAAGTTGGAGATTTTTCCAAAGGAGTTGTTTAAATATAAGTATGGGCTGGATAACTACTTCTAATCACTCACTCAGGGCCAGTGAAGTCACTTGTTTGACCCTGTTTACACAGTCAAAGAAGGTTATTCCCAGGTCAGCCAATCAAGGCCCTCCGCATGCTCGAACAACACCGCCATTACGGTAAAAGTCACATTCGCCCAGCTATTATCTGGCCTGCTAAATTTGTACCAGTCCTTCCCACAGATGCCTGCAATACCTCATCTTCCCTGTAAAACCTCGTCTTCCCTGTAAACACAAGCAGCAACTTTTTGTGCTTTTCTTACTCGCTGAGCAAAAACTGTTATGTACTGATTTTCCTTTGGTGAATGTACCACAGAAATTTCCCTTAAGGAGTCAAGAGGAAACAGTAGAAATATTATTCAATATGTCCTATTTCTGGGAAGGCTACTGCTTGATTTTCATTGATACACAGGCTGAATTTCCTTAAGCCCACTTTTATTTCTCTTACAGGATTAGATGTGTTTAGTGTTTACTTTCACGGTCTTTAAAGAACTTGCATGGCATGGCAGGGAAGAGGTGTGAAACTCAGGTCCAAAGAACTTGTCTTAACAGTAGTGCAGTCCAGCCACAGGAAAGATTTAAGGTTATCTGGCTGGTCTAGGCAGGGTCTTGTAGTAGCTGAAGTGAAAAACCAGTTAAAGCCAAAGCTCCTTTACAAATGGCCAATTAGCTGAGGAGAAAAAGAAAAGCCTTTCTAAGTGCTATTTTTCCCACTAACTTATCATTTTCAAGTCATTATCAGGACAAGCAGAACTCACTCGAGTCTCATTTTGATGAATGGGAGTTGTCACTGCAATTATTTCGTTTTATGTGGATTGTCCAGGATGCTCGAGGGTTCATATCAGTATCTGTTAAAACCAGCATCTGATGGAAATCTTCAAGTCCAACTCCAAATCCATCCTTTTATTAATATATGGGGCCTCACGCGTCTTGAGTGATAATGAGATGACTCCCCAAACTTTTCAGAACCGTGCTGTCAATAAAAATGTCACTAGCAGGGGAGAATGTCTCATCAAGACTTCAGGGTTGCCTCATTTGTAGAGGGAGTTGCTAGACACCTCGGAAAAGACACCTGTCAGGTACTGCTATTTTTTCAATGAATGAGAGCTCTCCCTGGGGCATTTTCCAGTGACTGCCTTTTTACCTCCTTCATCCAAGACTTGCCAAGGAAGCTTATATTTAGGCAATAACTCACTCTTGTCTGGCTTTGTTTTCCTGTCTCTCTAGGACTGAAGGGAGTAATCAGCTTGAATCTTGGAGAAATTCCCAGTTAATACCAAAAAGCAATCAACTGATTCAAACTGTTGGTAAAGTGTAGGAGATGGGGGGAAATGGCAGTTGACGTTCTTCCTTCATGTTTTGGAATAAACTCCACTTGTAGTTTTCTAGCGTACAATCAGTTCCTGTGTCCCAAATCTGTGTATTCATTTCTGAACTCCTTCTCCACTCAGTATTTCTTCCAATTATGTTATTTTTCGGAGTCTAGAACTGAACCAAATCTGTGAGCCATTCAATAAACATTTATTGGGTAGTGACTAAGTGAAAGGCACCTATGGAGAATTAAAGATAACTGCAAATACTTTTACATACCTTCCATTGAGAAGTGCGACCTTTGCTCCCTACCCTTGAATCTGGGCAGAATTTGGGACTGCTTTGACCAATAGAATATGCCAGAAGTGATGCTGTGCTAGTTTTGGGGCACAGACCTCAAGAAACCGACAATTTCCACTTCCTACCTTTTGAACCACCAAGGCCAGACATGTGAGTGAAGCCATCTTGAACCCTCCAGATGAGCCCACCATCACTATGTGAGGAGAAGACTCACCCAGCTGAGCCCAGCCCAGATTTCCGATTCACAAAGTTGTGAGATATGATTGCTGTTTTAAGCTATCTAACAACCTCAAATCAGAACAGATGTTTTGCTAAAATCCAAACTGTAATGTGCTTTGAGAAACTGAAGTGGCAAATGAGCTAGTGTGGGAACAGAGCTTACCACAGGGTCTGGCATGCAGTAAGCACTCAGTGAGGGGCAACTTTTGTCAGTATCACTGTAGTCACCCAATTCTCCTCCTTGTTTTTAGCTTTTGCTCCTTGATCCATTCTCCACATCACTGCCAGGATCAACTTCCCAAAGCACAGTCATGTGCTTAATATGGCAGACACTGCTAGTTGTGCCTCCAATGTAAAATCCTGTCTTAGTAACAGAACTTTGAATATTAATTGGGTATGTGGAAGCCCATACTAACGACTACGTTTTCCGGCCTCCCATGCAGCTGGCAGGGGCCACACAACCAAGTTTTGGCCAATGATACGTAAACAGAAGTGGGTTCACAACTTCTAGGAGTGTCCTTCAGGGGAGAGCTGAGCCTTTCTCTTTGGTACTACCTGGAATCCAAATCTGTCTCCCAGAGCCCTCTCTGCCATCTCAGACAATGCTAACAAGGCCACATCCTTTGGGTGGGGAAATAAAGCTGGCAGGAGAGTAGAACTCAGACTCATCTTTGGAACTGCCTGAGCAGCCTGGATTCTTAGTGGCCTCTGGAATTTTACGTGAGAGGAAAAAACTTTGTGGACTTAAGGCCCTCTTAGTTTTTGGTCAGATGCAGCAGTATCGAATTTTAACTAAAACACCTACTATATAGTAGGTGTAGACTATAAAGACGAATGAGATGTGTCTCCTGCTCTTCCAGAGTTCTTAGTCTTTGAGGGAAGATACGAGTGAATATAACAATGCAGGACTATAGAATAGATGGAACAAATACATATTTCACAGTTCCTGTGTACCAGGGATACCTTTCTGTTCATCATCTCACCTCGTTTTTACAATTGTCCCGTGAAATAATGATTTAACAACTGTAAGGCAATGATGCCTGTGGTCAACATGCTTGTGGGCAGTCGCCTCTGATTTGGCTTTATCTTCCTCATAATACCATTCTCCTGGCTGCTTGAAAGCTAGGGGGGAAGGTCAGAGGTGCTTACAGTAAAGACATCAGAGAGGTCTTTGGAAATAGTGGCAACAGGATGCTTTTGCCTACCTGAGCTCCTTAGGTGGGAAGGAGATGATGATGTCAGAGGGAAACCTTCACCTTTTCTATTGATCACTATTGATGTCTAATTCTGCCAGTTCATGAATGTTCATGGTGAAAAAAACTACTCTCCACTTATAAAGAGATTTAGTTGCATATTTTTCTGGTCTTAAGAAAACCAATATAGTTTGTGAATGATAAATTAAGTGGGTAATTTTTCACTTTCCAGAAGAATTCTCTACTTTACCAAATGATTCACAAATATTCCCTTAAATAACATGATCCCCTATCATACTTAGAGTGTGATTCTTTTTACAAAAATTCAGTTAAAGTACAGAATTTTGAGAACTTGGGAGAAATAAACTCTTGTTCTTACTTAGTGGGGTACTGGTTGGGTTTTGGAAGGCAGCAGTCTAGCTTGTAGTCCATCTCTGAGTCTTCGTGGTTTTAAATGAAATCATTGGCTCCACTTACTTTTTTCAATTTTATTTTCCCATTAGGAAAGAACATGGCTCAGATGGATGTGCTAGAGGAAATGCACCAGGAAATCCCGAGCAGGGTGCAATCAGTCACCATTAATGTTCACAAGTATCAGAGCTACTTGAAGAAATACAGCTACTTATGGATGGACGATAAAATTGAATTCATGAAGCAGTTCCTTCTCCATGGGTGATTTCTTGGTGCTGAAGAACCAGAATTGCATGCAGACTGTGAGTGTCAGAACTCTACACTGCAGTTAGCACACTTTAAAGAACAGGTATTGAATTTTAGCTGAGTCTAGCATCATCTTTTTCAATTCCCTGGACAGCTGTTAAATCATAAAATATTTTGAGATGTAAAGCTCTTGCCTCTGAGAGGTCTTTCCTTT
>VBSM01001562.1:19961348-19979209 GCA_008086735.1 Cheirogaleus medius | reverse complement strand
AAAAAAAAAAAAAAATGGGGCTTGATGTTTAAGGAGCATCTGCTTAACCATGTAACCTGCAGGTAGCGTAATTTGAATCTGATTGTGAAAGGAAATTAAAATAACACAAATCATTTGATGAAACCATCCTCATAGAATTCTAATTTAACTCAAATAGTAAGTATTTTAATAGTTCTCCTGTGTGCTTATTTTTAATCTCATATTCTGTAAGTTACAAGAGAGTTGCTTTCATGCATGTGAATTGCAATTCTCTTCTTGTAAAAACTTGACACAATGCTTATCCATTTGATTTGATTGCGTTTGCGTGTTCATTAATATAATTGAAATATGTAGCTTCCCCCAAGTTTTCACAGCCTCATCCCTAATTAACTGTTGGCATTTTCTCACATTATGTGTTAGTATAACTGAGTGAGGGCAATTTATTGATGAAATAGGAAAAGGTCGAGCAGAGGAAGGGAAGGGAGAGTTCAGCCAGGGAAGATTCAGCCCGTTAGGACTGACTGGGGAACTGCAGGCAGCTGGACAGCCCCAGGAAATGGCCCCTGAAATCTCTGCTATTCTAACTGCTCAACTGAAGCTTCCAGAGAGATTTATATGGATATAAGTGATATGGACTCAAAAAAGAGGGTTTATCTCTGAGAGATAGTAGGTATTACTTTCCCCCAGCTCGGCCCCAAACCACGAATCAAAGGGGACTTATGGTCTTCTAAGTATGCTCTGCATATTTACAGGATATTTTTAAAGATTTAAAGATTTAATAGAAAGTCTGTGAACTTGTAAGGAGAAAATAGAGGTTCTAATCTTTGCTCAGCCATTTTGAGCACTGTGATCGTACATGAGTGAGAGTTAATCTGAGTGTATTTTCTCACAGCGCTGTTGTGGGGTTTACATGTAAGTTACTCAGTCTGTCTTGATGGCGTCAATCAGTATATGCTTGTTGAAACACAAGGCATTTTTTAAAAAAAAATTCAAAGGTAGGAAATAAAATGCACAAAGGAGGTGGTCAGTAAAATGGACAAGTGAGATTTAAATGGAGATGACTTTTCAAATTAAATGTTTAAAACCCTATTTTTTCCCCTTCCCCTAAAACCCTACTTTTGTCCTTTACAGGTTAATGTGGGGATATCTGACTGAAAAGAATTAAGGAACCTCCTCTACCTTTGTTTTTGCTTTTGCTTTGTTCCTCTTTCTCTGTATGATAGAATTGTTATACTAACTGGCTATATTAACAAAATCAATGAGACAAATTCATAGCAATCTAGAAAATTTTCATTTTAAAAACTCCACTTTTTATTTTAATGACATTAAATGAAAAGAATTTGGTTGACAAATTTGGCAGGCACCGATTTCTGACAATAGCTCTATTCCTTTTACTCTCTTATTGCAGTCCCATTATGTGCTTACATTCTTTTAGAAGGGCTCAGTTTAAACAAGTGACACAACCAAAGCCCTCTCGGCTCTCATCCGTGCAGAAGGAACGCTCTGTCAGGGTTGCTGGTGACAGCAGGCACAGTCAGAGCAGCCATTGTCATAGAGATTCTGCAGGTGAGGAGGACATGATGCCATGTGGCAGGGCTGGCCTAGTGAAGGACAATCATCAGGATCACGCACACAGTTTCCTCCATGGAGACTAGTTTCTCCTGCACAGCAACTACCTTCTTATGTAGATCTGACGTTGTAGAAAATCCGTATTGGAATCAGCAGATATCTTTGGAGGAGCTCTGCCCTTTGAGGAGAGGTTGCCACTACTTGTGAAATGCTGAGGCTAACAAAGCTGAGCTTTCTGTCAGGTGGTGTCTCCCCTACCCTGGAAAACTCCATGAGATAACCATCTTTTCCATATAGAGAGGCTGTAGATAAATAAGAAGTGGTAAATTCAGCTAAGTAACCTATTGTGGGTCACACAATACTAAATGACCAATTTGTTTCCTATTTTATCTGCTTTGGTACCTTGCAGACATGGTACAATTAAGTATATCACAAACAACAAAGAAATCTCTCCCTATGCTTAAGATCAACTAGAATCTATAACTAAAAATATATTTTAAGATCTTCATCTGAACTGTGGCACAGGGCATTTGAATGAAGCCCAGTTTGGAAAGGAGTCTCACTAAAAGTTAGGGAGCGGGGAGCCTGGCGTATTTGCACAAGTATCTTCTAAAATAATTAATAGCAAAACATTCATGTCACATTGCTGGCTCCTCTAACAACCATCATATTTTGCTCACTTTGTTTGTCTTCAGTAACTGTTTCGTGTGTATTACATTGAATTAAATATTTATTCGGGAGAAAAGTGCCCAGAGGAAAGTAGAGGTTAATAGCAGACAAAGAATAGCAGGCCAAGTTGCCAGAATGTCATGGATTGATTATTCAGGAATTCAAACTGAGTTCTTGAATCTGTAAATTGTTTGTGGGAGCTAGGTTTTTTTTTTCCCCCTTCTGTTTTTTATTTTATTTTATTTACCAAGTTTGCTTGCCTCAGATTCACAGGAGCAGAAGAAGCTGTGCAGTTATAGAACCCTAAATTGGTATTTCTCAATTTTTGTTTCATGTGAAATGAAGAATGTGAAAGAATTTGGATCACCAAGAAATGGAACTATAAACAAGGCTTAATGTGGGGAGGAAAGGAGAAGATGGAAATCATAGGCCTTTTAGAGTCAGGGATTTTGACAAGGCTGATGTAGAACGCTGATGGAAGCTTGTGTCAACGAGCCTGGGCTAAGGGATGCCCAGATGATTGGTAAAGTATTATGTCTGGGTATGTCTGTGAGGGTGTTTCCAGAAGGGATTTGCATTCGAATGAGTGGGCTGAATAGGAAGATTTGTCCTCACCCAGTGTAGGTGGACACCATCCACTTGTCTGAGGGCCCAGATAGAACAAAAAGGCAGAGGAAAGGCAAATTTGCTCTCTCTTCTGGACCTGGGACACCCTTCTTCTCCTGCCTTTGGATATCAGAACCCCAGGTTCTCTGGCCCTTGAACCCAGGGTTCTCCGGTCTTTGGCCTCAGACCAACAATCGTACCATTGGCTTTCTTCGTTCTCTGGCCTGGGACTGGGACAGAGCTATGTTACTGGCTTCCCTGGTTCTCCAGCCTGCAGACAGCCAACTGTGGGACTTCTCAGCCTCCATAATTGCATGAGTCATCTCCTCTAATAAATCCACTCTCTCCTATCTCTCTATCATCTGCCTATCTATCTATGAATTCATTCTTCCTATTGGTTCTATTTTTCCTGGAGAACCCTATCTAATACATATGGGAAAGAAAGGGATTAAATAAGCCAATATAAAAATAGAAAATATAGAGAATCCAGAAGAATAGGGAAAAAAAAGAAAAAACATAGAAAATAAGACTGCCCATTCAAGAAGAAGCTGTGCTGATTGTTTCAAGGAATGCCAGCCTGGAAATGTGGATGGAAGGAGACATTGCCAGAGCAAAATGGAAAGTGCTCTGCTCTGAATGTTTGTGTCCTCCCACCCAAAATTCATATGTTGAAATCTTAACCTCCAAGGTGATAGTATTAGGAGATAGAGCCTTTGGAGAGGTGATTAGGTCATGAGGTGGATCCCTCACAATTGAGATTAGTGCCCTTATAATAAAAGAGGCCCGAGAGAGTCCCCTCCTCCCTTCTACCACATGAGGACACAAGATGCCTATATGAACCAGGAAATGGGTCCTCACCAGACACCAAATCTGCTGGCACCTTAATCTTGGATTTTTCAGCCTCTAGAACCAAAAGATATACATTTATTTTGCTGATATTCCTCTTGGTTTATGATATTTTATCATAGCGCCCAAATGGACTAAGACAGACGTGTGATTATCTTCAACTGCAGATCTCGATCATTTTGTAGGGTCCCCATGTATTCTGTGGGTGGTGAGAAAGTGAGGGGTGCGTGGGACTCCCATTGGCCCTAAGATGAGACTCTATGTTCAAATAGGGGTTGCAGCTGAGTCAATGTGGAGGTAACTGGAGCAGCTGCATCTCAGCCCAGTGAAGGCTGAGAAGTGTGAGCATCTGATAAGAACGCTCTGGAAAGTAATAGAGTTTGTGGGTGTAAGTAGAGGTAAGAAATCTTCTTCAGGGGAAAGAGCTTGTTAGCCCTCTGGCCCTGGGCTAGGAAGGCCGAGGACAGACGCTGAATGCAGAGAAATAATTCTTTCATGAGCCCAGCATGGCCTGGCATTCCAACTGCTTGTTTCTAGATGGGTTAGATATTAAAAAGCACTGTTTTGGGAGCACAGATATTGGAGTTGGGAAGATCTGATATTGAAATTCAGTTAACTGTAACCTCAGGTAAGTTTCCAACTCTGACTCTTGGTTTTTGCTTTAGAAAGTAGGAACACTGATAACCTCCTTATAGAATTGTTGAGTGGCTTAAAAGAGAAAATGTATGTATGTAAAGCACATAGTTTGGTGCTGTTAGTAAAATACAATAGTTAGCAAAGTAATAAAAGCTTTATTCTTGCTCTAACATGACTCTGCTCACCATCAGCTGTGGGCCTTTGGGCCAGTGAGCTCATCCCTTTGGGTCTTGGTTTCCTCATCAGCAAGGTAGACCAGGTTGGTTTGCTCTAGACTTTTGAGCGTGCCTTCTCCAACTTGCACGTGCAGGGAAATCACTGGGGATCTTGCTGAAAGGCAGACCCAGCTTCAGTAGGGCTGCCGTGGGCTGCCAGAGAGTCTGCAGGTCCGAGGAGCTCCCGGAGCAGCCAATACTGCTGGGCCACGGGCCTCACTTTCCGCCTGCCAGAAGGGAGGGTGGTAGGTGTGGAGGTGGGGGTGGGGGTGGAACAAAACCAAAGAGGGTTGTGCAAGGCAAATTGCATCTAATTCCCTATTGTGTTTAGTCTCTAATTGGGACTCAGCAGAATAATACAACCCCTGCATCTCCCCAGTACTTTCCAAGGGGAGCCACTGTAAAACTTCAGTGTTTCTGAGTTTAATCCATTACAGGTTCCTATACTTAATGAAATTACAACAATTCGACAAATGATATAATTGCCCTAAATACTGCTTTAATATAATTATGTGTAACTCACTGGGACATGCTATTGCATTCTATAATATAATTATGACATATCATGTTATCATAAGATTCCTTATCGAATGCATGCAAAGAATGTAGTTTACATCTTAATCAAGTGTCAGTGTTTCCATCTGACAATGTTCTGATTTAACAACATGATAGGAATGTAAAGATATTTTTCAGATAGCTAGAAGCAATAAATGAGACCATCCAAGGTGAGGAAGATTAAGGTCCGTGTTTCTCAAAGTGAGGCCTGTGAGTTATCTGGATCCCCCAAGCACTGGTTCAAATGCAGCTTCCTGGGCTCTTTGCAGCTCTTACTAAATCAGAAGACACAGGGTGGGAAATCTGGACTTTTAAATAAGCACCCCTGAGGCACTCTTATGTACCCTAAAGTTTCTGACTTGAATTTGCCCCTCCCTAGATATCATCTGGGACATAGGCAAGGGCCAGCCTGGCCAGGCAAAGGTCTGGCTGGGCAGAAGGAGCCTTGTGATCTCTGTACTCAGGCGTCTACGTCTGTGCAGCCCCCAGGGCCTTCTCGCTCAGGATGTCCCAGCCTCATCCCTGCTCTGCTGCCTCTACTCCCTAGACCAGGTCATGGCACCACCATCCGTCCAGGAGCCCAGAGGCAGACCTGGGGTCCTGACTCCTTCTTCTGTCCATTTCATTGATTATTGAATCCGATCATTTTAAGTCATTCTTAAAAATGTCTCCTCCCCTGGCAGGGCACAGTGGCTCACACCTGTAATCCTAGCACTCTGGGAGGCTGAGGCGGGAGGATCGCTTGAACTCAGGAGTTCAAGACCAGCCGAGTGAGAGTGAGACCCCATCTCTACTAAAAATAGAAAAAATTAGCTGGGCATGGTGGTGCACCTATAGTCCCAGCTCCTCAGCCCCTCGGGAGGCTGAGGCAGGAGGATCACTCGAGCCCAGGAGTTTGAGGTTACTATGAGCTAGGCTGGCACAATGGCACTCTAACTTGGGAAACAGAGCAAGACTCTGTCTCAAAAAAATAAAAGTCTCCTCCCACTCTTTCCCTCTTCTATAATACTACCTTAAGATCATGATCTTCATCATTTAATCATTAATCATTTATCTACCAAGTACCTACTGTGCTGCTGGGTGATAAGTTCTTGGGAGAAAAAGAAGCATGAAAGGGTTTGAAGGGAGTTGGCAGTTTGGAGTGGAGGGACGACATGACCGCCAGGCTCTCAGAGGCTCTCTCTGGCTGCTGTGTCAACGGTGGACTGAGGACGGGAAGGGGCAGAAGCAGGGGGATCTTGCCACCCAGCAAACCAGGCAAGGGGTCACGCTAGCTGAGAGTGGAAGTGGTGAGGAGTCGCTGGATTCTGCCATAGCCTGAAGGTAGAAGCGACCGGAGCGCGGGCTGTGGGAAGTGAGAGAGTGAGACGTCAGGGAGCCACTGGAAGGTGTTGCTGCCATCAAGGTGGGGAAGGCTGAGTCAGGGCTAGGTTTGTGGCTGGAAGGAGATTAGGGCTCAGCTTAGAGCCTGTTAGAGCCATCATTGCACTGGACCATGCAATGGCCTCTTCATTGATTTCTGTGCCTTGAGCCTTATCCTTCATGGGGCTGCCAGAGTGTTCTATATAAAATGCAAGAAGAAGCTTCTACTCTTCTCCATAAAACCCTTCAGTGGCCCTCTGTCCTCCGCAGGGTAAAGTTCAATGGTTTGGGGTATATGGGTCTGTCTCCTGCCTGCTTCTCTAGTTTCGCCACAGTGCTGTGTCCCAATCCAGATCTGCTAGTAACTGCTCTCGGCACGGGACCTCTCTTCTCTCTGCCTTTGCTCGTGCCAAACCCTTTGCTTACAACGTTCTTCCCCTGTATGTTTCTTGAGCCTGGTGTCTTAGTCATCATTTTAACTCCAGCAACTAGTACAGTGAACTAAGCTAAAATTTTCACTAGAACTTTCTGGGAAGGATCTCATTATCATATTATCACTATATCACAGATGGGGAAATTGAGGTTCAGAAAAGCTAATAAGTGACTGGAATTGAACCAAAATTGATTATCCCAAGATGACAAAGTTGAACACAGATCTGTCATACTCCAAAGACATTTTGTTTATTCGACTCCCTGCAGAACTACCTCCATTTATGCCTAGAGCCAGATCTGCCAGGTCTCCCTTTTCCCAGGGTAAAGCCATCTACTGTTTAACTACCACATCAATACTTACACATCTCTCATGACTGATATTCTTCCTGCAAGTGATCCTTTTTGGTAAAAACAGACAAACTGGTGAAAAGACATGGCCATACATCATCTCCCTGGCTAAATGATGAAGCAAAAAGTCCACAAAATAGTGCACAACTTTCTTTCTTATAGAAAAGATCCTGGACTTCATAATTTCTTTTAAAGCTATCTGGTAAGCCAAACCTTTTTACCATTAAAAAATATGAAAACAATATCGAAAATATGGAAAATAAAAAATTGTCACCTACTCTAACATAAAAATAATTTTTATTTTTGCATATTTCTTTTCATCTTTGCTCATATTATATTTATTTTTATGAGGTTAGATTACATGTACAATAATCAAGCTATTATCTTAATATTGCAGCAGAAACATTTTCTGTTTCTACATAGTCTTTATATTTACAATTTAAAATCCCTGCATTCTATCCAAGCCCATGGGTGTGCCAAAATTTAGATGTTGCATTAGGTTGTTGAGATTTTTTTTTACCATTAGTATCAATGTTAGGTATATCTTCCTATGTATGTTGTTTTTGTTTCTGTTTTTGAATGCTTTCCTTAGATTAAACTCCCAGAACCAAGATGGACACCTTTTTACAATTATAATATATGAAATGAAAAAGTATTTCCCAGAGCTGTTCCACCTGGAAGCCTTTCCTATTTTTTCAGGGCTCTCTACAGAGGACACATTGGACCTGTGGGAACACTTCACACTCAGTGAGAAAATTGCTTCTCTGGGGCCTTGCAGGAGAGCTCAAGTGCCCAGAACACTGAGGCCTTCTGAGGCAGGGTGGGGCCACTTCCACAACCAGCTCCTCCGGTCCTCGAAAGCTGAGGTTTTGGAGGAACTTCTGTCTCTGGCAGATGAGTGTACTTCTTCTCTTTCCTAAGCCAAAATGAGCCAGAAGAGCAGTTTGCCACCTGCCCATAAGCAGATGTCCAGATACCACAGGAAGACAGCTCGCTCCGCTAAAGCTGCGTGATAAATACTTGCTCCAGGATGTCAGGAACAGTGAAATTGGAGGCTTTTATCTCTCACTTCTAGCCTAGAGCATGATTAGAAAAAGCAATACATGTATAATGACGGCTAATATTAAAGGAGTAGGCCAAGAGTGGCGGCTCAAGCCTATAATCCCAGCACTTTGGGAGGCCGAGGTGGGAGGATTGCTTGAAGCCCAGAGTTTGAGACCAGCCTGGGCAACATGGAGAAACCCCGTTTCTATTAAAAAAAAAAAAAAAAAAAAGTAATAGCATTAAAAGAGTGCCTATTATCTCATCTTCTTGGAAATCCTATTACTATCACTAATCCCATTTTATAGATGGGGAAACTGAATTTTGGAGCCATTCAATGTCATACCCAGGGGCCTCTGCAGGTAGTAAGCAGCGGAACCAGGAACCTGGGAACCCAGAGGAGGCGGAGAGATCATAGAAGAGAAAATCTTTGTACCATAGTATTAACAGTGCTATTGGCATTACTTTATCCAGAACATTAAGATTTTTATTAAGTAATTCTTAAATCATATTTTGAGACTGGTTATAAAATGTGGTTCCCCAAAATAAAAACTGGGGTTGGGGCTTCACCTCTATTACTGAGACTAAGGGAGGATGGAGGCTGCAATACTTACGTCAGGAATCGGCAGGTTTTTCTCAAGTTTAGCTTCTGAGAAATTTGCAGACCTGTAGGAGATGGAAATCAGGGACCTTTCAAAGTATGATTGCTTACTTTTCAATTTCCATCTTTCAAGTGGTCTAATACTTCCCGGGACAAATAGAGTTTACTATGAAAATGTTTTCTTTTAAGATGCAATTTGAAGACAGATTTCTTGTACCCTCATTTATGAATGCATTGTCAACAAATTGCGTGTATTTATTCAACTTGTCCAAATAAAAGCCAAATAAGACTCGGAAATAGATTTCTCAGCAATTTGACTTTCTGAGGCAGAGAGTATAGTAAAGAGCTTATGGATATATTCTCCTTGGTTAAAAATAGAGTTCTTTATTTAAAGGGACATGAAGAAACTTTTGGGGGTGATAGATATGTTCATGATCTCGATTGCGGTGATGATTTCATGGTTGTGTGTATATATATATATATACACATATATATGTATTACAATTTATTAAATTGCACATTTTAAATAAGTACAGTTTATATGTCAATTATACCTCAATAAAGCTGTAAAACCAATACAGAAAAAACTGAGTCAAGTTATGTGTCCAATTTATGAAACTTATTTAAAAAGTTGACCTTTCCCCCCTCCCCTGAATTATACAAAGCTCATCCAAAAATGATTGAAGGAAGAGCCTATTAGAAAACCATAACTCACCTTGAATGAACCTTACTATTATGTAGGGGTAAATACAACAGAATTTGAGAACCTTACAGCATTTTGTTGAAGTTGAGGAAATGCAAGGGCAACTGGACAGATGTGTGCTTCTAGATCTGAAGCCTGAGTTCAAGCAAGTTTGGTTTCCGGCTGCTGCTGACTCACACCTGACCTTGTAATAGCTGTGTGAAATCGGAATTAAGCAGAGATGCTGTAAAGTCAGCAATAGATTCATGGAGTTATGAAAAAGGGAGGGACATTAGAAGTTCATCTTCCTTATTTTCCCTGTCTCTGGGAAGGCATACATCTTTTGTGGCTGAACATTCTGTTTTTATTTCCATTCTCAAAGCTAAATATTCCACTTAGCTCTTCTATATTGACGAAAGGTGTTGGTACCAAAAAAAAAAAAAATTTGATAAATGTGGTTTTCTACTATGAAAAGCAAGATCTAGGCCGGGTGCGGTGGCTCACGCCTGTAATCCTAGCACTCTGGGAGGCCGAGGCGGGTGGATCCCTCAAGGTCAGGAGTTCGAAACCAGCCTGAGCAAGAGCGAGACCCCATCTCTACTAAAAAAATAGAAAGAAATTAATTGGCCAACTAAAAATATATAGAAAAAAAAAATTAGCCGGGCATGGTGGTGTGTGCCTGTAGTCCCAGCTACTCGGGAGGCTGAGGCAGGAGGATCACCTGAGCCCAGGAGTTTGAGATTGCTGTGAGCTAGGCTGACACCATGGCACCCTAGCCCAGGCAACAGAGTGAGACTCTGTCTCAAAAAAAAAAAAAAAAAAAAAGAAACCAAGATCTGTGAAAAGGCAGTGTTCTGTGACCCATAAACACACCTTCTTTGCAAGTGGCTATACATAGGTAAGAACATTTAATTTCCAGGGATGAAAAGTACCAATGAAAATATGTGATCAATTTTCTAACACGTGTGCTAGGCTATTAATAATTCTTTATCTTGATCTAACTATCATATTCCTTTGGATAGAGACCTTTTGGTTCCACTCCTACATCTCAGAAAAGGAGATCTATCTGAATTTGGAGCAAAGGAGAAAAGAACAAATATTTCTTGTGGGCTTTTTCCAGGTGGTCTCCTGATTTTAGTACCTTTCAAGTCACAGATAAGACACCACAGTAATATTCAGAACCCAAGCTGCTACATAACTATTTTGTGATGACAAAATGAAATAACCCATCCTTTTTATATCCAGATCATTATAGCATGAGCTGCCATTGGATATCTTTGTAGAAGTGACACCCCTGCAAAGTGTCCAATCAGATATCACTGTGAATTGCCAGGAATCTGGGTCCCAGATAACCAGAGTGTCCCTGAGAGCAAGTCCCTCTAGTTCATCTTTCTGCTTAGCCTTCTCAGCCTGCTGCTAGACTCTGCCCATACTACTGATGACCCTGCACACTCTGCTCTGATGGAGCCATCTGGGGCTCCTGGCCCCCACAATTCTCCGCGGAGCACCTCAGGCAATGCTCTGGCTTTCAGCTCTTTTACCCTAAGGCTTAGGGGTCACAGAGGGAATCTCCAATGGCCCAGATGAGAGTTCACCATACATTTACTTAAGTTTGGCTGGTCCAGCCTTGGATAACACCTTGCAGGGAACACCTTCCATCCAGTCCAGGTTGGGCTGGTACCATGGCTAACCCAGGGTCTTTACTGTGTCTCCAGAGTCAGGGGATCTGGCCTGATAATCCCTGATAGTTCAGCCTGAAGTGCCAGCCTCCCACCAGAAAATGCCTGGACACAAAAGACACAAACATCTGCCAGGGTATAGGGGGTAGCCCTGCTGAGACTCTGTAGGAGCAGAGTCCCGTTAAGAAGCCCAAATGCCATTGTGAATAGGATACTAAACCTCTCAGTCAGTAGTCTAGGCATTTGGGTGATTACCCTACCTCAGGGTCTTCCTGAGAACAATGAGTCTACATTCCATTATATTTGCATGACTAAAAAGTTCATTAAAATGGTTCCTCCAGACTGAGTGGAGGGTCCCACCTAAAAACAAATTCCATTCTGTGTTTTCCAAAGCCAAAACTGCTGGCCACTCCCAAAATAGCAAGTTACTACCTTAACAAAAGTTAAGGTTGGGCTGTACTTAGATTACTTAATTAGTGCTCACAACCCAAGCTCACATCCTAATCAGGGCTGCTTTGACTCTAATGAAACCTGAAGACCACATCCCAGATGCCATTTGCAGGCTAGGGCTGCCCTCAGAGTGAGTCTATGTCACAGTCTCTCTCTTTTTGCAAAGTTTCTTCAAGTTTTGAAATTATTTTTAATCTTCAGTATATTTATTAAGAGGAAATATGGTACAAAAAAGAGAAAATGAAAACATCAAGAAAACCCATCCCTATGGAAATAAAGCCTGATATTATTTTAGTCACAACGAGTTGGCTCTGAAAGTAGGTGAGCTAGCCTGCAATTTCCAGTTGTTGCATTTGCCCAGGAGTGTAATTTGGAAGGGCAGGGGAAGATATTTGAAGGAAGTGAAGAGTGCTGAGGTCGGTACAGTAATGAGATGGCTTTTGCCTGCCTGGATGCATGATTCAATAGCATCCAATCACGATGTGGCTAATTTGTATGTGTAAATAACTAAGTACCAGATTTGGCAAGCACATTCTTTCTATGCTGACGAACAGACTCCCAGAGACATCAAAGGAATGTGTTTTCAGGGAGAACAAAGGATATTTTGGTTTCTCCCAGAAAAGAACTTTCTATAACTTCAGCATCCTAGGAAAGGGAAGTGGTTAGCATCAGTGCTGAGGCAATAAGGGCTTATTGAAATAGAAGAAAGAGAGAGGAAGAAAATGAATTTGCCAAGGTCACTCTTCTCCCAGCATTTACTAGTATTCACCAAAGACTTTCATAATCACTCATGTGTATAGGATAGGTTAAGAAAAAATTTCAGACAAATGGCCCTACGTTAAATTCAGTCCAGAAGTTCTTAGAGCCATCAAGAATCCTAGAATGTCCACAAGATGGAATGGAAGAAGGTGGAAGAAGGTGGTTACTTTCCAAACTCACTGTATTATACGAGGTCCCATCTGGTTCAACTTATCTGGAAAACTCCCTGAAAAGGAAAAATTATGATAGAAATTTGGTATCTGAGTTTTTTGTTTTTACATTTTAAATACATGCTCATAAAATCATTTGTGTTCTGTAAACATTTATTTAAAAATAGTTGTGTTTCATTTTTTTTTTTGCATTATCACTTTGATATTCTTATTATCCAAAGGCATTTGAAGTACATAACCCCAATTTTTAACATTATATGTATGGGAGATAAGGTTATAAATTATTTGCATATTTTAGAGTTTACATAGTATCAAGCTTTTTAACAGATGTGATCTCATTTAAACCTCAGGACAGCCCCCTGGAGGAAGGTATTTTCCCCTGATAAGGAGGAAACCAGGTACAGTAATTTGCCTATAGTCACCCAGCTGGTTTAAGGCAGAGCATTAGTGTTTAAATATAGGTTTGTCTGGCTCCCAACTCTGTGCTCTTTCCCAGGCAAAAAGGCTGCCTTCTAGGAATTACATGGTTAAAAAATATTTTCTGACTTTCAGCCTAAGTGACTTTCCTAATAACACACACACACACACACACAACACACACACACCCCTGCCTCCTACACACACAGTCTAACTCCTACATCTTGAAGATCTTCCCTGGTTTAAATATTGATTATTTAATTTGAATTATTTGGAAAATCACAAAGTACTTCAAGGTTTTTCCAATTAAAAAATATTCCTGGGGAGGGAGCAAAGTAACATGGAAAACAAAAGAATGTGCTTTAAAGAGCTGAGGTACATTAGAGTACAGATAGGTGATGCTAAAATCAAAGCCAGATAATCACAAAATTAAGCATTTAATTCCACCAATATTTCTTAAATATCTACTATGTTCCAGGTTTAATGCTTGTTCAGAAGTAGATTTTCAAAATGCCTTAGCTCCTCTTTAAAACTTGGCAGAATGAAACAAATAAGATCAGTGAGAGAAAGAGAAGGGAAGAGAGAGAGAGAGAGGATATATTTCTAGTTGCTTGTAAAAATTATTGCTTTCCCTCACTGGGAACTTTTGGACTGAAAACTAAAGTTCAAAATTTGGCTTAACAGAAAGGGTTTTGAGCTCTCCATGAGTGAGCTAGACCCCCATTTTTCCAAAAATAATTCAGTCTCCCCTCTTTTCTCCTGTCCTCATTTTTGTCTTTAGAAAACTCAAGATTTGATGCCTTATAAGAGTATTTATACGTCTTACATTGAAAATGAGTAAAATTATATTTAACAAGAAGAAACTAACCTGAGACAGGTTCCTGCTCTGTAGCTTGCTTCTAAATGGAATTATTTTTGCAGTCCTGTTAAAGTCTGATTTTTGTTCCAAAGTCTGATTTTTCTTTTTGTACAAACAAAACCCCCAAAACATGGCATGGTGTTGCATCCAAACTTAATTTATTTAACTTTCATTAATTAAATTTTGTAAGTTTGCTTTGCATAATGAGTTCAGCTCCATTCCTAATGAGAAAGGTGGAAGGTCTCTGGCAAAGCCAAGGGATGTGTGTGTGTGTGTGTGTGTGTGTGTGTGTGTGAGAGAGAGAGAGAGAGAGAGAGCGCGCGCTCAGGCTCACCGGGTGTGATTGTGATTGCGGGCATGAGTGAATGTGGGTGACACGTGTGCTGTTTAATTAAAGGATGGAGGTGGGGCTTGGCAGGGCGCCCTGCTGATAAACAATGCCTGTTTGTAGCCTACTCAGGAATTACCTGGGAAGTGGAAGGACCCAGAAAGGTTGTGCATGAAGTGGCCCCTTGGCTGTCCAATGAAGTGTCTGTTATCAGAAGGAAATGTGTACTTTTTGAGGTGAGATCGGTTCTGTGCTCTGAACCGAATGATTTTTCGTTTTTTGTTCTGATAACAAGCTGGTGGTAAGCTTCACTGAACTGGGAAATTGTAAACTCTTAGAAAAGGCTGTCTAAAGATAACAATTCAATGTTTCTCCGTAATGTATTCTGGAGGAATCTGATAATTTAAAGCCCACTTCACCAAAATGGGAGTGGTGCTTGCGTCCTCTTTATCTTCAATTATGTCTAATCTGTTTCTAATTCAAACACTGTGCTGCTGTTGTCAGATCAAATATAGATTTTAAATGTTTTATGCTTTTCCACTGGGAAGGTTTAAAATGTATGCGGGCTGTCTGTCAGGACTGTGCCAGTGGAATCTAATAAAGTTTTAGATAAATTTAAAGGAAATAAAAGAGTCCTTAAAAATGAAATGATTCATGGTTCATGAGATGGAACATGTTTAATGAATGGCAGTTCGGGAAAAGTTATGGTAGAGTCTCTACGGATCACCTGCTTCACCTCTACAGAGCTCTCCTTGAATAAATACATTGTGTCTTTCAGCTTTACAGGCAGGAGTTCAGAAACCAATTTAAAAATCAAGTCATCTTTGGGTTTGATGCAAACAGGGCCTCATAAGCATATGGGCAGAAGGACTGTAATCCATGGGTTTTCATTCCACATGATGACACTTCCATCACTGCCAGCAGATTGGAAAACATAGTTGCAGTTTTCAATCTCTGAATAGGATGCAGTTGTTATTGTTATTAGAATTCTTTTTTCTGCTTATTTATGTGGAGGTGCTCTAGGTATCTGTGTGCTGTAGAATATCAAAGCAAAAATATGTTCAGAGATAACATAGGGCACTGTTAGACCTGGGACCTGAGGGGCCAGTGTCAAGGTGATATTTGTAGAAATACTACCCTGACAACATTTTTGAGATCTTTTCCTGGATTTATGAATTTAGGGAAAGCATGGAAGAAATGTTTTATTAGAGCTCGGACCATGTTTATGTTTCTGTCTTATGAAAGGTCTATGTAGGAGTGTTTAACTGGGGCTTAAAGGGGAAGGCACTGGTGTAATTTGTCACACAAAGATTTTTCTTGGGTTTGTATCTAATCCCTTCTGGACTGCCAATGGGTTTATTTTTTGCTGCTTGGGAATGTCTCTCCTGGTTTGGCTTTCAAAGGATCGTTCTGAAGTCTCCTTTACATGTTAACTAGAATTTGTGCTTAAAAGGAAAAGGCTTTGAAGTTTTAAAACCGTAATCCTTCCAGGTCACCATCCTCCTTCTCCCCCAAGTTTATCTCAGGAGCAACAGTATTTTCATCTCGGGGAAGGACTTTAGTGTGACAAAGAAAGTGGGACTAAGCTGATTCCTAGAAGGAAAAAAATAAAATAAAATTACCGATCTCTTAGCTCACTTTGGTTTGACCCATTTACAAAACCGATGTTAAAAATCCAAGAAAAAGGCATTTCCTTCATGACCCTCATTGCATCTTTCTTTTCTTTGAAGTCTAAGGTCAAATTCCTATAAACAAGCAATATTTCTTTCTCACTCAAACTCTGTAGGGATGCAAGAAAATTCTCTCTGTTTATTTCTAGTGGCATTTCCCTTCAGTTATTTTCTGACTGGTTTGTGTTTTCTATCCATCTCAAGATGTGTAGGGCTGTGCTGTGAGGAAATGATTTTAGGTTCTGAAAAGGATACATCAGATTTTCCCACTGGGCATCACTTATGCCTTTGTAGCTGGGGTTATCACTGACATTCCAAGTAGAAAGAGAAGGTGAGGATCCCGGCATGAGGGCAGGGTACCAGCCTATGTGGCACTTGGCGGCAGGCTCCCATGAGGGTGTTTTGGAACATCCAGGGCCAGTGAGGACTTTAGAGCCAAGAAATGCCGCCCGTGGTCCAACATGAGCTTAGGTTACACCGTTTCTCCACGACTCATCTCTGAACCCCTTTCTCAGTTTTGGCCTCAGTGTGATTTCTGTCTGCGTGATACAAGAATGCGAATCGGGCTGAAACCCATCCCTTCTAACTCACTCAGGGTGGGCCTGCCTCCTCTCAATTTCTGTTCTTGAAGAGTATCTCATGCGTTTCCTTTCAAAACGGAAGTCCTTTTTGTACCATAGCATCCTTATTAAAAAAAATAAAAAAGAAAAAAGAAAGCACTGATGGAAACGTTAGCCTCTAATTCTGAAGTTGTCATTTTTGGAAGCTTGTGTAATTAAAGGCTTTCTTTAAAAACTTACTCATTGTGTAGCTATAAGAATGTAGGAGAGAAGGTTAAAATAGTATTATTTTAAGATATTTCAAGTCTGAGTAAGTTTCTTACAGGAAAGAGAGAGAGAGAAAGAAGGAAGGACAGAGAAAGGTATCCCACAGGGCGTCTAGTCTGCTGAGGATCCGCTCCTGCCACACTCTTTGTCCCCAGAAGGAGAAGGGAAAGGAGAAGGAAGCCAGTGTAAGAATGTCATGGAAATCAAGGGCAAGAGGAGTGAGCCACGTGGAGAAAACATTGCCCAGATGTCAGAATATGTGGCACTAGCATCTGCAGTCAAAGGGATGTGTTCAGGGAATTGTCAGCCTTCTGACATTAATTGATGCCCCTA
This sequence comes from Cheirogaleus medius, assembly GCA_008086735.1. Classification (NCBI taxonomy): domain Eukaryota; kingdom Metazoa; phylum Chordata; class Mammalia; order Primates; family Cheirogaleidae; genus Cheirogaleus; species Cheirogaleus medius. The sequence continues at coordinate 19,962,176 of VBSM01001562.1, read as the reverse complement.
GGCACAACAAGGAGGAAATATACATTACAGGGAGGGATTTTTTTTTTTTAAAAAAGTACATTATGCACTGATAAGCCATTTACACTTCCTCCCAGACAAGAGTTAATTTGGGGATGCAGGATGGCTGCTTTAGAAATTTAATGAAATGACACTCAAAAGTGGAAACATTGCTGTTTCATGGAGAAAAGGCAAAACAGGAGGGAAAGGCTAAATTGGCAAGAAGACTGAGAGTGGGAGAGAGAATTAGAGGGCTGGATAAAGAAATTAATTGTTCTAATGTTTTCCTATTAAAGGAAACACACACACACACACACACACACACACTGCAAAAGGACGATGAGGTATGTTATTTGTATAAAGATACAGAACATGATTTTTCAGAATACTGAAAAGATCTTAGAGTACAAGGTAACATCTATATTCTTTGGTGTTGTTACAAAGATATTTCAGAATCTTAGAGTAGAAGCGTGTGGATGAAAGAGCAGAGTCCTAGTTGCTATAAAAGGGTTGTATGATGATCGCACACCGGACTAGAGGGCTGACGTGCAAAGGGGAAAATTTGATTCAACGTCAGCTTCTTGTGCGGTGTTTTCACTAGTGTCACCCTCACACCAGCATTTCTCTGACTCTTTGCTTCCAGGGAAAGAATCTGGGCAGCCCTTGGGTCAGTAGTTACCCACTGGGCATCTGGCATGAATCTAGCATTGTACTGAGGTCTGTGACTGACATAGAAAAAGTCCACAATGTAATCCTCTTCCTTAAAAAATTCCCAATCGGAAATGCAAATCAAAACTGCAATGAGATATCACTTATCTCCGGTAAGAATGG
>VBSM01001562.1:19939390-19961248 GCA_008086735.1 Cheirogaleus medius | reverse complement strand
AAAAAAAAAAAAAACATTCTCAATCGAGATGTAATACCAAAAGGACACACACAAAACAAGTACAGACCGTGTGAGGTATGGTACTGTTCTACCCTTAGACAGGAACAACGGGCCCCCTGCCTCATGCCTCATAGCTGAGGGGTTCTTGAGTCTTGAGTGGCTGCCTCAAAAATTTCAAAGTCCCCCTGTGGTGCCTGAGACCAGTAGGCCAGGAGTGTTGCCCAGGCAGGACTGCCATGAGCCAGGACCGGGATTGCATGGGCCTCTGTTTCTCTCTGACCCTCGATCCCTTCTGTGGGGTTGACCACGTGTCCCAAGGAGCTCCAGGCCATGTTCTTGTGGGTCCTGTGGCTGGTCTCAGGTGCCAGGAGGGCCTCCCGGCCAGCAGGTTGCCCTTGCTGGCCAGTGCAGCAGTTTTTTCGTTGGATCACATGAGACGGGGCTGCCAGAATGGTGCTGACATGCTGATTTGGGGTGAGTAAGGATGAGTTTCAGGCTCTGAGTTACTCACGGTCCACGGCTACTAACCCTTGGACTTAAGCTGTGTGTGTTGGCTCTAACTGTGGTGCTACTTCTGGCCTATCTATGGCACCTAAAGGCAGGTATCCTTTAATCTATGTGACCCCCACTGCTGGCACCCAGGGTGGTCACCCCATCTCCTCCACAGGCTTTGTGCCATCTGTCAGGCACCCCTAGAGGTGGCTATGCTTATCTCCAAGGGTGTTTGAGACTGTTGTTTCCTAAAACCCAGTGGAACCAGCCCTTCCAAGCAATGTTCTCTCTAGCCTCAGATGGAGTGGCGATACCACGTTCTCCCTGGCTGATCCTACGCCATGCTGGCCAGAAATGGACATTCCTTGCACTGATGGAGTTCTTGCACCATGCATACACCCCTCACTTATCTTTCCTGTTGTGATTTAGCCTAAAGAGTTCAAGAGCAGATGAGGCTAGAAGATGTTATGTTCTACCTTTATGCTATAAAATTCCAAATAGTAAATAGAATACAATCAGAACGTGAACGATTGTTTGCATTTTCTTACATACTCTGGGTAAGACTTGCATTTGTGGTCGTCAATGAAACACAGTTAACAACTTTTGAGAGAGTTATTGGAAATCAGTATTCATGGGTTCTACACCAGATAATTCAGTGTTACGCATTTTTTAATGCTGTAACCAGCATTAAAAAAGTGGTATGAGGGAACCGTAAACCACAAATAGGTTCTGAAGAGCCATGCATTGTGAGTGATAACACCACTGCTACCTTTCTTCATGCACGAGAGATATAACACTGTCTAGGAATGGTACAACTGACAATAAAAAAAAAACACTACAAGATGGTGCCTGAACACTATCACGAATCTTCCTGTGCCCTGATCGACAATAGCAAATCCAGAAGTACTTCTTCTCTGTTATTCTAAATCTTCATTGACGACTCCCTTTGCTTCACATGGCCCATGTATTTTATAATACATTTTTAAATCAAAACACAAAACATAGTTGCCTGGGGCCTCAAACATCTTAGAGGTGGTCTTGACTGGGTCCCATTAAATGCAGAGCTAGTGTTCTGTTTTTCATTGATTCATCAACTATATTTACTTTATTAAGAATTCTTTATTCTCAATTTAAAAAAATGTAAAGCCTAGACAGCATACAAGATAAAATAGCACACATGAATCCACCATCCTAACATTTTTCTGACGTTTGCTTCAGATTTCTTTCTGTTTTTAAATAAGCCAAACATTATAAATACCGCTAAAATGTACCCCCTTGGTTCATGCCCCTTCTTCCCTTCACAGAGAGGGCCCCTCTCCTGATGCTGGTAAATATCTTAGAATATCTTAGCTTGAGATCTCCAGGAAGCAGATCCTGGGGCAAGGATCTGAGCGCAAGTACTGTATTTGGGAATCGATCCCAGGGAGACCCGCAGGGAGGTAGAGCAGCGATGCCGGACAGGAAAGGGGGCCAGTGCCGAGAGTGGGAACGGGCTAGTTATTCCTGTGGGCAACCGGGGCTCAGTCCACAAGAAGCTTCGGGGGACTGTGTTGGTGTCCTATAGGAGGGCTGAGGAGGTTGCGGGTACGGACCTGCCAACTCCCTTTGTCATTGGTTGTAAACTCCTTGGAAGTCCAGCCTTGGCCTGTGAGGGGCTGAGCACCCTCCTACAGCCTCTAGGCAGTGCGGGAGGTGTTTGCGGTGAGACACTGGGGTATACAGGGGCAGCCAGTGTGGAGGGATTCTGGGGGGGGGGGGGGGGTGTCCCTGATAGCATCTGCTACAGCCAGTATCACTCCCCTCCGTGGTGTACGTCCTATATTTGTATATAGTAAGATGTAGAGAGTATGTTCTGTGGGGTTGTAAGTTTTACATAAATGGCATTATATTAAACATATTCTTAGGCTACTTGCTCCCCCCCAAAAAAATATAATTGAGATTTATTCATATTGAAATATGTAGAGGTAAATAATTTATTTTGACAGCTCTGTTGTGTTCAAATATTTGAATAAACCCATTGATTTGTCCATTTCCCCATTGATAGTGTAGGAAAGAAAAAAGTAATATCTTTTCCTCACCTGTTACAAAGTTCAGTGGCTGAGATCCCTATAACAAAAAACAGATTAACAAGGGAAAAGCTTACAAATTTATTTAATATAAGTTTTACGTGATCTTTAGCCTTTAGAAATGAAGACCCTAAGACCCAGGGAAAACTGTGTTTTTATGGACAGTTGTGCAGAAGCAAGATTGGAGGACAAAAGGGTGTAATGGAATGCTAATAAACTGGGGGAACTTAGCAAGGCCTGTTTGTTCAGATTCTTCTTGGCCTCTGGGTACAGGGCAAGACCCCTCTGGAATGAGGGTCTTATGACCTACTTTCAGGGAAGGTACATCAGAGAATTCTTTTATGGCCTGCTTCAGGGGAGAAAGGCGGGAGAAGGTCAGAGAGTGACCTTCCTGCTCGTGCAGTTTTCTCGATTTCCTTCAGCTTAAAATACTCAGTATGCCCAGGTGCCATACCTTAGGGCAATAGTTTGTTTCCACTTTTTCTGTTCTTATGACAATGCTATGTAACATCAACTTGAGTGCATGTTTTCCCTGAGATTCTCCAAGAATAGATTCCTGGTCATAGGATAGTCACATCTTTGGCTTCACTAGTATTGCCAAATCGTTTCACAAAATATTTGTGCCAATTTATTTATTTATTTTTTGGGGGGGTCTTGCTATGTTGCCCAGGCTGAAGTGCAGTGGCTATTCATAGGCACTATCCCGCTACTGATCAGCATGGGAATTTTGACCTGCTCTGTTTCCAACCTGGGCCATTTCACCCTTCCTTAGGCAACCTTGTGGTCCCCTGCTCCTGGAGGTCACCATATTGATGCCAAACTTAGTGAAGACACCCCATCAGCATAACACACGATAGCCCCAAACTCCTGGGCTCAAGTGATCCTCCTGCCTCAGCCTCCCAAGTAGCTGGGGCTATAGGCGCGCACCACTGTACCTGCCTGTTTGTGCTGATTTATACACCCAAAAGCAAATAAAAGAATAGAAGGATTTATTTGTCTCCACATCTATGCCACATCAGCTGTCTGATATAAGATTTATTAATTTTTGCCAATCTGATGGTTTGAAATGGTATTTTATTATTGTTATGTGTTAAATTTGCATGTCCTTTATTTTAGAGGAAGTTAAGCACATTTTCTTATGCTTCTTGGGCATTTGGACATTCTCTTTTGTGAATATCCTGTTCATCTCTTGTGACTTTTTTCTATTTATTAGATATTTTTCAGTGATTTGTAAAAGTTCTGTGCATATTCTAGACATTAATACTTTGTCAGTTATATATGGGGAACAAATGTCTTTTTCTATTCTGTGGCTTATCTTTTCACATTGTTTATGGTATTTTTTATCATAAAGTTTTCTATTTTAATGTAGTCAAATATAACAATATCTTCTTTTATGGATTGAGGCTTGGGCTTTACATTTAAGAAATCTTTCCCTATCCTGATCTCATAAGTGTATTTTATGTTCTCATCTAAAAGTTCCAGTTTTGTTTTTTACCTATGTGCCATCTATGGCGTGAGGCAGGAATTGAGTTTTATAGCTCACTGTCCCAGCATCATTTATTGACTAGTCCATCCTGTTCCTACTGACTTGTAGTGCCACCTTGGGACTGTACCAAGTTTTTCATTATATGTGGGTTTGTCTCTAGGCTTTCTTACTTTAGTTTGTCTTTATCTGCACTGATTTAAATGTAGTTTATAATGATCCTTCTTGTAGGGGTGAGTCTACCCTTATTTAAAAGTTTCTTGGCTATTCTTTTTTCTTTACTCTTCTGCCTGAATTTCAAGATCACCTTGTCAAGTTATGTGAAGTGTTCTTTTAGGATTTTGGTTAGAAGTATGTAGAATTTATAGAATGATTTGAGGAGAATCACCGTCCTTACGCGTTGAATTTTCTTTCTCATGAGCCCAATATATGTTATATAGTTTTTCATTACATCTTATGTTAAAGTTTTATAACTCTCCCTTGTACATCTTTTGTTAGATTTATTCCTAAACATCACAAATTCTTTGTTGCTATTATAATATATTTTTAAAAAATGTACTGTGTATGATTACTGGTGATGTACAGGAATGATATTTGTATATGTGTCTATATATATGTTTAAACTATTATTTTAAATTATGTAACTGTTTTAGGTCTATTCATGTTTTTCTTTCTTTTATAGTCCATTTTATGTCATTTTTTCAGGGAAATTATCCATTTTATCTAATTTTTCAATGTTATTGGTATAAAGTTCTTATTTTCAAATCTCTGTGTATAGAGGACATCTTCTAGAAAAGGACATCCTTTTTTTCTATTTCTAATATTTTTATTTGAGGCAGAATTCTTTTCTTATTCATCTTACAAAAATTTATCTATTTTATTAGGCTTTAAATCATAAAGCTTGTTATTTCTTTGATTATTTTTGTTGTTTCTTTGTTTTCTATTTCATTAATTTTTGCTCTTATTTTTTAGTATTTTTTCCTACTTTCTCTGAGTTTAGGATTTTTTTGTTTTGTTTTGTTTTTGTTTGTTTTTTTTCCTTCTAACTTCTTGATTGGATTCTTAGCTCAGTAAATTTTAATCTTTCTTTTTTTCTAATATGTTCATTTAATAGTACATATTTCTCTCTAAATACTGCTTTAGCATTATCCCATACATTTTCATACATCGACTTTCAGTTCTAGTTTCTAATTTCTGTGATGATATCATCTTTGTCCCATGAATTATTTTGAAATTTAAAAAATTTCTAAATGTTTGGAGGATTAATTTTTATTATTCATTTCTAACTCTATTACATTATAATCAGAATATATGGTTAGTAGGGTAGAGATTCTTAGATACGTGTTGAGACTTGCTTTGTGGTTTAGTATCTGACAATGTAAAAGAATGATATGTATTTACTTAAAAAACTAGTGGCATTTAAATCTATATCTTTACTTCTTTTAAAGTTGTTTGATTTGTTGATTACTGAGGGAAATATGCTAAGATCTCTCACTATGATTGTGAGTTTGTTAATTTCTTCTTATAATTTGTCCAAATTGTGTGTTATATATAAGGGGGGTTGGTTATATTATTATATAATTGTGATGTATTTATTTTTATATTTACTTTCTATTTATGGCAAATGATGTTTTAAAATTTATAGTAATAATATAAAGTTTCCTTATAAAATACATTGCATTAAGCAAAACAGGAGATGACTTGAAGACAAGTATTGGTTATATAATGGAATAAGTAGCAAGTGATATGAAAGAAAATCATACAGGTGACAGAGGAATGGCTCAGGGGTGCAGCACTGTCTCTACCTCCCCTGGCCACCCTTACACACAATGGTTCTAGAATCACTGTTTTCAGCCCAGAGCTCTCAGGCATCAGCTCCACACGTCCAGGTCCTCCCCTGTCATTTCCATCTGGATGACTCACCAGCCCCTCACACTCAAAAACACAGAAGTGAGCTTCTTTTACCTCTTCCCTCCCTCCTGCCTTGACAACACTGCCTGTTCCTCCTGTGTTCCATATCTCCGGTGAAAGACACCACTATCTTCCACGTCAGCCAAGCTAGAAACCTCAGACCTCCCTCTGCATGCACATGTGTATCAAAACAGAAGATGGGTTCTGCCTACTTTGCCTCCTTGGTATTTCTCTGTCTCCCTGCCTCGCCATCCCTCTCCTGGTTTCCCGTGCCCTCCCTACCTCTACGTGATATCCTCACATCTGTCCTCTGCATTAACTATTCTGCATGCAAAACATACTTGTCTTTCCCTGCTGCACATCCTTGAATGCCTCCCTGTTGTTTTTAGGGTAAAATTGAGTCCCTACCTGGTGGGGCCCCACCTGCTGCTCTCACCAACTCTACCCTGCTCTCTGCCTCAGCCACAGGAACAACTTGCTGTCCCCAAGTAGCACCAGACTGCCACGTTCCTGTGCGATTTCTCGGGCTGCACCCCTTCTTGTAATGCATTTGTCTTACTTTGTCTACCCAACAAGTACTGTAAGATTCAGCCCAGGTACCACCTCCTCCCAGAAGCCCTCTTGTTAACCCTCCCTCAGTAACGTAGACTATTCTCCTTTTATATACCCTTCCACCCCTGGTTGGTCTCCTTTGGCTAGATTCTAAGTTCTGTGAGAGCAGGAACTGTTTCCCAGTCATTTCTCTAGTCTTCTGTGTTGAATGCATGAACACATGACCACTAATGGTGAAGAAAAATCTAGATGTTGGGAGCCTGAAGAACTATCTTACCTTTTTTCAAAGCAAACTAAGCTGCCTCTGGAATTTCCAAAGAGGTGTGGGATGAGAAGAACTGAGTGTTAGCTCTTCCGAGGCCATAAGACTGTGTGTGTGCAATGTGTAAATGCGGAAAGAAAAAGCACATGAAAGGAAAGCTTAATTAAATTATGTCTTATAAAAACTTGGAGAACATCCCAGGTTTTTTTTTTTTTTAAGAAGAATATCCATCAACTGTTCCAAATCCACTTAGCAGTCTTTAAAATCATTTTATGATCATTTTCACTAATAAGCTTAGCCCTAAGAGCGGAAAAAGACTCATAAATACTTCCTTAAGTAAAAAGTATTTACTTGTGCTACTAGCCTAGTGTTCCACATCATTTTTCACATCAAAGGAACGTTGTTAAAGCATTTTCTCATATTTACTTCCTCCCTCCTCCCCACATCCCTCCCTCTCTCCATAGATAGTTACAATAGTAGGAAGAAACGAGCAGCGCTTGGAAGAAGCCCCCTCCACCCAGAGGCATGGTCAGGATGAGGATCAACCATCTCAGACATAAAGCAAAGAGAGGCAAACAGAAAAATCTCAAATATATACCCCCTTTTTCCTCCTTTATTAGTTTTTTTATGGGTGCAGATTGGAGCACAAGGTATGTATTAAGGAAGACCAGGCCAGCCTTTTCTAAACTACATTTTGTTGACTACTACTTCAAAGCTGTTAAATGGGTGTTTGGGTGAAAAAAGAGTTGAAAGGGGGTTCCCTTCAAAGTATATATTAGTACATTAAAAGCTCTGAGAAGTCCTAGAGTAAAAACTTGTTTAATTGCATTTAACCCAGCATTTCCCAACATTTATTTGATTATAAAATCCTTTTGTATGGAGCACCTATTAACATGTTGCAGAACACACATCATTTAGGTAAAAATAGGATTAAAAATAGTCTAATTTGAGGGCACAAATTGCATGTAGGAAAGAGGATTATGAAGTAGTAGAGAGTTAATGAACATTTTAAACAATCTGAAAAGCGGTGTCAGAAAATTTTAAAAATGCTGTCAAGAACTCATAAAATATACATTATATTGTGTAGCAATATTGTATAATACTGTATGATACATTAAAATCATCATTTTACCCCATTACCCTACAATCTTCTAATCACATATTTATACTTTTTACATTGTATCTGCAGAATGACTCCTATTATAAATATTATGCTTGAATTATAGAAGTATGCTATAATCCTAATTATAAAGGATTCAGTGAAATAAGAAAGTTGCAACTTTGGATAGTGAGATTACTGGAGTGAAAGAATGATTAAAAATTATACCATCATAGAACTTTGGAGTGAAAAGGAATTTTAGGAATAATTTTAACGCAGTACTCTCATTTTAGAGAAAAGGAAATTGACAATTATTTATAAAGTCCTCAAGGAGAAGGATAGGGAGCAAAAGTATAGAAAAGATGGGGAAATTTGGCACAGTATTTTCCCTTATGCTACAGTTAGCAAGAAATAGTCAAGTGCTCTGAGAAGACCAGGAGGTTAGAATTTTATAAGAAGGAAGATTGAATACCTGATGGTTGGCATACTTATCTGGTCAAAGCAGGTGTGAGAAATTATGCACACAAGCAATATGATCAGCACGAGATGATCCTAAGCAGACAAGTGGGTTGGGGGAAGGGAAGGGTCCCGAAGCCAAGATGCATCAAGACAGTGACTAGCACTGAACCAATTGCTCGTGAGTAATAATCGCCTCAAGTAAGTGGACACCCATCTTCCCTGAGAGCAGCATTGCTCATCCTGGGAGTCGTCCAGGGTCTAAGTCAGTCATGTGGATGCTCCACAAAGTGTGTGTGTTCTCCAGGGTCATAGATGACTGAATTAGAAGTGGACACCTGCCCAAATCCAACCTCCTGTCCTCTTTGGGACATGGTTAGGCTTCTGACGTGTCTGGAATAGCTACATCTTGCCAGCTGCCTTGTTCCTCCTCCACTCAGAGGAAGCTGCATTTTGCCAGGTAAGTGGAGAATATATTCTCGAGGGAAATGCTTTGCTATCAGCCCATGAGGTCAGGCTTCTGACAGATTGGGTGGCTGACTTGTCATTCACTGCAAGTATCTTAAAAGTCTCCATTAGAGAGCAAGCTTTGCACATCTGTGGAATCCAGTGGTTGCTTTATATTAAAAGCACATTGTTAGTGCCCTGAAGCTGTCAAGTCAGGATGATGTTGCCACATCCTCCAAAGCAGCTCTTTCTGGGTGATTTTAAAATGGAAGAATGTTGGTGTTCTGAAATGAGAAGAATGAAGCTGTCCCCATACATTAGCTGAGCGCTCAGTGTGCCCAGCATTGTGGCATCATAATAAATGTCTGCGTGCACTCATTGTGCACATGTCCAGTTCCTTTTAAAATGTTGTTTATTTTTAAACAGTAATGAAAAGTAAATTGCTGGAAAAAGTGACATTTTTGTGATGAGACTTCTTAAGCACATTTGTAAATGAGTTTATATGCCTTGAAGGAATAAATATTTAAAATATAAACAATAAAGCCTGCATGCATACTCACAACTGAGGAGTATCCAAGGGTAACAGGGTTAAGGAAAGAGAAGTGTGGAAGACAGTGTGATATACCTCCCCACCCCCCAGATTCCCTTCCAGTGAGGGACTTGTTGCCCTGGCTGCTGGGAGTGCTGTGGCAGGTGGCCTTAGCTGTCAGCCCCTTAGGAGATGCCTCAGTTGTAGAGAGCTGTGTTAGCCAATCAGGGCTGCTGTAACAAAAATACCATAGACTGGGTGGCTTAAACAACAAACATTAATTTCTCATGGTTCTGGAGGCTGGGAAGTCCAAGATCAAGGTGCTGGAAGATTTGGTGTCTGGGGAAGGTTCAACATGCCTCTCAGAATATATTGTTTTTTATTTATTATCTTTACTGCAGGGGGGTGCGGGGAGAGGAGGTAGTTTCAGAAACTTCCACCTGATCTTGCCTACCACATTAGCTCTCACCCTACAGGCTGAAGACCCGATGTGAGTGTTGTGCAAACTACCAAATGTGTTTATTTCAATTATGTCAGGTACAACAATGATGCTTGAAATGTTTGTATATTTCCCTTTCCCCAGTTCACCCAAGTAAATGGCTCTGGTAGGCAAGTAAATGGCTACCCAAGTAAATGGCTCTGGTAGGCAAGACCAGGTGAAGCTTCCTCTCCCCCCACCCCACTGTCAAGATAATAAATAAAAAAGAATATATTTTGGGGGCCATGTTGAAAATTAGGGCTACCCTTAAAGATCAAAAGAATACAGATGTGGTGGTCCCTGTCATACATTTAATTTATCATTCTAGCCTCTATAAAATCAGAAGAATTCTGAAGAATGACAGTATACCACTGAAAACTCAACCAAGAATTATCCCCAGTTGAAGCCACTGTGCCAAATGTGAATTTTTTTATAGAGCAGAAGAACATGACCTCAGGAAGATGGTATGTGGCCACTGATTTAGCAGATGCGTCCTTTTCAATTCCTATCAAAAAAGATTGTCAGAAGTAGTTTGTGTTCACCTGGCACAGACAACAGCATACATTTACAACTTTGCCCCAGGACTATGTTCACTGTTCCCACCCTCTGTCATTAATACAGTTTAAAGAGATGTGGACCATTTGGACATCTCACAGAACATCGCTATATTGATCCACTATATCAATCACATAGTGTTAATTGTACTCAATAAGCAATAACTGGCTAGCACATTGGAGGCCTTGGAAATATATATGCATTCCAGAAGGTGGGAAATGAACATTTTGTTGATTTAGGTTTCCACGCTATAAGTAAAACTTTTAGGAGTCCAGTGACCAGGGCATGCCAAGTTATCCCATCTAAAATAAAGAAGAAATTATTGCATCTTGCACCACAAAGGAGGAAGCAAACACCTGGTAGATCCCTTCAGGTCCTAGAAGTAGCATATTCCACCTATGACCTACATATACTAGGTGACACAAAATGCTGCCACCTTTGAGAGGGTCTCAGAGCAAAAAAGGGCTTTGTTGTTGGTCCAGCCTGATGTGCAATCAGCTCCGCTGCTTGAGCCACAGGATCCAGTGGTCCCTGTGGTTTTAGCTGTGTCGGTGGTGAGAGAGGATGCCGTTTGGGGTATCTGGCAAGCCCAGTGAAAGAATTGCCATGCTAACCTCTAGAATTGTAGCTCCATCAGAGAACTGTAAGCCTTTTGGAGAAACGGCTCTGGGTGCCGCTGGGCCCCAATAGAGATGCAGCGTCTGAACATGAACACCAGTGGTCACGTGGCCATTGTGAACTAGGTTCTATCAGATTCACCGCGCCGTAAGTTCAGACAATAACTCTCCTTTATAAAATGGAAATAGAACATTTGGGATCAAACATGAGCAGGATCAGAGGACATAAATAAACTGAGTGAACAGGTAGCCCAGAGCCTCACGTCAACACCACTGTTGTACCAGTGGCTCTCTCTCAGCTCACGCCTATGGCTAGGTGGTTCCTTTAGATCGGTCGTTTGAGGAGGATAAGCCCTCAGTTTGATTCACAGATGGGTTGCCTCTGTACATGGGCACAAGCCAAAAATGGAAGGCAATTGCTCTACAGTCCTGGTCAAGGGTGGCCTTGGAAGACATTGATGAGGCAAAACCCTCCCAGTGGGCAGAGGTTTGGGAGATTCCTCTAGTATCCGCTGTTAAGAAAGAGAAGTGGCTCAAAGATGGAATATATGGATTTGTGGGCAGTGGCAAATGGCTTGGCTCGCTGGTCTGGGGCCTGAAGGAGAAAGACTGGAAGATCGGGGACAAAGAGGACTGTCTGATGTAGAAGTATGCCAATGAACACGTAGGAATAGTCAAAATGGGAAAATTATTGTATTGTAAATTTAATCCACCAGAAAGCATCTGTCACAGAAGTGGCACTAATCAACCAAGTAGACAAAATTACTCGGCCCATTGATGTCAACCAGCAGCTGTCAACAGCCACACCCATGCCTGGCATGATGGGCGCACGAGTGCAGTGGCTATGGTGGCAGAAAAGGAGGCTATGCATCGGTCTAACGAGATAGACTCCTGCTTACCAAGGCTGGTCTAGCCATTGCCACCGTGAATGTCAACCTGCCAGCAAGTGGGAACAATGCTGAATCTCTGATGTGGCATTCATCAAGGACTGTGTGATGTGAAGAGTCCAACCAGACACGTGGTAGCAACTTGATTACATTAGATCCCTTCCCCCCTAGATGAGACAGCAATTCATAATCCAGCATGAGTTTGTCTTTCTTGCCTGTAGGGTCTCATTCAGCAGCACCATCTGAGGGCCTGCAGCGTCGGGCCCAGGGATCCACTCTATAGAGAAGGAGGTGTGGGATTGGGCCCACGACCAGGCTGTCCACTGGTTGTATCTTGTACTGCATCCCCCAGAAGCTGCTGGCCTAGCAGAGCTTCAGAATGGCCTTTAAAAGGCACAGCTGACATGCCAGCTCCGAGGTGATACTTTGTGAGAACAGGGCATCATCCTTGAGGCTGCAGTGCATGTGATATGGTCCTTGTTCCAATAGCAGGAATACATGGATTTGGAAACCAAGGGGAGGAAACAGGAGTGGTCTTACTTCCAGTTACCCACTTGGGGAATTTGTGCTTCTTGTACTTGCCACTCTGGGCTCTGTCAGTTTGGAATTTCAGGTACCCAAATGGGGAACAGAGTCCCATTGAATTGCTAAGTGTAACTGCTGCCTGAGCGGTTGTAGCTCCCTGTGGCAAGGGGCCAGCAGGCCAGGGGTGGAGTCATTATCCTGGCAGGGATGATTGGCCCTGATCTTCTGGAGATGTTTACACAGATGCTGTGACACATGGAGGCGGAGGTGGGTGTGTCTGACACCCGGGGGGGTCCCCTGGGGTGGCTCTTACTACTTCTCTTCCAATTTGATGGTAAATAGAGAAGTGCAAATTTCATCTGTAGGTCCCCCTCCATTTCTTTTTTCCTGCAAAATTTGTTGTTGTTATTGTTGAAGAAACACAGTTATTGTCTTGTAGTGTTTCCCAAAGTCTGGGTTTTACTGATTGCATCTTTAAGGAGTCATTGAATGTGTTCCTTTGATCTGTTTATTTCCTATAAATTGGTAATTGAAGCAAGCATGATTAAATTCATGTTATTTTATTTTACTTTATTTTTGGTAAGACTACCTATTAGATAGTGGTGGCTTCGCCATCAGGGGGCACACGATGTGTGACTGTCCTTCTGTGATGTGAGTAGCCACTGGTGATCATTGTCTGGATTCATTTCTCTACCAGAAGTTGCCAAGGGATAATTTTATTATTCTTTTACATATCCTTTATTTTTAAAGCTGGAATACTTCTATAAAGAGAAAATTTCCTTCTTGGACTATTCGATTATCCAGTGGTGCAGTTTATGTGGGAAAAGAGGCATACATTCTCAGTTCTTTCCTTTTGTTTATCAGCTTTCAAAATACTGAGTTGGTTCCCCAGCATTCCCCAAATGTGATCAATAAAGCTATTGTGATTATTTTTTTTACTGTCATTATAACTCATAGATTTAAATAATTTCAATCTCTTGCTATTATTAACTTTTCTAATACTGAAATTGTATCAACTTTCATCAGTGGGAGCCTATTCAAGTTAGCTCCTGAGTCCTCTTGACATGACCCTAGCAGTGCCTGGTAGCTTCCTGGTGGTCAGGTATGATCAGATGTTTTGTGTCACATTAGCACAGGCCTGAGTCCATTTGGGTATTGTTTTACATTGTTAGGTACCTGACTTATCCCCAGAAAGCATAGGTTGGAAAAGTATATGGCTATAACTTCCAGCTCAGGCCTTAAGAGGAACTGTGGATTCAGCTGGCTTTCCAACTGCTCTCCTCGTTGGCAAAGGGGAAAACAGGCGCCCTCAATCGTGGGAAGTGAGATGACCCCATCACAGCCTTGAGCTGCGCTACGGCAAAATACTACATGGCAAATCACACATGTCAGGCAGGGGGTCAGGCAGAGTTATAAATGCAGACACAGAAGGCATTGATCATTGATACAAGTGAAGAAGGTATCTGGAAGCAGATGGTTCAGGTTTGTTTCAATATTCCAAATCTGCAGATTTAATTCCGAAATAGTCCAAGATGCAGTCATGGCTTATTCCATCTGTGAATTGTACCATATTACAAATGAAGAGTTCAGATTTGGTTTAACTTGACAACCTTGCAAAATAAGCATGGCTCATTACAATAACCATGTTCAGGTTGTGTGTGAGTGTGGTGTCCACGGGAACAGCAGCAAGGATGACCGAGGAGAATACAAATGTGTGTGGCCTCAAGCCTGGGGTGCCACTGTGCTCTCTGACCACCCTGGGGAGTGGCAGGGATCCTTTTTCCAAGTCAGGAAAAGCAGAGGCCAGTGGAACTAAGCTCTTGGGCTGTTTTTCAGGGTCAACAAATATCTTTTATTCCTTTAGTTTGGAAAAGGGCTGCAAAGGGCAGGTTATCATCATGGTCCCTTTGCTCTCCTCATTCATCATTTTCTTATCAATGAAGTTTTTTTATAATTAAAAATGGGTGTGTGGTAAACACGGAGTACAAATGTTGGGAGTGAGATGAAGTGGAAACAAGTCCTAGCCATAGACAGGCAGCCCTCTGAGTGTCCAAAGCAGGACACTTGAGTGGCCTTCTTGTTCTCTCTCCCTAGTTCCGCCCTGAAAAGGAGGCTTTTCCTCCACGCAGCAGCTATTCTTGGACAGAGCCCCCAGGGTGACTTTTGCATGAGTATGGGAGTTCAGCTGCTCAGAGTCATAGGGGAACACAAATGAAATGAGTGTTTCACTGGGAGACCCCCTATAGATGCCAGCATAGAGGTAGAGATGGCTTGATGGTCCTTTCCCCATCCTACTTTGAAGGCGGGGCATGGGCATATCCTCGGCTCAGCCTACCAGATGCCTCCGACTTGGACTTGAGTCAGGAGCAAGTGATGTGAAGAAGCAAGGACCATGACAACATCTAGGACCAGTGTCTGCAACAGTGGTGGAGGTTTTGGTGTTTAGGAGCAGGGGCAGTGGATTTTAACCGTGTTTCAGGAAACTTTGCTTCTTTGTTCCTGCTCGTTTTGTGAGTTTGGTTCTCCAACTTTCCTGGAGAAACTGTGAGCTACCAAGACATCCTTCCAGTAGATTCTTACCTTGCTTAAATCAGCCAGAATTGGTGCCCACAGTTTGAAATCAAAAACCTGGACTGATACAGGAAGTAATCTCTTTCCATTAAATGTTAACACGTCTCCCAAACACCTACCTTACAAACAGAGAATGAATTAGACTTACCCATGACCCAGAATTACCTTCAAAACTTGTGCTTTGGTAGAGCACATGACGTTGGACCTCAGCGCTCGTGGGTTTCTGCTGCTGTGGGTTGTTTAAAACTGTCCCACAGGAACCGTCACTGTGCCTTTGATGTCCGCGGGATGGCACTGCTTCGAGTTTGTGCTCTTCTTAGAAGGGCACTCATCTTGCCAAAAAGTTTGAAGAGCACCTCTAGTCACCCCAGCATGAAAGAATTGAGACCGCAGCTGAGAGAGCAGCAACCCAGAGAGCTCGTGTGAGAGTGGCAGAAAGCTCAGCCGCAGATCAGCAGCCAGCATTTGCCCTGTCCAGCGGACGGGAACAAAGGTTTCCGCAGTCAGCGATGGAGAAAAGACTCAGTACTGAATGTCTATCCCTTGGGTGGCTGCACAGGCAAAACCCAAGACCTGGTGCACATTCCCTAACACAGGGGGTGAACATCTGTGTCCAGCTAGTATGGGGTCCGAGCAAAGGGGCTCTCACCAGAGCGGAAATAACTAACGGAGCGCACTGCAGGGTACCGCCTAGAACAATGGGGAATGAGATAACCTTTCAAGCTTGCTTTCCACTTGATCGCTCAGATTTCATTCTAGGACTACGGCAGAGCTGTCGTCCCTTAACTCCCACTCTGTACCGCAAGTTCTGATCAATTAGCCCCATTCATTAATTTACTTTAAACATTTTATCATGGAGCTGTGATACTGTGATGCAATATAAAACATATGTTTGGTCTCTGACCTACAGTTCCTGGCACAGAGCTCCTAAAACCCTTCTAGACAGGGCCATTAGGAGAATCTTTTGTTCTGATATTTAGTTTTTTATGCCCTAAACCAAAGTTCTCTTAAGACCTTTCCTTTGTCACTTTCTGAGTGGTAGAAGTGTCTAACACAGAGCTCCTAAATTTCTTGGCATTTGCTGAGTGATAAGAGCATCTTTTGTTCCAATGAAGCAACTCTTGGTGGGCTCCTGGATAGCCTTGGGATGGGGCTGCTGCCAGGGGAACCAACCACGAGACCAGAGGGTTGGAGCTTTCAGCCCCTCCCTTCAGGAAGTTGAGAGGGGCTGAAGGTTGAATTGATCACCAATAGCCAGTGACATAATCAAATATGCCTATGTTAACAAGGCCTCCATAAAACCCCAAAATCACAGGGTTTGGTGAACTTCTGGATTGCTGCACAGGTGGAGGTGCTGCGAGGGGGACCTACCAGGAAGGGACATGGAAGCTCGTTGTCCCTTGCCCCATCCCTTGCCCTGTGTATCTCTTCATCTGGCTGTTCATCTGTATCTTTTGTGATATCCTTTATAACACATGGGCAAATGTGAGCAAAGTGTTTCTCTGAGTTCTGCGAGCCACTCTAGCAAACTAATTGAACCCAGGGAGGGGATCATGGGCAAGCCAAGCCCATTGGTCAGATGCACAGGTCACAACCTACTACTTGTAATTGGCATCTGAAGTACGGGGCAGTTTTGCGGGACTGAGACCTTCACCTGTGGGATCTGACGCCATCTCCAGGTAGATAGCGTCAGAATTAAATTGAATTAGAGGACACCCAGCAGGTGTCTGCTGCGGTGTGGGGAGCACCGCTCCTGTTGTCAGAAGTGTTCTGTTGAGTGGCGCATGAGAGCAGAAAAAGAGCTTTGGTATTTTTTCTGTATTGCAGAGAAGCATTTTGAAATACACACAAAAATAAACAGAAGGATATAATGAACAACGCCCAAACAGCACGTACCCGTCATCCATCTCGAACAACCATTAACCCTCAGCCAATCCTACTCCATTTTCACTTCCATCTATTCTCCTACCTTCCTGTATGATTTTGAAGCAATCATACAGGATTCTGGGCATCATAACTTTTCATAGACGTGAAGGGCTCCCCCGCAACACACGTTTTTTTTTTCCTTTTCTTTCTTTCTCTAATCTTTCTATTTTTTAACATAACCACAAAACCATTAACAA
Organism: Cheirogaleus medius; assembly: GCA_008086735.1. Taxonomy (NCBI): domain Eukaryota; kingdom Metazoa; phylum Chordata; class Mammalia; order Primates; family Cheirogaleidae; genus Cheirogaleus; species Cheirogaleus medius. The sequence continues at coordinate 19,944,195 of VBSM01001562.1, read as the reverse complement.
ACTTAAAAACATTAATAATAATTTTTTAAAAAATCATCAAATATCCAGTCACTATTCAAATTTTTAATTAGCCACGTTTTTAAACCACTCATATCTAATCCTTGGGAATCTTACAACCTGGAAGCACATTTCAAGCTTTGATGTTTTTTCACACTTGCCTCATGACACATACACATTTTGAGAACTGGTACATCCAAATTCAAGAGGGTGCACGTGGAGAGTTGTTTCAAACTGGATTATACTTGGAATTTTATGTCTTCGGAGGCATTTCAGAGCCCTCAGAAAAAAACTGTCGCGGAAAAGGTAAGCTAGCAGATTAAAGGGATGGATGATAATTCTAAGTGAGAGTGTGTGGTGGGGACAGCCAAGACCCCCAAGAAGAGACAAGGGAAGCACTTTGGGGTAAGGCCAAAGGTACTGAAGAGACAGGGCAGTTTCAAGAAGGCGAGTTTTATGATTGGGAAGCTCTTAGCCTTTGGCTACTCATGCTGCTGGTACGATGCCATTTCTTATAGGAGTGTCACTGGCCACAATCAAAACTTCCTTTCTGGATCAGAATGTAATACGCAAACAGAGTAGTGATTTTGGTAGGGGTTGCAGGTTTCAGAAAGGTTCTAGAAGCCCTGTGAAAAGGAGGCTGAAAACGGCATCAATAAAATAATAAAACAATTTCTGTACGATTGGGGTTAAAGTTCATTGTATAATAATCAATATGCTAAGGGGAAATGACCAGGTCTGGGACTTGCAGATGCAGGCCAGAGGACTTGGAGTGTGTTTTGTCAATTTGCACATACTAAGAACTCCCTGAATGTGCATTTCCATTGGGCTACTGCCAGAATTGTTGGGAGCTGGTTGCTAAGCCGTCTCTCTCTCTCCAAATATTTATATATACTTTTATATTTATTATTATTATTTGCCTTATATCAGCATTTTCTAGACTAGGTTCTGAGCAACACTAGGAATTTGGTGATTTTTCCATTGTCAGACAAATTTGACATGGAGAGTCATTTCTGTTCTTGGAAAGTCACGGTACACTTTGGTATATTAAAAGTTCTGAGAAATCCTTTGTTGAACTTTGTGGCTGGCCCATAGTAGGCACTAATTCTAATATTCAGTGAATGGATGGCTGTTACCCAGTGTTTTCCAAACCTCTAAAAATTTTTTATTTTACTTTTTAGAGGTGGGGTCTTGCTACATTGGCCAGGTTGGGGTGCAGTGGCTATTCATAGGCATATCATAGCTCACTGCAGCCTCGAACTCCTGGGTTCAAAACATCCTCCTTTCTCAGCTTCCCAAGTAGCTGGGACTATAGGCACATGCCACTGCACTGGCTTAAAACCTTTTAAATCTATGGAATATTTATTACTATCTCAAGGTACCCTAGTGTCCTGCATAGGACATACCAATACTAAAAAATTATTTGTTGTTTGTGTGAAATTTGAATTTGACTGGACCTCCTGTATTTTTATCTGCTAAGTCTGCCCACCTTATCTCTTCTTCATCTTCCTCCACCCCATTGTTTCAGTGTTGGCAGCGGTGTTTGAACAAATGCCCTTCCCTCTATTCACTGGGTGAGTGGCGGGCACCTTATCCAAGCTGAGTCAATCATATTCCTACTTTGGAGAAGCGGAATTAGGGGCAAGTGCACACAGGCCATTTGGGATGCCATCTGGGGTGGAAAAAGACACCAGTGAGGACGCGCTGGTGATGGCCACTGTCCACCTTGAGGGCTGGGAAACGGAGAAGCGTGAAGCCGCAATGAACTGGAGAGACTTAACTTGCAGGGCTCCCTACAATGTCCCAACTCCTGCTTCCTGCCCCTTCTGAAGCTTGGCTGTTTAACTGCTCTTGAATTCCTTACAAAACTCCCAGAATTCTTATAATCCATCTATTCTTTGCTTACGCTAGCTCAAATGGAGTTCTATTTTTTGCAACCAAAAAATATCCTCATAAAGTGTGTTTCTTCCCAGAGGGGAGTCGATTTGCTCTATCATTTATGATTTGCTGTAATAGGTCTGGCGTAGAGTGCTAACATGCATTCTGAGAATGAGGCAGCTTACCTTTATGGAGAACACTTTGACATCCAGGGTGAGTCTGGGTAAATGACAACACAGGTAGCATTGACTTCACCATTTCCCCATTTAGCTCCACCTCTAGCCTGGAGGTCTCCAGCTTCCAGCAACGGAGAACCTCAGGGAAATAAAAAAAAACACCACACAAGCTCTTTCGCTGGGTAAATGGTCAAGTTCACTCTGCATGTCAGAGTGAGACACTGTACTTTAAAATCCTGAAGTTCCCAAGACTGGAATCCTGAGTGGAAAATTGGACCCCCCAAGGTCCATGGCTGTTGGCCTTGAGTTAAGTGTCACCCTTTGTTCTTACCATGGGAAGTTCAATTTAGAGCAATTTGGAATGATTCCCTCCAGTCTCAGGGCATCATTAGGTATTTCAAGGCTGGTGGTTAGCTTGGTAAAAACCACTTCCCCATATTAGAAGATCACAGGGACTATTGAAAAGACATCACAGAGTGTATGATTTTAAGCAAGTCATAGTTTTCAGATTACCAGTATTTTCAGACAGTTTAAAAAGTGCTTGTATCTTATATATAAACACAATCTATATAGTAAAGCTCACATTGACCTTGGAAAAAGCCTATTTAATGCAACATGAAAGTGTTATGGTCTCCTTGGGTATCATGGGTTATTCAGGAACACCTTATTTTATTTTACTTTACTTTATTTTATATTATATTCATTTGCTTTCCTTAAAACTATCATGGAAACAAATAACTGTGAACCTCACTGAACAAATATGGACCTCAGATTAGGGACTAGTAGCTCCTTAATTAATCTTCTTTTAAACCTTGGGCATGATTTTTACTGCCAAGAGATAATTTTTTTATGTGAGTTTATTGCTGGTTGGCTCTAGAGTGTGATTCTTATTTTAATCCTATAGGACCACTGTTCTTTAGCCAGACAACCTTAGTGTATCTGGAGTTTTCAGCTGCTAAACTCAACGTGATGAATGTGATACAATATCATATCCAGAAGACACTAATGGATTATGCACATCGTAGAATCATCACCACAAACAGGCCACGTCAGCGTTGAAATGTCAACCTGCCTTGAAACTGCAAGTCGAGGCACACATTCATTTTTTATTGGCGATTCCTTCTTTTAAAACTAGATCCAAATGAGGTTTTCCTCCATTTTTCAAAGTGTACCTAAGAGCCAAGAAATGTCTGCTTTAGCAAAAGCTGTACGTCGAAACCTGTGCTTGGATCTTGAGAGGGGTTTTATTGAAATACTGTGGTCTGAATCCCAAGCACATTCCTCTGAAGCTGATGTGCAAGTTCACATTTTTTAGGTAAAAGGTGATTTCTAGGAAAGAAATCTGATAATGACATGATTTTAGTTGAGGAGAAAAGTCTCATCTCTGAACAATATGTATCTATATATTCAACATTTAAGGATATGCTTTGGAGGAGTTTAATGGTATCTCGCTTTTTTCCCTCTTTTATTATATTATTATCATTGTTACTTTGTCAATAAAGACACAGCTTTATGGAACTTATTTGTATCTTACTAACTACGATCTTAAGCAACTTAAGCTCTCTGAGTTTCAGTTTCTTCATTTGTAAGAAGTAGATAATGCTTATTTTATAAGGATGTTGTAACTGTTACACAAGAAAATATATAGAAAATACTCCAAATACAGTGATTGGCATAGAAATATGTGCATGATAAATGTTACTTATTTTCTTTCCTTCAACTGGACCAGCTGGAAGAAGGACTAAAAAATATTGTGACTAAAAAAAATATATATATATGTTGTGACTAAGAAGACACAAGAAAAAACATGGGGAACATTCCACGTGGTCTTGGTAGCAATGTAATCTAGCTGGGCCATTTCATTGTTATTATTATATGTGGCAGATAGTTACGACAACTCTCTTCTCTTCTTCCACAGGTTCTGATGAGGATCACCTAGGCTAGGAAGTTCCTGGACTGCTAACATGGAGAGCAACCCTACATGGTTCTGAGACGCCATCAAAGTCTGAGGGTTGTTACAGATAGAGTCACATAAAGTCTAATTATCATTCAAAGTTTAGAATTCATCTTTTTTCACTAAGTTTTTAAAAAAATTAGTAATAAATGTAGTTTTTGTTGTTTTAACAGAGAAAATTCTCCCCTTCACTAGCATGGGTCCATTTTTTGACCCAAGCTCTCGAGATTTTAAGAGCCTGCCGCCACCTGTCTGTGTACACCTGCCTTGGTGTAGAAACAAGGGGGGATTCCCATCTCTTTTGCACCACGTCTCTCGCCTGCATCTGTAATAGTGAGCTTATCTGCTTTTTCAGAATATACCATGCCTTCTCACCGCTGTGCTTGCTCACACGCTGTTCCCTTCTCTCTGGAGCACGAAGGAGCACTCCTGAAAGCAGCTTTCAAAGGGAGTTACATGGGGGAAAGGGAAGGCTTCCTGGAAGAGTGAGCCCTGCACTGGGGTCTTGAGAGGACTCAAGAAATGAGGAGAAGACATGTGCAAAGGCCCAGGGGCATGGAGTGGCTTGGGGCATATGGGAATGTGTTACTGGCTAAGTTGCTGGAGCCCAGGGGTAAGGAGAGCCGGAGGTGAAGGTGAAGGTGTTGGCATAGGATAAACCATGGAAGGCCTTGGTTGCCAGGTTAAGGGGCTTGGAGCTTATTAGGCAGGCCATGGTGAGCCTTTTTTGGGTTTTAAGTGGGGGAGAAGCATGGTCTGATTTTCTTTTCTTTTTTTTTTTTGGTTCTGGGTTAGGGGTG
>VBSM01001562.1:19913886-19939290 GCA_008086735.1 Cheirogaleus medius | reverse complement strand
AAAAAAAAAAAAAAGACAAAAAGTGTTCACAATCATCAGTCCGTTGGGTTTATCAGGAAAGTTGTGAGTCCTACACAACAGCTGGCCGGCACAATCTTGGGAGTTACATGCTGAGTCCTAGCTGTATTTCTGCTGCATAAATTGCTCATGGGTACAGATGGCACGTCATGAAAATCTTTGGCACTCCTTTTGGATTAAAAGCGATTTTCATTGCCAAGGAAATGAAAGGAATGTTTCCACCATGGATTTATTTATTTATTTATTAACTCTAAATAAATTCATCCTAACTGGGTTATTTCTGTTTAATTGTGTTGGATTAAATTATCTAGCATCCTCGCAGACCATTTCAGTCACGGCCTACATCACCACTTCTCAAATTTGACTGCTCTTTGAGAATCACCCAGGAATCTTGTTAAAATGCAGGTTGGGATTCAGTAGGTCTGGGGCGGAGTCTGTGATTCTGCATTTCTAATGAGCTCTCAGGTCTGGCTGAAGCGGCTGGTTCATGGACTACACTTTTGGTAGGGGATCTCGGGGCCTCAGGAAATATTCCCAAGTCACTTATTGTTTTCCTTCTCTTCAATTATAATCATATGATGGGAAGTATAAAAAAGTATTAAAAAAAGAAATAATAACATTTAATTTCAAAAAATATGTAGGTGAAGACTTACGTGTGATTGTTAATGAAATAAATACAAAATCATTTTTCCATCTGTGCATGACATTTCTACTAATTTCAAACCTCTCTATTGTGCCTTTGGGGACACCCTGGAGAAATTAGTTCAGGCCTGTGTAAATATAAGATGAGATTCTGGGTTCCATTGTTTTTAAGGGTATTGGGATCCTATACAAAATAGTTGGAATGCTTGATGTATATCAATAGCTGAAAAGACATCCTCTTAAAATACATGACAATGTTATTAACTTCAAATTTTGACAGTTTGAGATCATCAAAGTCAGGCCCATAAGTGCGGGGAGTACTCACAGCTGAGTTTGTAATTTTGGAGACCTTTGAATCTAATGATAGAGAGGTGAGATATTTTCCCCCCTCAGAGTACAAAGTTCAATGAAATTGATGAGAAATTCTTAGGAACCAAAAAATCATTTAATATATTTTATGAACTCTAAAAGTTGTATTATTATTATTATTTTGAGACAAAGTCTCACTCTGTTGCCCGGGCTGGAGTGCCATGGCGTCAGCCTAGCTCACAGCAACCTTAGACTCCTGGGCTCAAGCAAACCTTCTGCCTCAGCCTCCCGAGTAGCTGGGACTACAGGCATGCGCCACCATGCCCAGCTCATTTTTTCTATATATTTTTAGTTGGCCAATTAATTTCTTTCTATTTTTTAGTAGAGACGGGGACTCACTCTTGCTCAGGCTGGTTTTGAACTCCTGACCTTGAGTGATCCACCTGCCTTGGCCTCCCAGAGTGCTAGGATTACAGGCGTGAGCCACTGCGCCCGGCTTCTATTATTTTTTTTTAATATCTCACTTAAACAGGAAATATCTAGCAAGGTTCTTTTGTTTTCCCCTATAGGCAAAGAGTTCATATGAAATTTTGACTACATTTCTAGAAGAACAAAGATGTTTGTGTGTATAACTGGTATGTTGAACAAGTGTGATGGACAAGATGTAATTGGAATGAAACTTATTTTTGATTTCTACTGCTCTTTAGAATTTACTCAGTGGGGAGATTTTTGTTGGATAAAAACTCTGACAGATTTCAGGAATGTTCTAGTCACTTAACGAGTAGACAAATCCTTCTATCAACTTAAGCTAAAACACACGGTCTTGATTTAGAACTAGAATTTCAGTCTAATATGTAATAATGTTCCAGTACACATTTAAAAGTAAGACCTCCTCTCCCTTCTCCTGCCGGCCTTTGATGAAGGAAAGATGGTGGCTTTTTCTTTCTTGTTTTTCACTTTCTAAGTTCCAGGATCCTCTGGGATCAGAGCCCTGGGCGGTGAGAAGGAAAAAGGTACAGCACAGCCCTTACTTGAATGGTGTGGTTGTGAGATAGCTTTGCCCTATCTGGGGCCGGTAGATGCTTGAAGGTGAATCTTGCTCTTGTGGGGCTGTTGGTGGGCTCTTCAGAGGTCCCTCCAACTTCAGGCCTGGAAGGTGAACTGAGTAGACTATTCCTCTAGCTGCTGCACTCTTTTAGCCTTTGTTTTCTGGAGTTGCCACTCCACAGAGACTTTGGAGTCCCATCACTCCCAGGAGATACTGTAGAAGCAGAATTCAAAATGGCTCCAGCCAACTTTTCTCCTTGTGGGGTGGGATGAGGAGTCACACGGGCAGCAGCTCTCTGCCAAAGAATTCCTTTCATATTTCCTTTCCCGATATCCATACTTCTGACACTGTTATATCCTTCTTGCAGGTTTTAGGGCTGCCCAGTTTTTATAACTCTCTTTGAAATTTCCACATAGTGGTCTGGTGCCTCACTTCGGCAATTTCATATTTCTAGAATTTTTGGTGCTTCAGCTGTAAGTTCAAATTGAATATTCAATTACCCTATAATTTAAATTTCTATTTCTCTTCCAAAATAGGGCAATTCCTAGACTACTGACCTATGTCAAAATATCTTCTTATGCATGTATTAGGGTTTCTCAATGTCAGAAATATTAACATTTTGGGTACTATAATTCTTTGTTGTGGAGGACTGTCCCGGGCATTGTAGAATGTTTAGCAGCATCCCTGGCCTCTACCCCCTAGATGCCAGTATCACACGCCACTCCTACCTGCCCCCCAGTCATGACGATAAACGTATCTCCAGACGTTGCCAACTTTGCCCTCAGGAACAAAATTGCTTCTGGCTGAGACTCACTGCCATGCATTCCTGAGTACAGGTCTCAGGGAAAACATGTTTGACATGCATCATAGCTGTGGCCTAGCGTGGAATGGTAGCGACCTCAGCCCTCTGCCTTGCCCTACCTCCACTGTATAGACACGGAAACAACTCAGAGGGGTCAAGTCAATTACCTAGTGTCACAACGTCCCTGCCATAGGTAGGACTGGGACGAGCCTAGGTCTCCTGACCCTCACACAGCATTCATGGTGAGGTTGGGGATAAATAATTAGTAAATTTCGACAGCACTGCTAATTTTAAAGTACCTATGCTTAGAATTTTCTGTGCCAAAAATAGAACATAGAAAAACCTTATCTAATTAGTTGGTGAATAGCACTGAATTAAAATTGGACACCATAATTAATCAATGTTAAATTGTAGTCAAATCCATTACCCTTGAGTAGATTATCTGTGTGACCCACAGTCTCCTTCTGACACCGCACGTTGGGGGTCTGCAGGTGCTGATTGGAGGGCATCGTGAAGGGGAGAGGCTGGGGGTGGAGGGGAACCTGTGAGTGGCAGTAAATCCTTTTTGGGTTATCTGTGGTTTGTTTTATCTATGTCACTGTTCCTTTCCATTAACAAAGCTAATTGAGAACTGACTATTGCAAGCTTTTATTAGCGAAGGCCAAAGATGGAAATACGCCTCAAGAAAAGATAGAAATTATTCAATTGTCTTTTCTAACTATGGTCATTTTCAGGACCTAATGATCAAATTCCAGAAACATTTATTTCTCTGTTTTTGTTTTAAACTATCGCTGAACAAAAGATATGCTTTCCACAGAATTCTTTTTAGCAGTGTCTTTCAAGAAACGGGTTAGAAGTAAAATTTAACAATTTCTCTAGTATTTTATTTTCCAAAGAATAAATTTCACTTCTAAGCTCTGTGTGCCTAGATCTAACCTGTGGTGTTTTAATTGCCTGGGATTCACCTCCTGAATGCCTCATGCCAGCCTGAACCCGGCTTACTGGGACTCACTGCCCACTTCCCCAAGGAATCTTTCTCTCCCGGCTCTGTGTGTTGTGCCCCAGTCTCCCCGGCTAGAAATGTGGACATTATCAGTGAGTCTTCTCTCTTAATAAAAATTTTTAAAAATTTAAATTACAAAAACATAGTTATCCATTTATTGAACCCTTACTGTGCACCAGACCCTGTGCTAACATGTGTCCCTGCTTTAGATCCTCACAATCCACCCTGAGGCAGGCGCCATCTTTCCGTTCTCAGGGGAAAGAACTAACCAACATGCCCAAGGTCATTCCCTTGTACGTGGTGGGACAGAGAGTCTCAGGTCTCCTGAAACCCATGGCCCATGCCCTTAACCACCACCTGGTACTTGGTCCCCTCGCTGAGAATACTGGACTGTTTCACTCTTTAAAATATGTCCACAGTTGTCCTTTTTCATGGGGCCCATTGCCTTATGCCTGGATTCTTCTAAGAGCCTTCTCTGCAAATAGCACATACCTCATACCCATCTACCCCATGTGCTGCTTTTTACAGGCCACTTTTCCCACGTAGAGCCCTCTATAGCTCCCTACTACATATCTTAGCAAGCCCAAAGGCTTCATCTGACTCAGTGCTCCCTCATCCAGGTGGTCAGCTCGTGCCTGTCTTTCTCCTTTTGGGCATCCTTTTTCCCACCTGGGAAAATGACAGACTCGGTCCTCCATTCCCTAAGACCTGTCAAGTCATTGGGCCTCAGCTTGAGACTCTTTTCTCTGTGAAACTCTGTCCTAGTATTGTAGCCCACCTGATTTCTAATTTAGTTGGTTCAACCTGGTTAAATTCTTGATTTTTTTCTCATCATTTCATACACGTTATTGGTCTAAATCTTACGATCTTATGGCTCTGTTGTGTTTCCTAAAGTCCAAGGGACCAGAAGACAAATAACCTTTGAGACAATCAGTGTATGTCCAATAAATACTTGTTGGTTTATTTGGGACCACTTTTCAGAAATGGGAAGTAACATTGGGGTAGAAATAGGACTCATTGGAAGTCTCTGAGCATTGCTAAGACCACCAACAACAGAAGATATTACACTTTCCCCAAAATATTTAACATCACCATAAGTGAGAGAGTCACACTCATTTTTAAACCAAAACATGTTAAACCATCATTAGGTTTTCTATTTCACAATCATCTTGATATGACTTGTGAATTAGAGCAGGGTCTAATTGCCTATTTGTGATTTGGGATCATTAATTATTATTTATTTGAGAAAATTATTTGTTCTGATTCTAAAATGGGTGTTTCTAATACTCTTGGTGAAATAAAATTCCACCAATTTCTAAAAGGCATCTTACTTTGGATTTTTTTTTTTACATTTCTTTGCAGTCTACAGTATAGTTCTGAATCTTACGAGTTATAGTAGTACATCTGCTTTTTTAAAGGAATTTTAAAAGTATGAATGATAAAAGATTTTTATTTGTTTATGCCACCAAAAATTTTTTAAAGATTATTTTTGGTATTGACAGAAATCAGTAGACTGCACAAAGCACATTTTTGTTTGTTTGTTTGTTTCCTTTTTTCCTTTTTTAAGAGACAGGATCACCCTATGTTGCTCAGGCTGAAGTGCAGTGGCCATTCACAGACATAACCATGGCGCACTGCAGCCATGGCCTCAAGCCATCCTCCTGCCTCAGCCTCCTGGGAGCTGGGGCTGCAGGTGGGCACCACCACACTCAGCTCACAAAGCACATTTTTAAAGATACCTCCAGGACACGAATAAGTTTAGCGTCTGTTAGTCACTCACTCTCTCCTTCTCAGCTTGCCATATCTAGCTTTAGATAAGTAAAGAAAAGTCCTGGTAATATTGTATAATAGGTGATGATGTTCTAACTGTGCTTTATTAGATTTTATGTTTATCTACTTGGCATCTATTAATTATAGGCCCAAACTAAGCCAAAGTTGTTTCCCTCTCCCCTGCGATCCAGAGCCTATATTCTGAACCTCTTCCTTATCTAACTCTCACACACCAGTCAATATTTCCCCTGTCCTAAACCACACAGGGCCAGGTACCAGACAACTAGACAGCACCACTATAGCCCGAAACTTGCCGACACTATTCAAACTGGCCAATCCCAAGCTGTTTCCCCTGCCCTGCATTTCTATAGAAATCCCAATAAAGGCTCACCCCTCACGCCTGCTTCTCCGTCCTGAGCAATCCTGGTGCCTACATGTGTGGCCCTGTGTGGTGTGGCTGCCCCCTCGTCTGGGGAAATGTAAGTAATAAAAATCTTTCGATGGCATTGGCCTCTCTGTGTTGTCACTCAGTCACCTCCAGAAATTAAAATCTTCCAGGTACAAATGAGACAGAGGGCAGTGCAATTTCTTGGGGGTTTCTTTTCGTCAAGCACATCTGCATTCTTTATTATGTCACTCTAGTAACTGTCCTTGTCCTGTGCTCCTAGAAACCTGATGTCCAGGGCTTAAAAAGCTTCTTGCCTATGCAAAATGCATGCTATCAAACTTGGACTGGGTGCTCTTTGGGTGTGGGGAATATCTGTCATCCTTTTCCCCATGTTAGATATCCTCTTTCCTGGGTCTCATGCTTCGTTATTGGTTGAGTCTCTAAGAAAGAGCATATGGGAAGTACATTTTTTGATTACTTGCATGTCTAAATATAAATTTATTTAAATCTCTTATTTGATTGAATACTGGGCTGGGTCTACAATTCTAGAGGGATTTTTTCCCTCGGAATCTTGAAGATATTTGTCTATGTCTTCTAGCATCTAGAAGAAATCCTATATCATTCTGATTTCTTTCTTTTTATATGTACTATAGTTTTTTCCTCTCTAAAAACTCTTATGATATTTGTTCTATTCCTGGTGTTCTGAAATTTGAGATTATTGTAACTTCTAATCTCCTTTCAAAAGCACATTAGAAAAGTGTCCTAAAAAGAGCTTTGCAAAGTTTCCAGAAATTCTGAGGCCATTAAAAAAAAAAAATACTCCTTTGAAGGAGGGTGGGATGCTAGTAGAGATAACGATCTGAAAGGAATCAGAAATTTTGGAAGGCAAATTAGGTATTCAATGCTTTTTGGGTTTTTTTGCTTTCTTTAAAACAGTGGGTATCAACCAGGAGTGATTTTGCCATTCAGGGGACATTTGGCAATGTCTGGAAATATTTTAGATTGTCATGACTCTGGGCAGGGAGGGCCACTACTGGCACTTAGTATGTAGAGGCCAGGGATGCTGACAAACATCCTACAATGCACAGGACATTCCACCAAACAAAGAATTATCAAGTCCAAAATATCAGTAGTGTCCTAACTGAGAAACTCTGCTTTAAAGATTTCAAGTTTCTTTGTTAGATGAAATGCCAAAAATTGAGTAGACTGGTTTCATTCTGCATTCTGCATTCCTTCATAGAATCTCCACATATTTCACAGATATTCATAAAATATCTAAATATTCCATTCATATTGAATGGCATGTCTGGTAAGTGTCAGGCACTGTGCCTGCTCTCTCAGAACTTACAGTCTCTTGAAATAAACTGGCTTACTTTTTATTTTTGGTATATTTAGAGATTATATGAAATAGAGTATTTTTTCCTCTCAATTTTAGGGTAAAAATGAATTTCTTAGAGGAAAAAACAACCTCTCCAAGTTCAGCTGTATTTCGGTCTTGTACTTGCACATCCCTAACCCTCGTGAGAGTGTGCGGGAAATGGTGAGGCAGGGTGATGCCCGTGTTTAAGAAGGACAGAAACATCTGAGTTATCTCAACACTGCAATTTCCGCAGCAGAGTCAGCTGGAATGCTTGTTGAAAACGCAGCTTCCCAGGACCTGACTCAGACAAGAGGAGCCAGAATCACTAGGCTGTAGCCAAGATGCTGTATCTTAATGAGTTCCTTGAGTCCTTCATTCCCCGACATCTGAGAACTTCTAGCCCAGACTCCACACTGTTGTGAAAATGGGTGTGAACATTTGGATCCAAGGGTGAAAACGGTGGTAATTAGTGCACACGGCACCTTTACTATTAGAAATAATATGAAATATTAACACCAAAGGCCAATTCTGTTGTCAGACTAAAATATTAACACAGAGCACCAACTCTGTTGTCAGACTGCCTAAGTTGACTCCCAGCTCCACCATTTATTAGCTGTGTGACATTGAGGAAATGATCTGACCTCTCTGAATTCCAATTTGCTTATCTGTAAAGTGGAGATAATAGTATATATTTCATAAGGTGTATGTTGGGATTCTTGTGAAATGCTTGCACAGCGTCCAGCATATAATCAGTGCTCAATATTATAGTTATAAAGTGACCCAACTCTTGTGATCCTGAGAACAAAATTCATCGAAGCTTTAGTGATTTCTCCAGCAAAAGATTCCCTTCTCCCCGGACTAAATGCACAGACATGCTCACATACGTGCACACACGCACACACACTCACACTCACACAGGCTCCCTCTCTCACACACACATCACACACTTTCTCTCCCCATCCCCCCATTCCTCTCCTGCAATTCACAAGATGCCTTTCCCCTTCAGCGCTCAGCATCTGGTTGACTTTCTTTGTTCCAGAAAGGCTTCTTGTCAGCACTCTCCTTTCCAAGATCTATGGCACTGTGGCACATGGGCTGTATATTAATAATTAGTCCCTTTTGGATGACACAGGTTTAACCATAACAAGTGGGCAGAGCTGGGTGGCTGCAGGGGGGGAACGGGAGGTGGAGAGGGTACGCCAGGTGGCAGAGTCAGTGGCTGGATCCCAGGATGGCCAGAGCCGGGACACCTCTCTTTCCTTTCTATGGCCTGTGGTGCCAGGTTTGGGGTGAAGTGGAGATGGAGCACCCTCCTGGTGGCAGCCCTCACTCACTTGAGCCTCGAGCCACAAGGAGCACAGAGTGTTCCCAGAGGCACTGAGAGCCCTCCATGGGCTCTTCCAATCACAATGTTGTGATTAGTCATACTCCCTGCTTGGAAAACAGGCAGGCAGATATTTAAAAGGGAAATCCTACTGTGAAGTTTGGATGGGATTTCAAATAGATTCTTTCCTGCAAATAAGATTAAAGGCGGAAGGGAAGTGATTCTAAACTTTCCTGCAGGCTAGGGCTTGTTGAGTCTTTAGAGGAAAGAATGCCCAGAGACCCTAGGAGCTCCAGCTGCCTACAACTTCATTATATATTGGACTTTCCTATCCAAGTGACTTTGACTGACCAGCATGAGGATTCAGTGGGCAGTTGAGACGTGAACAAGATCTTGAAATGGTTTTATGCGGAAAAAGACTTTCCTAAGCATGTTTGTTGCTGTCAGTAAACATCTGCTGAGCACCTACAGGGGACATCTTGGGAAACTGGCTTGATGACGGGGCAAATTCCTCTCTCTAGTCTTAGTTTCCTCATCTGTAAACTGGGATGATCACAGGATTTATTTCACAGGACTATTGTATTATTGGAGTGAATGCTGATGTGGCACTTAAACCAGGACCTGGCACAGAGCCTTCAGGAAATGTGAGCTATGATTCTCATGAGGAATTCATCAATATTGTAGGTCAAGGTATTTGTAGTCAGGTTTGCCAAGGAATGGTAAGTCATTGTGAAAGTTATTACATTTTGAGGTTCAAAAGAGTGATTTTATACACACAGAATTTTCTGGAAATACAAATGTACATTTTAAAATTTAGCCCTGAGAGGTGGCTAAGAGCTCCCGCTGTGGCGGTGGAGACAGCTGGCATGTTGAAAGGAAGCACACTTGTTTTAATACAAAGCTTGCGAAGAACCTCCTCTGCTTGAACTTTGAACTTTACAGAGGAACTAATGAAATTCACTGGAGCGAAAATTCCTCAACTCTCCTGCCACCAGCAGATGGGGTTAAGGGTCCCTTAGTCTCTCTCTGGACTTAAGGAACGTGTAGCCTTCTGGACAACCTTTGTAAGGAGACTAGCTTCTGTACTATTTTCTATTTTAATTTTTGCCCTAGGACTTTGGGAAAACAGATTCAAACCATATGGAGATAGTAAACCAGAATGTTAAGGAAGAAAACCTGGAGTTTTGTTCATTTCAAAATAAAGTGCTGGCTGCTAGTTGAAAAGTATATTTTTGTTATTAAGGAAGCAAATTAAAATCGCGAGAAAACAATGGAATGATCAGCTTGCAAAAGTTATTTGCTTTGATTAAAAGCACCAATAAATGTGTCTTGGTTTTATAACTGCTTCATTTAGCCCTTGACATATAATAGATTTTTTTCATAGTATAATATCTCCATTGAAATATAATTATTTTGCAGATTGCTCAGCTGAATACTTTTCTAAACATGCTGTTAGGGGTAGTCACCCCTGGCGATCATCAGGATATCATGACAATGTGCACAATTGATGGACATGTGAGGGACGTGGTGGCCACGCTCAGAGCAGAGAAGGTGATTTGTCGCAGAGCAATTACCCTAATGCATTTTTAAAAGCATAAAATAAAGAATCATTTCATTTGCTGAAAAGATACTTTAGGTGTTTTGGTAAAGCAGTGACAGAATATTTTGATTGTCAGGTTTTTTTCCTTTATAAAGTTAGATAATTATATTTACCAGTTAAAGAATTGCCATTTAAAAATAATATTTTGTCTAAATGTTTAAAGATGTCTATTAAAAATGTATACTGAATGTGACAGCGGCCTTTTCATGCTATAATTCTAGTCAGTGGTCTGAAAACAATTAGGATGAAAAGAATGTTCATTTATTCCATGCTAGCTGGGGAGTCAAGACTCTGTAGAGTACATTATGACTTTTCACATAGTTCTATTTTTGCTCAGATAACACCTCTAAGAAAGGTTTTGTGGCTGTGTGTGCATTTAGTTTCTTTAGTAACCTCTCCAGTGGGCAAAGTCCCTGGTTGTCCTGGGTACCTACTGTCCCATGCACAAGAATAGAGAGAAAATGGGGGAAAACTTTCATAAAACAGCCAAATGTTACCCATCTGTTTAAGCCCCTCATTCAGCTGGCATATTCCCTGGCATGGCTGTACTGGTTGTTACAACACTGAAATATTTGCTCACCTGTTGGAAAAAAGTCCTTCCCCTGGTCCAGGGCTAGGGAACCTGTGGCTGTGGTCTTCTAGGTCCTTAGTGCAGCCTTTTGGCTGAATCCAAATTTTACAGAACAAATCAATTTATGTTTATGAATACATTTTTGTTCATCTTTTATATTTTTATTGTATTTTTAAAATGCACATTTTTAAAATACAAAAGAATGAAATAAGTTTCAATGAACTAATCCTTCCAGATTGACCAGCACAATTAGAAGAACATTAGTAAGCTGCAAAGGCTCATGATTTAGTTCTAACTTCATGCAAGAGGCTGGTTGTGGAGAGTTTATGGGCGTCAAGTATTCCAGCCTGTTATTACCTTTTGACAATGCTGCACTGTGTTTCTGTTTGAAGTGGAAATTTGTGAATAGTTGAACAGTTCGACAGCATTTTTTAATTCTGTCTGCTTAACAGCCCATCATGGCAAAGAAGACCAAGAGAATGCTGAAGGAAGAAAACAGACTTTTTAGTACGGATTGAGAATTGCAATATTATCTTGTTTCTGCTAAAGATAAAATGATTTGCTTGCTTTGTGATACAACAATATCAACATTAAATAAATTCAATGTTTATCAGCATTATAACACTCATAAGGACCAAGACTATTTTAAATTAGAGGGAGAGGTGTAAAAGGTTGTATTGCAGAAATTGAAAGATGGAAAGCAAAAGCAAAGACATTTCTTTCAAGTAGTAATAAGACCTAGAAATAATGCCACTGAAGCAACTTATAAAGTAGCTAATATGCTCGGGAAATAAGGGAAGCCATTCAGTGATGTAGAAATCGTGAAAGAATGTATTGTTGAAGTTATAGAATGTTTAGACCCACACAATGTTTCAAAGTACAAACAACTGCCTCTTTCAAGAAGAACCACAACTGATTAGCAGCATGAATTAGCCTTCAACTTAACAGAAAAACTTCACACAATACTTCAAAAGAAAATATATATTATTCAATTACTTTGCATGAATCAACTGATACTACTGACTAGATGCAGGTATTATGCTTCATTTAGATCATAACAGATTTTCTTTGCTATGGAGAGTTACTTGCTTTGAGCACTTTTGCAATCAGAACATGGGAAATAGATATCTTCAACAACTTTCAAGATAAATATGGTGAAGTTGGACTGAATTTGGTAAATTTAGTGAGTGTATGTACAGATGGTGCACCTTCCATGATAGGAAAACGTGAAGGGCTTATTGCACAGATAAAAAAAGTATTAACAGATCCAGATGCTCTCATTTCTTGTCATTGTATCTTGCATCAGCAAAATCTCTGTGCTAAAGCTACTATTTTAAGTGACACTTTGTAACAAGTTATAAGTATTGTTAATTATATCTGTGCAAATGCAACATGGCATTGTCAGTCTTGTAACATGCTAAAGTTAGGTGAGGTATTCAGTGTGGATTTGCCATATCATTCTGAAGTGGATTGGCTATTGTAGGGACAGGTGCTAGCCAAAATTTTTTATCTGACAAAACAGAGTTAACTTTTATGAAGAACAGAATCAGTAATGTGAATTATTGAAAGAAGATTTCTATAGGAATGCAGCATTTCTGTGTGACATCATGTCAAATCAAAATGACTTGAATATTTCTTTGCAAGGTAAAACTCAGTCTATATATGATATGTGACAAAAAATCCAAGCATTTTGAAAACAGATAGCTTTTTTCAAAATACTTTTTCTTCAAAAGGAAATTTTGGATGAATATTTTCCCCAGTTAGCAAAGGCCATTGATGAGCAGGATGATATAGCAAATCGTTTGAAGAATACACAGACCTATTAATTGGAGAATACAATGAAAAGTTCACTGACTTTGGGAATCATGACATCACACTCAAATTAGCATTTCAGCCTCATCTAGTTGATATCACCAAAGCACCTAAAGAACTCCAGATGGAATTGATTGAGCTCTCAGTAGATGACATTTTAAAGTCATTGTTTGATGCTAAGAAAGATCCAATTAAAATATGGAAAAATGCAGTAGAATACCCATGCCTTCAGCAACATGCCCCCAAAATGCTTTCTTGCTTTTCAATCATTTATTGCTGTGAGTTTACATTCTTCTAATTAACCCAAATCAAGACACCTTTAAGGTCAGAAATGAGTGATACCTATCCAGAGGATCAGCTGAAACTGTGGACCTCCATGCTACAACCAAAGATTCAAATGCTTTCCAACAAAAAGCAGACACAACAAAGTCATTAAAAGGCTAGTTAACTTTAAAATGAACAGATAGTTTTCATTTTTTGAAATTATTGAGTATACAGTAGTTAGATTTTTACAAAATAATGTACATTTTTAAGTGTATCTAATTGAAATTTCTTGAATGCAGCCTTATTTGATTACAGCTAAATTAATGTGACCTTCCAGCATAAAAAGGTTCCCCACCCCTGCCCTAGTCCTCCGTATGGCTCCCTCGGATCCCTACCTGGGATTCCACAGTTGGTCCCCTAACCCAGCAGCCAAAAGACGGATGCCTGCCCCAGCTGGGCTGGCTTCCATTCCCGTTGGTGGGTGTCTTGGGCACACCGCTTTTCACCCCTGTTTAGATTGCTCTTGAGATTCAACCTGGGAACCTTGGTAATACTCAAAAGCAGCGTGTGAAAGATGGTGTGGGGGATGGGGCAGGAAACTGGTAAGAAATGCAGTTCCCTGGTCCCCTGAACCTGAGCGAGGAAAGCACCTCCTGCCCCCTCCAGCCACACCACTGCCGGGACTGTCTATGAGTGGAGATTCCATCAGACCCTCCCAGTCCTCAGTGCCTTCCTAGTGCCCAGAGTGGGGTCTCCAAACCTTTCTGAGCATGCGCCCTCAACTTATACATTTGTTTATGTATAATTGATATACAGCTACTATTGTATTGCTGTATTATATAGGATATAAATATACAAGAATAGACCTAAAACAGATAAGATTAACAACAAGAGACACGTTAATATTTTCTTTCCACACCCCCAGTGGATTGATTTGTACATGACCCATTGGAAATCAGTGGCCTGGAACCATTAAGCACCCCCAAATCATCAGGGGATCTTGTTAAAATGCAGATTCTGAATCAGTCTGTCTGGGGTGGGGCCTGGAGATTCTGCTCTAACAGCTCTTAGGTGAGGCAGTTTTATGTGGCTATGAAATGTTCTTTATAGTTATGCTTGTGTGCATTTGTCCTTTTCTTCTGAGACTTGTATAAATAATCTTTGAGTTTTCTTTTTTGACTTTTGGAACTTTTTCTAAGCTAAGTGATAAATGTTTTCCTGGCACTGTCTAACTTCTCCGAGAACAACCACTTAGATTTTACAACACACTTAATAAAGAATTAATTGAGTATATCTTTTTGACTGGCGTAATTTATTTAGTTAGAATTTTTGAAGAAAGTAATTTTTATTTGTGCTCACAACAAAGTAATTAGCAATAGTCGTTTTACTTAAAAGAAGGATTTTTTAAAGAGGCTTTTTTTTAAGGTATCATTTATTATGGCGGAGCCCATGAGAGGAACTCTTTGTCCAGGACAATAGTCTTTTAGCCTTGTTAGTGTCTTATTCTATATAAATGCGCCTAATTGTTACAGTTGCTAAACAGAACTCATCCTACTGAGTGTGATCATTTAGCTGTGAGGAAGCATAATAGCAGTTGCATCTGAAATTTGCAGCAATTTTACATATTCTTTCTGCAGAATTTTTTTTCTTCTTGTTGCTAAAGGAGCGGAGGAAGGGCTGCCGTCTCTCCCATTGTCAGGGGCAGCTGTCTCTCTGTGCTGAGGCTGCGCACCCACCAACGGAGCAGATGGTGGGTGGTAGCTGAGGCATGTCTCCTGCGCACACACAGGCCCCACTTTGCTGGCTTTGGGGAGCGCAGCTGCCGCACTGTTAGGATGGTGACAGCAAGGCGCGTCTGGGAGCCCTCGTACAGAGCCACTCGCTCTGAAAGGGTGCTTGGGGTCTTCAGAGCATTGAACAGGCACTTGCATATTCAAACTGCCAGAGCTGTGTGAAAATATGGATTCCTATTAATTAGAATTTTGGATAGGACTCAGGCAGGAGGTGTGTTGCAAGGACGAGGGGGGACTGTCCTGCCAGATCTGCATGTTAATGCATTCCTGATGGGAGAGGCGAGCCAGCACACTGCAGCCTGCTTCACGCCACCAGGTTTCTAGGACCCGATTCACTCCTCCACCTTCGCCAGTGTGGATCCTTTATGCTAATCAAAGACACTCTGAGTGAGGCTTTGATAAAGCACTCGGTTGTCTGGGGCAGGGTTTTTCTCTGCGTAAGGTGGAAGAACCTTTCGTGACCCTGGATGCTGTGACGTGGTCCTCCAAAGAGGGTGGTTTGATGGGGAAGACAACATAAGGACCATGTCATGATGCTTCCTTTCCTGTTGTCAAGCCTGGCCCACAAGGCAGGGAGGCTCCAGTCCTGTGACTCCTTCCGTATCCTCCCTGTTTCTGCCCACTGTCCTCAAAAGTGGACATTTGGGCATAACCCAGATATATAGGTTTAAAAAGAGCTCTATTAAGATATGATTCACATATCACACAGTTCACCCATTTAAAGTATACAATTCAGTGGATTTTAGTATGTTCACAGATATGCGCAATCATTACCACAGTCAACTTTAGAGCATTTTTATCGCCTCTAAAAGAAACTCTAGGGCTTCTTTTGCTGATTCTTTACCCTTAAGCTATTATCCCTAATTCCCCCATCCCTCTCCCTCAGCTCTAAGCAACGGCTAGTCTACTTCCTGCCTCTATAAACCTAGATAGTTTTGTGTGTGAATAGCTCAGGGGTTTGATAGAGGGTGTATGCGTGTGGGTCTGTATGTAGGGAGGAGTCAAGAGGAGAGGATACGGAAAACTTCCAGAACAGATGAGAAAGCAGCCCTAGCATGTAAAGGCATCAAGCTTGTCACCGTCTCTTGAAGTCAAAGTGATCCACTTCTCATTTTAGCATCCCAAGCTGTCACAGCACCCTGTTGCCCATCACTAACTCTGCCAATCTTTTCTTTTTTAATCTCTTATTTATTTAGATGGGCTCACTTTGTTGCCCAGGCTAGAGTGCAGTGGCATCATCATAGCTCACTGCAACCTCAAACTCCTAGGCTCAAGTGATCCTCCTTCCTTAGGCACCTGAGTAGCTGGGACTACAGGTCTGCACCACCATACCAGGTGCTAATTTTTAATTTTTCTGTAGAGATGGGGCCTGGCAATGTTGTCCAGGCTAGTCTTGAACTCCTGACCTCAAGCAATCCTGCTGCCCTGGCCTCCCAAAGTGCTGAGAATACAGGTGTGAACCACCATACCCAGCCTAACTCTGCTGATCTTAATAGCTTACCTAATCAGAACTGTAACTTACTCAGATTTGAGAAAAGCTAAGTTTATTTTTTACACCATACTATGAAACACTATTTGTTTTTGTTTGGCTTATCAGTACTGTACCTTTAGGTAAGGGGCCACTTATGTTTCAGAACTGTTGGCCAATCAGAAAATGGTGAGAGTGATAACTTATATTTGAAGAAGTCCAGACAGAATTTGCATTTGATAAGTCTCGGGTCATAGCTTTACTACCTTTTTAGAGTTTTAACAGTTTATCATTATTTCATTGTTGTTTGATTATCTGACCCTAACAATGTCATTTCCCTTATCATTAGTAACCCTCCAATCTATCCACTGCCCACACCAACACAAGCAGATTTTTTATGAAGTACACATAGGTTCAAAGAATTGGAGCTGGAAAGGACTTTAGGGACAAATCATCAAACCCACTTGTATTAATCAGCTCCGGCTGCTATAACAAAATACCACAGACGAGGTAAGTTACATAACAGAACACAGTCTGGAGGCTGGTCAGGCTCTGGCTCTCAGATGGCTGCCTTCGTGCTGTGTTCTCCCATGGAAGAGAGCGAGAGAACACACAATCACCCACTCTCTGGTGTCTCTTTTTATAAAGACACTAATCCCATCAGGAGGGCCCCACCCTCATGACTTCATCTAAACCTAATTACCTCCCAAAGGCCCCATCTCCAAATACTACCACACTGGGGGTTGGGGCTTCCATATATGAATTTTAGGGGAGACACAATTCAGTCCATAGCACCACTCATTAAAATTTTCTTTATGTTAGCATAAGATAAAAATACCTGTTTTAGAGAATTCCTTTCTATTTCTGGAGGGGGTTCTAGATCTGATAGGATATCAAAAATATCCCACACTTTTGTTCCCTGCTTTGGTGCCTTATTGCTAGTTAGAACTGCTAGATTTGGCAGAAGATTCTTGGACATTATGCCAGAATAGAGGCAAAAATAAAGATGCAGTGAAAATCTTGGGTGTGGGGCTGAGGGGTTCTTAAGGCCATGGCACAGAGACAGTGGAGGTGACGGGCGCTCTGAAGGGAGTGCTGTCTTCTGGAGGGAGTGGGTGTGGTGACGGAGGCAGATGTCTGGTGGGAATAACCTGAGAGTGACCGAAGGGGAGGAACCTTTGATGGGATTGCCCAGGAAGATGACTGTCCTCATAAGGCCCATCTTGCTGTGTGAACACTTGGGCACGGTACTTCTGCTTCTCTCTCAACTGCTTTCTTTCCCACTGAGGTGACAGATGCTGCCTCTCAGTGTGGGGGACCCCATTAATGGGGCAGCAAGTTAGTCCCAACTGTCATCAAGAAATAGTTTCTAACCTGGAGTGACCCTTTGATGGCCTTTGTCTCTTCATCAAAAGGATACTCATCTATCGAAACCAGGAATGACACCCATGGAGGTGACACAAGCCCAGTCTTGACGGTTATGGAAATGACCAGGCTGGGGTATCTGACCCACTGCTTTCCCTGCCGTACGCATATCAGACAGAGCTGGGATTTACAGTGAACAGTTCTCAGTTCATATGCTTTGGGATTCAAATTCAGTTTGGGGTGTTTTTGTTTTGTTTTGTTTTGTTTTGTTTTTTGCTTGAGGATAATTTGACACCTTCAGTTTACACCAGAGGATATGTTTAAATATAGTATTCAGTTCTCTTGGTGTATTTAAATATGATTTCCTCAACAAAGATTAAGTTGGCACACAGCCTCGTCGCTTCTCTACAAACAGCAAGGCAGACTTTCCTTGTGTGGACACCAGAGGATGGCAACCCGTCCATTTGCCGGCACAGAGAGGCGCTAATAGGTATTTTTTCAGTTCAACTTACTGACCCGCAGAAACCCCAAAGGAGGGGTATGGATCAATTCTTCAGCGTGGCGAGTTTCAATTGTTCCTTGGGTGTTTGCTTTGTTATAACCATGTGTAATATATTTCAAAAAACAGATCTTAAACGTTTGGTTTTGGAAGAGTCTACTTAAATGAGGCCATGGAACTGTCAAGAAAAGTTGGGTTCATTTACTTCATGGAGACCATGAAATGCTATTGACTAATGATGTCTTACAATCCTTGACATGGAACGAGTAGGAGTTACAGCAAATTTGCTAGACGGTCTTAATAGATATTTGCATAGATGGCAAACATGTGCACACAGCATTCTTTAAATATTGGTTTTTATAGTGAGTAGGAACATTTTTCACTTGTTAAGTTAATGGCTGAAATATCCAGTTGACTGAGGCAGTAATTCAATTTCTGTTTGGCTTAGGACGGGCTCTGGTTTTCATATTACCACATGCCTATGTTGGAAGTGCTGACTGTTTTCACTGGGCTCCCACGGACCTAAACCACACCCTCCACACTGTCTTCTTGACTCTCGTCAGATGGAAGTGGTGTGCGTGTGTGCGTTGTGAGCAGGGGGAAGACAGACAGACAGACAGAGAGAAGAGAGAGGCTGGGATGGAAAGAATCTTTCCCTGAGTGGGAGAGTTTTTGAATCATTTTCAGGAGATTTATGTGTCATTTTCCCAATGTTTGTTTTTATTTTTAAGCTATGGAATGCTATGTCCTTTTTGTTGTTGTTGAACTGCAAGAAAAAACACTGGCAATTCTGACAAGATTATGAAGCCAGAGAATTTCTTGAGGAAAATATTCTCATGTGTTATGTAAGAACATTCTCATTTTGTTTTCTTAGTAAAAAATCCCAACTCCATTAGTTATAAAGCTCCTATAAATGTTTGTTGTCTGAAGAAAGTACACAATGAAGACTTTCTACTTTGAAATGATGATCAGGACATATTTATTGAGTGTCTACTATAGGCAATGTATTTAATTAGGTGTTCTGGAAAACATACATAAGACAGAGAAACATGTACTTGGTGTTTCCTTGGCATTGTTTCTGAAAGGAGTTATGGTGATAATTTCATGGAACAATTGGCCATCATTATAAGTGAGTTCTACAGTATATACATAGGACAATATGGACAGTCTCCAATTTAGGATGAATTGAGTTCCAAAAATTCATTGGAAAATTAGTTGTTTGAAAATCAGAAAGCATTCACCTATACTAAAAAGTTTTAAGGGCACTTAGCCTGCTTTTATAACATTTTATTGATTAAATGACCAGAATGGCCCCTAGAATCTGAGGGAATCCCAGGTCATTTTTCTTCCTCCTGGGGCATCTGTTTATGTAAGCAATTTGAGTCACCCAAAATCAGAGGGTCAGAATCATTCTGATACCCAATCTCATCTGATCACACGAAAAAATGCTACATGGACCAGCAGGGACTATGCCTTTGCCAGGCTGCCCTCTCAGAACCAGGGCCTAGACCTAGCACCCTAGGGTGACCCCACAGGTGTGAGTGCTGGAGCTCCTCATGACATCTGGTTGACCTCACAGTTGTGGGGAAGCAGTGGAGGCTTGGCGAGCCCCTAGGACGTGAGAAATGGGGACGAGAGCCCACAGAGGTCCGGGCCCAGGCTTAGGGTGACTTCCCAGTTGGCACTGCCAGTCTTGGCCTGTCGCAGGCACCAGAATGCACTTCAAAGCATGGGAATTGCTGAGTCCTGGGTTCTGGGTTAGGTCCTTGCTTTCCTGAGTCTAAGAGTGATAATGTCAACGACAATATTTCCATGGGAAAATGCATTCTCAGTTTCCATTCAGAGCAGCAATAACACATTTCTCACGTGCCTGGCACATTGTAGGTGCTTATTATATTTGCTGAAAGGAAAGGTTTGAGGATGGGCTGCTCCTTCTGGTAAAAAGGGTAGGCTGTTCGTGTTTGCATAAGAAACGGCTCTTCTGTATGTGGGTCACTGCTCAGCTGTCCTGCTTTAGGAAGTGAAGGTTAATTATAATGAGTGGGTGAGAATTGGGAATATCAGACCTGGATATTCAGCTCTGTGGTAGACATGGATCAAACATTGACGAATCACAAATTCTTTTTATTGTTATCATTCTGAAGAATTATAGATGGAAAACATTGTGAAAGACATACAAATTCATGCAATTTAGTTACAATTCTGATGAGACTTACAATTTCCAATACTCAGTTCAGTACCAGCTTTTGAGACCCAAAGTGAAAATGTGGATAACAAAATAACTTTTTCAGATAATTTATAAAAAGGCAATTTAAACACTCTTCACTGACCTACAGAGAAAGTCCTGGCATTGCTGAACAATTCTTGGATGAGCCAGGAGTCAATATAGCAATTGCCTCTTAAAGAGTTTTCCTCATACAGTCCTGAGTGCTTAAATCCCCTTCTGCACGTGCTGACTTTAATGACACCTCTCTGGATACTCAGGATGGTACATTGTGTGTGGCTGTGGACTGCAATTTTCCCAGTAGCTGCCACCTGTACCATCCTCTGGAACTGGTGAGAAGGAAGTTGAGAAATTCATTATGCTTGTGTTGCTTCTGCAGAGACAACCACCTGTATCTCTAGTTTGAAAAATGGGTGTAGGGTAGAGGGTAACTTTATGTGATTGAAAGGTATTTTCCTTTTTTGGCTCCATGCCAACAGTGACTGAAATAACCATTTAATGTAATTAGTGATTATTAAGTACTTTGTGCAGTAAATGCTTTGCTGGAATAATAGCAAACAGTTTTAACAACGACTCCACAAATGAATTAAGATGAGTGGGTTTAAGATTAATGGGGACTTATCACAGGGTGGTCCTGGAAGACCTTTTGGTCCTAGGTTCACATTTATGAAAAGCCTTGAAATTTGCATTTTGACATTACCTTCAAATGAGGCTACATGTAGTCACAGGACTACCTTGCCAAGACTGAACATTTACAATATTCTGTTATTTGTGTAACCCTGTTCCAGTATGTATTCATGATTTAATGCATTGAAAACCTCCAAACATGGAAGAGATCCAGCAGTCTCCAGATCCAGATTGCAGGGAGGCCCTGACAAGCTACCTGGTCGTTCTCTTCCCACATACACAACCTTCCTCTCCATGCTATAGGAACGCAACGAGTCAAGGGCTTTATTTTCCCAGCCTGCACATTTATGAAGTGGCAAAGCTAAAGTGGGGAGAAGTTCATGGTATCTGACGTTAGGCTAATCCACTCATTCATTTCATTTATTCACGCATTGAACAAAGATTGAGTGGTCAGACAGATCTGAGGGTCCAGGCTCTGCCTGTCCTTGGGCATGTGGCCCCTCTGGGTCTCAATTTCTTTTTGAATTTGTTAAGTGGGATCAACAATAGTTCTCGCCTCAAAGGATACTGTAGGGACCAAATGAGTTAAGGAGGCAGCACAGGCCTGGTATGAACTACTAAGGGCTCATTAAAAGTTAGCTGCTGTTATTAGTAGTATTACTTTATACTGTAGCATGTGTTAGGTGTTATGCTAGGTGCATAAAACACGTCCCTACCAAAAAAATGGATAAAACATGTCTCTATCTTCTAGAGCAGTGGTCCCTAACCTCTTTGGCACCAGGGACCAGTTTCGTGAAAGACAATTTTTCCACAGACGCGGGTGAGGAGTGGGTGGGCAGTGGATCTCTGCAGCCTGGTCCCTAACAGGCCTAACGGTACCCATCTGTAGCCTGGGGTTGGGGACCGCAGTTCTAGAGGCTTGCAGTTGAGGGCGACAGGAAAACACTTGCAAATTCAGCTTAATAGGAATACCTGGCATTTGTGCAAGGAGCGGGGACTGCACAAAGATAGAGTGTTCGACTCTGCTTTGGGTGTAGGGAGGGGTTCATGGATGTCAGAGAAAATCTGCATTCTTGTCTCACTCAACCCCTAATTAGCTGGGAAACTTTGGGCATATCGTTTGGCAACTCTGCGTCTTGGTTCCCCAGTCTACAGAATGAGAGGGCAGACTACAGCCTCTTGAAGATTGGCTGAGCCCACCATGTTGTGGAACTGAAGGGGGCTCAGGTGCCTCTCATGACATAAGTCAAGATTCTGCCTTTGTTACAGATTCATCATTATACCTTGAAAAAAATCCCACCATGCTTGACTGCGCTTCCTCAATGCCTCATAGTTAGCTCATTTCCAGTTTTAATGAGCGTTGAAAACAAAATGTCTTATGCCGCACGTGGGTCAATTTGTCTTGTGGAGTCCCTTGTGCACCCGCCAGGTCTTGCTCAGTCGTATTTTGGCAGTAGAGGGGCTAGAGTGAGGCTTCCCACAGGGCTTTCATTAATATCTGCAGTTTCTTCTACTAGAAACTTCTCTGCTATTTTTTTATGAATCCAAAAGTGTTAGGGAAGCAGGCAGGATGATGAATTGAGTGTGTTGGTGTGTTTCTGTCATCCTTCAGAGCTGGGGATGTTAGTGACTGGAGGAATGTCCATTTCCTCAGCCACAAGCTAGGAAGTGTTTTGGTTTCAGAAATCCCCTGGCAGATACTGAAGCACAAATTACAGCAAAATAGAATCACCAATCTATTTTCCAGGTCAAATGCCTTAATCCCCCATGCCTCTTGATTTATGCGTCCCTCATGCAGTACGCTTCTCCAACCTCCAGTAGGTGGTTTGCTCGTGCACGTCTGGTACAGGAGAGACCAGAGACCAAGAACTTCAGGCCTCTGCTGATGGGTTCTATGATCACCTACAGATGTCAGGACCAAATATTTACCACGAATTTAGCTCATCACACTGAATGAAAATGACAAAATGGCTCTTACAAAACATTTGCACTGCTCTATAGAGAAAAATTCCTTTTTCATAGCCTGGTGAAACTTAATGCTAAAATAATGCAATATTAAAAACTTATATATCATCCTTAGAAAATAATTTGGAGAACTATGCATGTTAACATACCAAAACAATTCCAGCAGTCTTGGTCTAGTGCCCAGAAAGCTGCATAAACACAATAATACTTGCCCTTGCCTCCCGCCATTCTTCCCAAGTGGGCTAGAACAGAGCGTTGGGAAGTGTAGGGACCTTCAGCTCCTTATATGGTGCAGCTTACTGGGAGTGACATAGAAAGGGAAGCCTCTCTCATCCACAGAGAGTTCTGGGGAATAAACCTTCCCCAAAATGGTTCTACCATTTTTAGAATATTACTAATATAACACTTCAATAGAAATCTCATTTGAACAGACAGTACCGTATATGGAGTATCGCTGAAGGTAATGTTTTATACTGCTGGAGAGACTGGCTTCCTCTCCTTCCGCCTCTCTCCCCTCTCTTTTACTCTCCTTTCTTTTCAATCTTTTCCCCCTTCCTGCCCTCCTCCCTGCCTTTCTTTATTTCCTTCCCCTTTTTGTGTATAACAAAATAACTTTTTCAATTGGAGTTGAGTAGAGTGCCATGAAGTAACTTTTTTTTTTTAACATATAGTACATGGTTAGTTAGTAAAATCTTCCATTCTGGCTCACTTCTATGGTGAGAGAAATGGGTAGCTCCTAATGCCATCATATCACATACCTGTTATTTTATATGACTTAGTTTTAAAATGTAGTTGTTCAATGTAAAGGTCTAAGTGAAGTAAATCCCTTCTGAAATTTTCATGACATCTACTGTTACAAAATCCAGAATTTTAAACAATCCATTAAAGTGACTAAATCATTCTTTTTGGCACAAAGATTCACTTTGAAGTTTTAGCATATTGGGTGTTAAAGATAAAAATAATGTTTAATTTGGGAATAAATTCTTTGTTGGATACATATTTTGCAGTACTTACACATTCTAACCAACAATGAGGTATTTCTTATAATTACACTTTATTTTGGCTGTGCAGTATTTATTAGAACTGAGAAGAGGCTAGGATTATCAGTTCTTTTTCCAATAGACTTTTAAACAAAACTGCCTACACTGACAAAAACTACAGTTTCCTGCTTTGCAAGGTGATTCTTCTTAAATTTGCTTATTTATTTATTTATGACTCTTTCTTGGAATGACCTTAAATCAAAACCAAAGCATATTATTTAATTGGGTAAAGGTGATTTCTCTCAGAGGTGAATCCATAAGGTCAAAATATTTATCCTTCTAGCTGTTTAATCCTATGCAAGTATAGATCTTCAGAGTCCTTGATGGGTGTGTAGATTTCACAGTCCATAGTCTTCTCTAAGTACTGTTAGTTGCAGCCAAACTTTTGATAGACTCTGGATAGAAAACTGCACTCTCTGATGAAGACTCATAATACCAAAGCTCTTTATTGCTGAATGAAGGTGTAACTTTAGATTTTGGCAACTAAGAGAACAGGTGCTGGTGAGTGAAGCCCAGTTCAGCAGGCTGAGGAGACAGTGTAGGTTGTAGGCCACACATCTCTACAAGGAAATAAACCCCAGGGGGTTCTGTGGGCGGGCCCAGCCAGCAGTTTCTTTAGTAAGCAGCCTTGAATTTGTTCCAGCCTTGAACAAATGACCTGTTGTCTCCAGCGGTTCATACCACAAAGCAGTGATCTTCAAAACAATTTTTTTTCATCAAGGGAGTTTGCTTCCAAGTGAAATTTTATATAGAAACTGTTTGTACAAAATATCCCAAAACATTGCTGCTCTGGTTGAAACAAAGTGGAGAGCCCAGTACAGAAGAGGTTTGGAGTTGCACATTTCTTGAAGCAGGTCTACCAGTCGCCCACCAGAGTCAGGAAACCTTAGTAGTGTTCTCATGGATTACTCCATTATCTGTTTACAGAGCAAGTTAATTGCAGAATGCATATCCAGGAAACTGAACAATATGACCTACAATAATTTAATGATAATTGAGTGAATTTTGGAGAATATCTAGCAAAAATGATGACTTTATTTTTATTGTGGTAAGGTATAGTTCATTGGCAATGTAGTGAAGTTGCATCAGGTGTGAGTTAAGTATATGTGCATAGCCTGAAACAAAAATAAAAATAAGTAAAAGACTTAGAAAGAAATCTAACAATGAAAGAAAAGGAAACCTAAATAAATCCTAATGGAATTTTCTTTTGAGAAATGTGTCAGGCTGGTTCTGCAATCAATCAGGAAAAGAAAATGTACAAATTAGCTGATATCCTATTAGACATTAAGCATGCAATTAAGTTTTAGTAATTAAAACAATTCCTGGCATAATAATTGATCAATGGCAGAGAATAGGAAGTTCTGAAATTGATGCATAATAAATAGGAATTTTAAACATATTTTAGGTGGAAGTTTAAATCAGGGTGGAAAAAAGGAAATTTCCAATAAATGATGGGGGGAGAGATGCAAGGATGGTTCAACATACGCAAGTCTATAAATGCAATTCACTTCA
>VBSM01001562.1:19837226-19913786 GCA_008086735.1 Cheirogaleus medius | reverse complement strand
ACTATAGCCCCAAAGAAAATTAAATATCTAGGAGTATATTTAACCAAAGATACATTTGGAAAAAATAAATAAGATCAGAGTATCCCCTTGTACCAAACCATGCAGCAAACTCCAGATGGATCAAAGAGTTAATTGGAAAAAACAAAGCTATCAAAATAGTAGAATAAAATATAGGAGATTGCAAATGAAACACACATTTAATAATTACTGCTCAACCTCGCTTTATTTAGGGAAATGAAAGTTAAAAAAGTAAAACACTATGTTTGCCCATTGGGTTTACTGGAAAACCAATAATGTTCAGTAGCGGTGAAGACTAGGGAAATGAACTTTCATTTACAAATTGTGAAGATGTGAATTGGTATGGCCTTGGGGAAATGGTAATTTTGCTGAAGCTGTCATAATTTATAGCAGTTCCTCTTACAGACATTTGTCCCAAAGAAAGACTTGGATATATGCCCAAAGTTTTATATACAAAAAACATTCACTACTGCAGTATTATGACTGTGGTAGTGAAAAACTGGAAGCAATAGAGGAGTAGCTAAACAAACTATGATACCATGAGCTATGCAGCAGTGTTAACTATACAGCAGTTAAAAAGACATCCAAGACAGATTTTTTAAACAAATAAAGCAAGTTGAAGAGAAATATGTATGACATGACATCATTTATGTAAAAGATATCACCATATAATTATATATTTATGGATATGTATATCTTTTAAATATATTTTAAAAGGTCTGTAAAGGTATATACTAGAAATTATAATGATTTAACTCCAGGGAGGGGAACGACATTGGGGCAGTGGTGATGGTGGAATGGCATGGGTAGTTAAGAAGGACATTGTATTTTTGGCATTGTTATGTATTATTTGGCATAATATGTGCAACATAATTTGTAATGAAAGCAAAAATAGACAAGTGGGATTGCATTTAACTAAAAAGCTTTTGCACAGCAAAGGAAACAATCAACAGATTGAAAAGGTAACCTACCGAATGGGAGAAAATATTTGCTAACCATACATCTAAGAGGTTAATATCCAAAGTATATAAGGAACTCAAAAAACTCGAGAGCAGGCCGGGCGCGGTGGCTCATGTCTATAATCCTAGCACTCTGGGAGGCCGAGGCGGGAGGATCACTAAAGGTCAGGAGTTCGAAACCAGCCTGAGCAAGAGCGAGACCCCGTCTCTACTAAAAATAGAAAGAAATTAATTGGTCAACTAAAAATATATAGAAAAAAAAATTAGCTGGGCATGGTGACTCATGCCTGTAGTCCCAGCTACTCGGGAGGCTGAGGCAGGAGGATTGCTTAAGCCCAGGAGTTTGAGGTTGCTGTGAGCTAGGCTGATGCCATGGCACTCTAGCTCGGGCAACAGAGTGAGACTTGGTCTCAAAAAACAAAAAAACAAAAACTTGAGAGCAAAGTGCCAAATAACTCGATTAAAAAAAATGGACAAAGGACCTGAATAGACATTTCCCCAAAGAAGACATACCAATGGCCAACAGGTATATGAAAAGGTGCTCAACCTCACTCATCATCAGGGAAATGCAAGTCAAAACCACAGTGAGATGTCGCTTCACACCTGTTAGAATAGCTATTATTAAAAAGATAAAGGATAACAAGTGTTGGCAAAGATACGGAGAAAAGGGAACCCATGTACACGGTTGGTGGGAATGTAAAATTGGTATAGACATTATGGAAAACAGTATAGAGATTTCTCCAAAAATTAAAAATAGAACTACCAAATGATCCAGCAATCCCACTACTGGGCGTACATCCAAAGGAAATAAAATCAGTATTTCGTGCATTCTCATGTTCATTGAAGCATTATTCATTATAGTCAAGATATGAAAGCAACCTTAATGTCTGCTGACAGATGAATGGACAAAGAAGACGTGAGACACACACACACACACACGCACACACACACACAGGAATATTATTCAGCCTTAAAAAAGAAGGAAATCCTGGTATTTGTAACCACATGGACGAATCTAGAGGACATTATGTTAAGTGAATTAAGCCAGACACAGAAGGAAAATACTGCATGATCTAACTTATATATGGAATCTAAGATAGTTGTTCTCATAGAAGCACAGAGTAGAATGGTGGTTGCCAGGGGTTTGAGAGTGGGGTAATGGGGAGATATTGATCAAAGGGTACAAAGTTTTAGTTATGCCAGATGAATAAGTTCTGGACATCTAATGTGCAGCATGAGCATGGTGACTATAGTTAACAATACCATATTGTATACTTGAAATTTGCTAAGTGGGTCAATCTTAAATGTTCCTACCACACACACACAGACATAACTATTTCAGGTGATAAATATGTTAACTAGCTTGATTATGGTGATCATTTTACACTGTATACATATTTCAAAACATCAAGCTATATACCTTAAATATATATAAGTTCTATTTGTCAATTATACCCCAAGAAAAATGAAAAATAATTTATTTTTAAAAAGCAAGGAAAAATATAAACTAAAATGATCATATAATTATCATTCGATGAGTTCAGAAAACTGCAAGATTAAGAAATAAAACCAAATGTAGGTTGAAAAAAAGTGTTGAATGGCAGGCAACGACACAAGGCCTAGGAACTAATAGTGCCTTGTGGAGAAGGCAGCTTTCTCAGGCTGAGATGACAGGGATGCCCCACAGCCCTCGCATCCCATAGTCCTCCCGTGAGCAGCCTCAGACACTCCTGTAGGCGTCTCTGAGAATAGACATTGTAACTGTTTGTCCTTGAAGTAGAGAGCTCTTATCAGCTTGGGACTTCATTTAATGCCCAGCAAAGTGGCCCACAGTGGCTTTGGACGGGTGACCCTACTTTGGGAGCAGACGCAGAGTACTGTATCCAGCAGGCACCCTGACAAGATAAATGATGCCATCCCTTCTTTCTTCTCTGTTTCTCTTATCTTCATGTGATGTGTTCTTAGAATAAGCAAATGTTTGCGAAACGTTCCATGATGTACTGTTGCATAATTTCAACTTACCCATTTGTAGGGCTTGCCGTGTTGCACAACTCCAGGGGAGACAAACGACAATGAACGATGATGCTCGCTGATGTTATGCAAATCGGAGGCCCCTCTATTCCTTGATAACAAAGTCTTAAACCATGACTCTGGTTACAACATCAAGTACACTTCTTTACACTGTCTTTGTTTCCTTCTTTTTCTCTTTTCTTTTCTTTTTTTTTTCTTTTACAAATATTTGGTTGAGATATTGTTGAGTCATGTTTTCTTCTGGGATTTTGGCATTCAGGATCCTAGAAGAGTAGATATCTGCAGCCTTCACTATTTTGTATGGCGTCATGGCGGACAGAGCTGGAAGAACAAGGGATGTCTCACTCAACCCTCTCTGTTTCTGGGAGGTGTCTGGGTAGTGGGGAGAATACAGGCTTTGGAGTCAGACTGTTTGAGCTCAGATCTCAGTTCAACTGTTTGCCAATTGTGTGACCTTGGGCACATTCCTTCACTCCTCTAAGTCAGCTTTTAGCAATCTGTGACTGTGCATTTAAAAAATCCCCAGGTCCTCCCTGGTGAGGAAGGGGGATTCTATTCATTTCCTGGCATTCCCCAATTGTCTGTGCTCTCCCTCGTCATTTTTGGTTCTGGTCAGAAGGCATTTTCTTTACCCATTTTTACCCAAATCATTCCCCATAGACTCTGTTCACTCAGTCCCCAAACTCTGCTCCTCTCTGCTGCCAGTTTCGGTATCAAGGTCTTGTTAGAAAATGCTGTAACCATGGCTGGGGTAAAGTTCCTTGTGGTGAGGTCAGAACCTGGAATGGAACCAGGTCTGCTGACTTTTCATTAATACTCCTTTGCTGTAGTATGTAGCTGCTATGTGTCAATTTGTCAGATTCGGAGGCTGTCCACCCCATACGTGCTCCTGGACGATGAAAGCACGGATGTTTTGTTCTGTTTTCATGATGAAATATAGATTTCCTTTGCAAAGGGTGTTAATTAAAGAAAGATTCTTGCTGATTAAAGCTCTGAGAAACACCTGTATAGCTTGGTTTCTGAACCTGCACATCAAGCTATTGGCTGTGACTTGGTCATGTGTTCATTTAGCAGTATCTTTGTCTCAGACCAATAATGCACACTTTTAGGTCAGTAAAATTTCTACTCTAAAAAATGAGGATTAAATATTATTTCGAATGGTTATAAAAATAATATTAAATAAATGTCAATGTAAAGAGAAATTGAAAATACAGAAAAATATAAAGGAAAAAATGAAAATTGCTCATACCTGTTATATAGAGATGACCGCTATTAACATATTGGTAATTATCTTTTTTACTTATGTATATAACATAATATAAGTATATAGTTTATAGCTAGGATCATAATGAGCATATAGTTTTATAACTAGGTTTTCACAGTATAGCATCGAAATTTCTCATGTCACTAATACTTTTATAGTATAATCTTTTTTCACAATGAATGACATGTTTATTTATTTAAACAAAAACAAAAACAGAGATGTGTAGTACATAGTGATCATAGATAAAGATAAGAGAGAAAAAGGGACAGGAAGGGCGCGTTAAATTTACGACAGTGGTACCTCAAGCACCAGAGCAGTGAGGCCCTTGCCTCAGTCCCAGGGCTGGTCAGCGGCGGAGCTGGGAGCTCAGAGCCGCTGTCTGACTCCCAGAACCCAATCGCAGCCCACATTCACTGAACCCCAAGGCACTGTGACCCAGCTGCCCCGGGTTCTCAATCACCCCTGAGATTCATGATGGCCAGTTCTTTTTTTGTTTTTTTTCTTAATGTAATTTTAAAAATATTGCAAAATATTAAGGGGGTACAAATGTTTCTGTTACATAGATACTTTGTATAAAGCTTAAGTCAGGGCTTTTTGTATGCCCATCATCAGAATAGTACCCGATAAGTAAGTTTTTATCCCTCACCGTCTTCTACCCACTCCCCTTCTTGGATTTAATGACCTTTACATCTTTTTGTGCACATGTATGCCTATCGTTTAACAGGAATGTTAAAGTGAATGCTCATATACTACCACCTAGATTCTATCATTCACCTTTTATAATTCTAGCTTTATCACATATCTATTCATTCTTCTACCCATCTATCAATCAATCCATATTATTTTTTGTGCCTTTCAAGGTAAGTTGCAACATCAGTGCATTTCACCCCAAAATGTCTCAGCAAGCACAATAATTAGAAGTCAATAGTTATTTATGTTTTTTTGAGGTAAACATTTATCTGAAATATAAAGCAAAAATCTTTTTTTTTTTTTTTTTTTTTTTTTTTGAGACAGAGTCTCACTCTGTTGCCCGGGCTAGAGTGAGTGCCGTGGCATCAGCCTCGCTCACAGCAACCTCAAACTCCTGGGCTCGAGCAATCCTCCTGTCTCAGCCTCCCCGGTAGCTGGGACTACAGGCATGTGCCACCATGCCCGGCTCATTTTTTCTATATATATTTTAGTTGGCCAATTAATTGCTTTCTATTTATAGTAGAGACGGGGTCTCGCTCTTGCTCAGGCTGGTTTCGAACTCCTGAGCTCGAGCGATCCGCCCGCCTCGGCCTCCCAGAGTGCTAGGATTACAGGCGTGAGCCACCGCGCCCGGCCTAAAGCAAAAATCTTAAGTGTATGTTTGCTGGATTTTGACAAGTGTAAATAACTGTGTAAACCAAGCCCTCCCAAGATACAAAGTATTACCATCACCCCCCAAAATTGCTTCTTGCTTCTTCCCAGGAAATGTCCTTTTCTTTCCTAATTTCAGAAGCACCACTGTTCTGAGTAATTTCCACCATAGTTTAGTTTGGCCTGTTTTAGAATGTCATACAAATGTTATCACACAGTATATATTCCTTTCACTTAGCATAATGGTTTTGAGATCTATCCATGTCGTTGTGTGTCTCAGTAGTTCATTCCTTTTTATCGCTGAGTAATATTCCATTGTATAAAAATATAAGAATTTGTTTATTGATTCTCTTGTTGGCAAATACCTTGGTTTTTTTCCAGTTTGGGGCTATTATGAGTAAAGCTACTAAAACATCCTTTTTAGTAGCTTTTTTTAGACATGACTTCATTGCATTTGGGTAAATACCCAGGAGTGAACTAGCTGGATCATAGAGTAGGTCTATATCTATTTTAAAAGAAATTACCAGGCCTTTTCTGGGATCAATTAGGTCAAGTTAGTTCAAAGAGCTGAAGATCTTCTATATTATTACTGTTTTTGTTTTTGTTGTTCTTATTGTCTAGTTTTTCTATCATTTTCTTAGAGAAGGATGTTAAATATTCCAACTATGATTGTGGAATTGTCAATTTGACTCTTCAGTTGTTAATTTTTGCTTCACGTGTTTTGAAACTTTGTTATTAGGTGCATTACTATCCATTTCTGATAAACTACTTTTTTCATCCTTACTTATTACTCCTTGTCTTAAAATCTCAGCCTCTAGTTCACCAAATTTCTTCTTATTCTTCCTGATGGAGGAGTATGCTTAACCCCTTTTCTTAGCATTAATTCCACTGGCAGCTGTTAAAAGATCTCTCAAAGATTGTCAGAGATGTTTTTCCAGGCAGACAGCAAAGCAAATAATTCTCAGATGTAGAAAGAAAGCCAAGTGACCTCTTAGAGGGTGAGTTTATGGAATACCAAAGTGGTGGCTGATTTGTGAGATGTCCTGGTCACAAATACTGTCTGGGGAAGATTGAGTCCTGTGATTTATTGGATAATTAGACTGAAATTAATGGAAAGGATTGTTCCAAGAGGGGGAAGTATGTTGTTGGATGTAGTCCTGTCCTTGCTTGCTGATTTTCCTCACTTAATTAATTAATTCAGGAACCGTCTGATTGACTAATTGTATATCCTTAATTTTATAGTTGGCATTGCTGATGAGATGATGTATGTTGAATTACTGTAAGCTAAAAGTTGTTAGGCTTTTGATTTCGATTCATCCTAATGAAACATGTTCATGTTTTACTGGGCTTGAGCTAAATCATTACATTAGTGGAGCTGCCATCAGAGATTGCTGTAAACATTTCCGTTACACTAATTGCCATGATTTAGTCCAATTCTATGAAAAAATTAAAGAGCAAAATGACCCTCTTATAGACATTAGTTTTTTTGTTTTTGTTTTTCTTAGAACACAAAAATGTACCCATAATTGCCTGATAGACACAGTATTTAATCTACAAAAATGGAATTTTAAAATAAATTGATGACAGTAGTTTGACATGAAGGAGGCATATTTGATTTTAAGAATGTTGTCATTTATGTTCATAGGGTCATGAGTTGCTGTTATTGTGTGTTGTTATTGCTCTTTAACCTATGGAACTATGTTGAAGGCTTAAATGAGATTGAAAGACCAGATTTGTACTGGGAAGTGGGCATATGCTGTGGGGATTTCTCCATAGATAGTTGGAATCTTTTTTTGTGGACATACAGGAGGCCACCAGAGAATATAAAAAGATCATTTCCAATGCCTTTGGAAGCGTCCCAGGAATTGGTAGGACCTAAATCTTAGTTAATTATCTGTTAAGCCTGGTAAGGTGAGCTTGGGTGTCAGGGATTGACTGAAATATTTAGAGATATATTGATCATGATTAGGATTTTGCAGCCATCAGAGATTATACTTTGAATAAATGTGATTGGAGGTGTGTATGTGATATTAGCAAAGAACTCCTTTGCTTAAATAAAGAAGGGAAAGAATACTATTTGTGTGTTTTACAAATCTCTTGATTCTTTTTCCTCCCCTGCTTCCTTTCCTGAAGTCTTCTTCCCGTGCAGTCTCTGTTTTTCCCATATTGCTTTTTTCTGTCTTGTGCGTGTGTATCTCACGGTAGGAGCTTTCCTCAGATGTCTGATATGCTCAGTTATCTGCTCATATTTAAGACAGGGAGATTGGGAACCTGCACAGAGGGATGGACATGTTTACTGGGAACTTCGGGCTAGGGCAGAAGTTCCCGAACTTTTTTGTCCATGGCTCCCCTAGAGTCTCAGTCACTTTTTCACAGCACCTCCAGGCCCAAAGAAATGCCTAATAGTTTTGTTTATTGAGTAGTTCGGTCCAAAGAACTTAATAATCTGCTTGGTGATCAACAGAAATTGCTGTGTTTTCCTTGAAAACTTAAATTATCCCACAGTATTCTTATGAGTTCACTGTGGTGCCTCAGGGCACCTTAGTGCACACTTTGGGAAATGCAGCTGTAGAGTGATATGCCTGGTTGGGACTTGTCAATTGAAAACTTCCATGTCAGGCCATTTAGCTGGGACTTTGTCTGAGCTATCTGGGTCTGAGACCTTTATTTTCTCCATTGGCTTTATGCAATAATGTGGAAATCAATCAGAGATAGTCTTTCAAAAAGATTACCCAATATGGAATTATTTAATCTACCTAAATGAGACTTTCTTTATTGGTACACTATAACACCACCCACATTTTGGGGGGGTCCAGGTAGAAGGCCACAGAACCTTAATTTCTTGGTGTTGTCTGCAATGGTTCATTAGTCACCTTGTAGGTGTGGATGTTCTTTGCCTCCTGCAGCTACCTAAACTATCTCCGTGGCCTGGATGTGGTATGAGGAAATTCACTGAGGTGAGGCCAGAGCCTCTGGCCAGAGTCTTGGTCTCCCAAGGTTAGGAAAGTGGAGGGACAGCGAGCATCCCTGGACTGGGGGGCAAGGGTCATCAAGCTGTGAAAGCCTGGGGGTTACACTGAGTGAACCCTAATGTGTTGGTCCTAGATACAATCGGTACATATGTGCTGTATGCTACCCCTATACTTCTGGTTGCAGGTTTAGCACAAATGCTAATTAAGCAACACTAATATATTTTGAGAAGATGTGGACCCTTCACTGAACACAGGCAGCCCTTGTGGATTGATACAGTGAGGTACTGTGGCCAGAACTGGGTTTGAGAGTCACAGTTCCTACATACAGACACCCCACAGCCTTCCTTCATTAGGACTTGATCTTGGTCTATCAGATTCCCAGGGACGATTCTTTTGTTTCCTCACAGACAGTGTGCACTTGGCTGCTAGTAGTCTGGCCATTTCATTCCTTAGTAAAGGAATTTAAAGTATGAAAGAACACATGGTAGACTACTTTGTGGGTAGACTTGAGATCATGCTCCAATCCCATTGAGATATTTTTAAATGACAAATTGCATTATAATTGTGTGTATTTACAGGGTACGATTCAGTGTTTCGATATGTATATATGTTGTATAAGGATCTAATCAAGGTAGTTAGTCTATCACCTCATGAAAAAATGCTCAACATCACTAATCACCAGGGAAATGCAAATCAAAACCACAATGAGATACCATTTCACCCTAGTTAAAATGGCTATTATCAAAAAGACAGAAGAAAATAAGTGTTGTTGAGGATGCAGAGACAAGAGAACCCTTGCACACTGCTGCTGCGAATGTAAACTAGTACAGCCACTGTGGAAAACAGTATGGCAGTTCCTAAAAAAATTACAAATAGAGCTACCATATGATCCAGCAATCCCACTCCTGGGTATATATCAATGGAAATGGAATCAGTATGTAGAGAGATACCTGCACTCCTATGTTCATTGCAGCACTATTCACAATAGCCAAGCTATGGAATCAATGTAAGTGTCCCACTACAGATGAATGGAAAGAGAATTTTTCATTAGTGTGACTCTTTCCCCTTTGCTTCCTTTTCCCTTCAGATTCCAGCATGCCAGCCCACAGAGGGCCATGGTCAAGTTCAACTTCCATGTTTTTTCTACTTCAAGTCCAGCTGAGAGAAAAGGATCTGCATACCGAGTGCATATCCCATTTTCCCACTCAGGAGTTCTTTGGAAACAGAGCCAAAACCTAGCAGCAGAAGTCAGTCGATTTATTCTAACACATGCTTCACGTAACCTGAGATGTTGAAAAGCCCTGCATAGTTGCACCGAACTGAACACAGTCAGCAAATCCCATGGTCACATGACATGTGTAATTTAGACGAGTGGGATTAGTCAGCCTGGGACTAGGCACCTTCATGCATGAATATGGGTGTAGGTTGCCAAGATACCCTCAAGAATGTCCTATGTGCCTATTGAAGCAGGAATCCAAAATTAGAAAAATGCAAATGGCTGATGTGCATGCACACAGTGGCAGGATGGGTCTTTGCCAATTCAGTTGGCTCCCCTCTAATGCCCAGGGCTGTGTCTTCCACGAGGTAAGGAAGCTGTAGGCTGGGGACTGATTAGGAGAAGAGGAAAAGGATTCCATTTGTTCAGAGCGACTGTAAGTCCTTTGGAGGGAGCTGGTGTACAAGTCTAAATAGATCATAAACGGATGAAGGGATGTGTGTGATGGACAAGAAAGAACAATCCTGATACTATTCACGCCCTCTGGCAGTCAAGAGTCATCAGACCTGCAAATGTTTCATTGGCTTGAACCTCCTCCAAATGATATCATTTCACTCTTCCGCTCTTGTAACTCCCATACTCACAGAATATGGGTACCTACTGGAAGCAGACATCTCAGATTCTCAAGTGAACATAAAACTCTATCCCACTCCATCCCTAAACATACACACAGGGTCGAAAGGAGAGTTCCATTGGGGATTCTGCCTGCTTTTGTTTAATTCTTCTGCTAGAGCTTTCTGAGTACATGCGGTAGGTACATGCGGTACAGGCGGTAGGATCTGCTCTGCCCTAACTACAGGGACAGACTTGCAGATCTCTTTCAAGGAATGCTTGGGTTTTCTTCTAAGTCATCGATTGAGGAGATTTGATATCAAAAGTCATCAAAATTCTGCAGTGTTTTCATGTGTGGGGAGAGTTCTATTCCACCATTGTGGACCGTATTATCAGCAGGCATCCCTGCTCATTCCCCCTCCTCCCTGCCACACCGCACACCGCACACCGCACACCACCGGACTTGCCGGCAGAGCCCATGGTGCTGCGGGGCGGCTGATCCCGCCGCTCCTCCGTGCGGTGCGTCCTGTGGAGGGGCAGTCAACACCGTCGTTCAGGACGCGCCACAACACAAGCCAGAGAAATGAAGGAGATAAAAGAAAGTGATGCATTGCAGAAATCTTTCCTCAAAAGATGATCTTTTAGGGAAGGAGAATGGCTTTGTGGTCCAACTCTGTTCTGCAGGATTCCGGTATTTCAGAGCTCTTCAGCTTGTATTCCAGGTAAAGGCCTTAAAATGAGTGACCATAGGAAGGAAAAGTCCTTGAGGATTCTTTTCCTTGGTATTACTGCCTTAAAGAATTGCAACTATAATAAACATCAGCAAATGTCTTGTAGGAATAAGTGACTAGCCAATTGTTTTATGAATGGTAAGGCCCACACATGGAGTTATTCATTAAAACAACTTGTTTACTGAGTTATTCACCCTAGCTGTGCTGTTTCTATTTTGCTATTCAATGTAGTACCAAGACTGGCCGATAGTAGAAGATGCCTCACCTTGCCTTGAATGCCATTACTAAGATGGGTTCAGCAAACTCCTAGTGCATTCTACTGCCATCAGCTCAGACACTGTGCTAGGACCTAGAGAATCAGACTTTTAAACAGCCATGGTCTCGCCCCCTAAGAGCTGACAGTTTGGAGGGGGATAGACACGTATGCAGATGGTTTTGAATTGTGTGGCAGATGTGGCTCTAGTTTTTGCCAGGCCTGGGGGACACTTAGGTGGCCAGTGTGAGTCAGGCAAGACTTCCTGGAGAGCAGGATCCATGTGGTCAATATTTTTGTCTGTACATTTTGAGGGGAAGACTGTTTAAATTACAAAATTAATCTATGTCCAGTTTAGCAGTGCAGAAATGTGTAGAGCCAAACGTGAAATGAGATGAGTCTTAAGGGGTAAGTGAATATGGGAGTTCTCCCAATCTAGGGTGGACCTAGGGTGGGAGATTATGAATATGCTTTATAGTTTGAAGGGAAGAAGTTAGGAGAGAAATAGAGAGAGAGAGAGAGAGAGAGAGAAAGCATGCAAAAGATATCAGAGAGGGGGTAAGCAGTGGCCCAAGGCTGTGGAGAGCAGGGCATTAGGGTTACCAGGACAGGTGACAGATCGGCCCTGAGCAGGTACAAGATCAACTTTTCCTCTAAGATTGGAGGGAAAGGTGGCTGTGGCAGTCTGTCAATGCATTGCCTGTGTGTATGAGCACATGCAGGCTGGAAAGTTAAGGTTGGTTACATCTGATCATCATACTGTTCCACATTCATTGAACGAATATGCCCATCAATCACCTATTATGTGCCAAGTGCTGTTCCAGGCACTGGAGATACAGTAGTGGACAGATCGGCTGAAGTCCCCACCTCCTGAGGGCACAGATGGAATGAGGTGTGCCCTGTAGAAATGGGGAACTCAGAAATGGCTGCAGCACATTTAGTGACGACAGGTGGCACTACCTTGGCAAGGCTTAGCATCTCATGATCTCTACTATCCACAGATGTGATGTGAGATCTAACTGGGACTATTTCATCTGTGATCATTTGGCCAGGAGTGCAGCGATGACAGCAGAGGCTTGTCCAGGCCGTGACCTCTTTTCTTAAGGACTGGCCTCACCTCCCATGGGAAGGGACCCAAAAGACATGCCTGTGTTATGCTGACCTTGGCCATTGCCCTGTTGTAGTCAGTTGGATCAGGACTGGACACCTGGACCAGGCTGGATCACTCAGATTTGTTTTCCTGGGAATTTGGAATTGGTCTTGACATAACTGCTAAATTTCTGCAATAGCTTTAATTAAAGATATATAAATTCGGGAACTGTGGGGATGGCCAGGCTTGGCTCCATGTATAGAGGAGTCTTGAAAGGCAAGGTGAGGAGAAAGAGAGAATTGATGGTGACAGAAGTGGTGAGAAAGGAGTGCTGAAAGGCCATCTAGCTGAGAGAGGGGGAGGGGGAGGGGCAGAGAGCAAATTGCTCTGTGTTTAGACACTAGTAATACTGTGGGGTCAAGATATACAAGTTACCTCCCCAGAAGCTTCCATTCTGGAGGGAAGAGGTGTATCTTCTTTTAGAAGGTTGTCAACCTGGGGAGGGGACAGCTTTCTGATTCTTGGTTTTGCTCCATTACAGGCCATTTTCTGCTCTGGGTTTCCATCTAAGTTGTTTCTTATGCTAATGTGCCCCTCCTCCACCGTTGCCCCTGAGCTAGCTCCAGTGAGTCTCTGTTACGTGTGCCAGAAGAATCTTGATCAAATAGAAATTTGTCAGTTTTAAATATTTTCACCTGACAGCCCCAAATTAACTATAAATCTCTCCAGATGATCATGAGATTGCAGCCTGCTCTGCTTTAGGTCCCCAATAACTACCTTTTTGTGGATGGTGATGAATCTGTACAGCTAGCGCCAGGCGCCACTTATGACAGATCTGTAGCAAAGCAGGCTAATTACATTTGCTTTACTATGTCCTGCAGATTGCGTGGATTGATTTAAAAACTCTTTTGTAGAATAGCTAATTCCTCTTATCTATTTTTACTCTTCTTTTCCTTTCAATTTATGTAGGGAATTTTTCCCAGTAGAACAAAGGACATGATCCATCATTCCCCACCCCCAACCCTTGCTGTGTTTCTGGACTCTATACCAGGGGAGGCATTTTTATTGTTATTTCAGAGGTAAACAGAGACACAGATGGGTAATTCTCAATCATGTTGTTAGTGCATTGATGGGATCTAGTTCCTGTGTTTTTTGACAAAAAGACCAACTCTTAGCTCAGCACTCTAAGAACGTTAACAGTTAGGTTTAGCTTGAAATCTGTGATTAATGCTTGAGCATGTGATGAAATCAAGTTATTGTTTTCAAGAATTGAATTGTGAAAACATATTTCATAAAATAAAGTTTTTACAACTTCTTCTATGCATATGTTTCAAAAACAGAAGAAAAATTTAACTGATCAACTAGCTGACAAATCATTCTTGTCTCCAGTTTAAAATTTTAGGCAAAACTTACAGTGCTGAAAGCTACAGTGGGCATATTTATAACCCTTAATTCCAAACATGTGGGAAGCATTAAACTTTCAGAGAAACTTAAAGCTTGGTTTTGGGTGAGAATTGAATATAATTTTAGAATTTTCTAATGGTCCATTGAGTGTGTATTTTTCATTTTACCAATGATCAGCTGGTCAACTAGAGAGAACAATTGTTCTTTTTAAAAACTCTGAGTAAAAAAATTACATATTTTAGGAATATCTATAAATCTTAGGACTGCATTTTAGTAGTGTTCATATCATTAACAAACTTCAAAGACAAAAAAGACTCTTTGTAAGTGGAATTTTCGGGTCAGCAGTAAAGCTGGGTCTAAGAATTAGCTTTCCCATTTTATTGCAAAAGTTTTACTCTAGCATTCTTTACTCTTTCAACCTCAAGAAATGAAAGTGAAATTGAGAATAATTTTAAAAACTTTTTATTATAAAAAGTTCAAACATACCTAAAAGGAGAGTGAATAAATCATGATTCCTC
Organism: Cheirogaleus medius; assembly: GCA_008086735.1. Lineage (NCBI taxonomy): Eukaryota > Metazoa > Chordata > Mammalia > Primates > Cheirogaleidae > Cheirogaleus > Cheirogaleus medius. The sequence goes on along the minus strand of VBSM01001562.1, from coordinate 19,899,377 downwards.
ATATATTGATCACTAAACAGTTTTCCATATTTTGCCATATTTGATTTACCAGTCTTCATTTTTTGCTGAAAAGTTTTAAAGTAAGTTCTAAACATTGTGACTTCATCCTCAAATACTTCAGTATGCATCTCTATACAAATAAGGCTTTTTAAATATATATAATCACATTGCCTTATGGCACTCCAACAAGAATTCCTTAGTGTCATTTAATACCCTGTCCACATTCAATTTTTCCTAATGGTTTTCCAGAATTTTTTAGTTGTTAGTTGAGATTAAAAAAAAAAATGTCCATTAGCTGGGCATGGTGGTGCATGCCTGTAGTCCTAGCTACTCGGGAGGCTGAGACAGAAAGATTGCTTAAACCCAGGAGTTTGAGGTTGCTGTGAACTAGGCTGACGCCATGGCACTCTAGCCCGGGCAAAAGAATGAGACTCTTTCTCAAAAAATCCCAAAAAACAAAAAACAAAAAAAATGTCCATATGTTGTGTTTGACTGTATGTCTTTTAAGTCTCTTTAAATCTAGAGCCGTTCTTCCCCACCGCCTTTTTTATTCATGCCATTGGCTTACAGAGACTCACTGTCCTGTGGGATGGTCCACATTCTGGATTTGCCTGATGTCTTCCTCATTATCTCATTGTGTTTGTTCCTTTATGTTTTGTATGTCTTTTAACTCTAAAGGGTTTAATATATTTGGGTGTAATGTCTTGGGTTTTGCTTCTTATTGCATCACATAGGGAGGCAAAAAAAAAAATCTGAATTATCCTTTAGTGATGCCAAGGTTAGTCAGCGAGTTCAGCTGGCGACAGCCAGACCCTTCCATTATAGTGTTGTGGTTTTCCTCTTAGGACTAGAAGTCATCAGTCAAAAATATCTAGTTCTTCACTCATCCTTCACTCCTAGCATCCACTGATGTTTATTGCCTGAATCAATTATTATGTTAAAGAGTTACAGAATGATGATTTTTTAGTTCGATCTTTCCTTTATTATGTATGTATTACATATTAGGTGGAATTCTACAAAAAAAACTTTCCTTCATCAACTAGCACTAGTCGGTCACTCTGAAATATAGTGCATATAATAAAGACAGAATAAAGGTTTAGCCTTTTCTTTAATTGTAAATTTTCAGAGTAATAGTCCATTGTTTTTAAAAGCGTTGGCTATTGAAAATGCTTAAACGATTGTACCTGTGATATCATTAAGAAAGTGACAAAATCCTCAATCCCTGGGCCAGAATCCTGTATGTCAAGAATGGACATCCCATGAAGACTACACCTCTATGTAACAATACAATAGATAGAAGGGACATTTGTCGGTACCTGTTTACAGTGGTCTATTCATTCTGGAAAGTTTTGAAGGTCAAATTCTATTCCTGTACCCTTAAGCTCATAGTTATTTGATGTTTTGCTCTTCATTTTTCAGTCATAATATTTTAAAAAATCAACTTATGCTATTCACAGTGTAAACAATACCCACATAGAAAGGAGAGACATAGCAATGAAGGTGGAATGGTGGGGAAATGAAGATCCTGGAAACTTGACTGGATCGTAAATGGTGCACAGTTTAAAGAACGTTCTCTAAGCAATGGGCCACATGGCATTTCACTATTTCAGATACAAATTTTACTTTGAAATGGAGTTTAAGTTAGAACATTTATTTCTCCAGCCCTTAATTGTAGTGTCAATGTCACATAATAACAAAATAGTCTTACCTAGTTTATGCTTCTACTGGCTTCTATAGAGAGCAAGAGTTTGGTATTTCCTTCTGTTAATGCTCACTGTATTTTAACTACATTTTTGTCAGTTTCTGTGATTCTGAGAGTTGAGATTTCATGGGAAATTATATGTGGGCAAAGGGCTTTTTGGGTTCTAGAATGTTTGCCAGAAAGTTTACCTGTTTTCATGCACTGTTGACCTTCTTAGCAGGTGACAGGTGTGACCTCTTGTGAAACCCTGCCTATTATCAAATTTATTTTAAAACTCTGTGAATATCTTATCAAGTGTGTGGCAAATTTCATACATGCCTAGTTGCCAGGAGTATTCTTTGCATTGGACATGTCGGCTCAAATTCTTGTGTGACCAGCTATTCCCTGCCCTCCACAAATGTTCTAAGAAGCTCAGAGAAAAGTATTCTGTGGCCTCTTCCTGAGTGCAGGGATATGAACAGGAAGTAACTCTCTCTTCCTTGGGAATTGTAAATGAGGTACATGTGTTCAGTCTGGAAAGATATTCCTTTCCCGTTGGAGCAGTCATAGCAAGAAGTTACGGTGTGGGTCTGTGGAATCAGGATATTAATTCTCAGTTTTTTTAAAGGCAGAAGAGAAAGACATCTTAGTGACCTTAGAGACTTTTAAGAGCACTTAAAGTTTACAATCTCCATGGCAACATGGAGAAAAATAGCATCTTGCTGTACTAATATAGTATATATTCTGGTGTATCGTGACTTCCAGCTGGAGCCTAAGCCTAAGCCTAAGCCCATGGGAGCACTTATAGTGCTCCACCATCATCTCCCCAGGCACTCTGCCACCACTGTGGTCCTCAGCAAAGGCCACGTGGCACACAGGCCTTTGGGCCCTGGAGTCAGAGTGCCTGTGTTTGACTTTACCACTTAAAGACCATGTGACCTTGATAATTAGTTAACTTTTCTCTATATCAGATTCTTCTTCTTTATAGAAAATGTCATAACAATTCCTAGTTATTGTGAAGTTCAAATAAGACAATAGATAAAAGTGCTTAGAAGTGTGCTTAATACTTAGTATGCACTAAATCACACCAGTAAGAAACTACTACGATCACTGCGGCTGCCGTATGAGCACAAACCCTAGGAGATGGATTAGAAAGAAAGAAAGAAAGAGCACAGTTCAGAGCCACTGGGAGAACCCAGGTGAGAGGTGATGGCAGCTTGGGTCAAGGTGAATTAGGTACATAAGCTATACCTTATAAGGCAGAAAATAAACACAACCTTGCGGTTGTGAAAAAGTAAACATTTTTTTGGCCCCTACTGCATACGAGGCTGAATGCTAAGCATTTTCCATGTATTTTTAAAAATGCCATCCTTACGACAATCCTATGAGGTAAGTATACCATTGTCTATGTTTCATAAATGAAGACAGAGGGTTAAGTCACCGGCTCAAAGTATACAAAGGGGCAGCTGAGATTCAAATTCAGGCTGTAAGATGCCAAATCTCTCGTTTCCTTTCTTGTTCTCCCCAAGTCCTTAGCAGAACCATGTTTAAATGTTCTTACATAAGTGGTCTTGGCTGTGCCCTGGAGAGTTCGTGAGCGAGTGGGTTGGAGGTGGAGCAATAACTGTGCAATCTCTCCCAAGAGTGGGTGAACCTCAGGACACAGGGATTAGGGCTATGGGCTCTGGCTCCCGCCCAAGGGGGATCTCTCTCCCTCCTCCATCATCATCTGTACAGAGTTTGGGCTTGATTTAACCAAGGAAGCCTTTGGTTCCCTGACACGAGTGAACAACTAATTAGAATACAAGATAGTTGTTGTAATTGAAGTTTGTGCAAAGAGCTAACCCAGGAATTTTTTCTGTCACAGATATCATAGAACTACTTAAAGTACCTGATTATAAGAGGATAAATGGTGAAATAGGCTTCACATGTCTATTTTTCTGTAATAGCATGAAAATTGCTTAATTAAGTCTTATTCATAGAGACTGATTCTCTGGGCCCTTTTGGAATCAAAGAGGCTTATGGTTCATCCACCTCTTTTGATCTGATGGGAGATCCTACACCCGTAGGTGTGCAGAGATGCCTGAACTGGCTGCTTAGCGCAGGGGAACTCATGATACATAGACAGGTCTGACCTCGGAGGCTCTGCAGATATTTACCTGCAGCGGCCCTGCAGCTGGTTGTTAAGAGTTGCTTGGGAAGGCACAGCTGGCTGGGCCCCTTTGTCCCAGCTTCTGAGCCCATGTCAGTGAGATCTGATGGCACTCTTTGGAATTCTCTAGGCTTTATCTAGTGGTAGATAACAGGGTGATTTTGAAATACACCAAACCTCTAAGCTGGGCCTAAGCCTGGTTCACTGCCTAATTTTTCTAGTGTCGTTTTCATTACAGATGGGTAGGTAACCCACGTCCTTCCAAGAATAAGAGCATTGTCAGCCATTCTTAGTTGTTTTCGTTTTTCAAAATTTCCCTTGAACAGTTAAACTCCCAATGGTGTTTGCAGAAGGGGAGTTCATCACCCATTTCATGAACACCCACTAACGCTGTGTTAGGTTCTTCACAAGAGTGTGTTTTATTTAATTCTCACAACAGTTCTGCTCAGGTAGATATTATTGTTATTCCCATTTTATGGATGATGAAATTCACATTCAGGTAAATAACATAATTTGCTCAAGATCAGCAATGACCTTGGTAAGGGGGAGGTCATTTTAAGTTGCACCACTGATTTTATTATACAAAAAGCAAGACTTTCTCTGGTGAGCGAGCTGGTATTAGCATTTGACTGTGGTGTCAAATAAGACAGGAGGAAACCTTGTCCCCTCTCTGGTCAAGGTGCACAGACAGTCTGCTCTCCTAACTTCCTGCAGTGGATACTCTATAGCAGAGAAGGTGGAAAGGACAGAATGGGGGTGGAAAGAGGAAGAAAGACACTTGTTTCTGAAGGAAAGGAATTCAGAAGTCCTCTGAGCTGTGAGTGGCAGGTGCATCCTTGATCCAATATGAGAGACTTAAGCAGATACCAAATCGTGAGCACATTGCCTTTTACATCTCATTTTCTCATTCACAAAATTAAGTAATTACATCCTGGGGGGAGAAAAAGCTGCAGCACTGGATATACAGCATGCAGTTGATGTCACTACAGGTAGCAGATTGAGTTTAACAAACCATATGGGTTGTAATTGTCTAAGTATGATTAATTCATAATGTTTGTTCATTTTATGCCTTATATTATGATTTGTTATTACTTCCTTTAATTACAGTATAAGTCCTTTCTCTAGGCCTTATCAAGAACCTTTAGGGATTTTAATATTCCCCAAATAACAAATGACATCCCTATGTTCCTGGACTTTATCTGGGACTTGTTTCTATTGGAGGAAGTTCCAAGAGAGAGCGAAGTGAGCTTGGAGCAGATGGTGCATCCTTCCATTGCAGAACTCCGCTTGCAACCCGAGGAAAACTTTACACCGAAGGTGGAAATAATGGCTTTCTGCTCAGTTTGTTGTAAATTTTAAATGGGGTGATTGAAGGCTGTAATGATCACTGTTGTTGGATGCCTCTGGGCTTCAACATCTGGTGAATGCCTTTACTAGCTGACAGCCATTAGCCATGGCATCACGGGTGTGCTGCCCAGATCTTTTGTTTTAAATAGACTGGGGATTATGCTAGAAGCAAGTATCACTAGTTCATGTATCAAGACAAAAAAAAAAAGAACAACTTTATTGTCAGGATTAATTTTACCATGGTACATTTAGTAAAAACAGAGCCTTTTGCATATTTTTATGGAAATGACACAGCCTCTTATGCTCAAAACCCAAGGTTTTTATTACGTTTTTAGCTCAAGAATTTAAATTAATATTCTAAGCCATGTTTAGCCTCTGTCAGAGACAAATCCAAATTGCTAACAAGCACAAGAAAAATTTAGGAAAATTGGCTTATGTTCTGAGATCAGGTTCAAGCGGAATTAGTAAAATTGATACAACAGAAAAGGGAATAGTTTGTGTTCTGAAGATAACAGATTGAAGGGATAACAGTGAAAAGTCTGGTGCTTAGCATTGGAATAAACCATTTGTCTATGATTTTAAAGTACTGGCATTTAAGAAATAATAACAATATAGGCAAGATGTTTAGAGTAAATATTTCCATCACTAAGATTATGCCAAGATACTTTTAATCTAGACTTTGGGTGATTAACACATTTTCAATTAGATAAAAATAACATTTAAAAAAATTTAAAGGTTTCTAAAATGTTTTAAAGTGCTTTTTCTCAGGAATGAAAAAGTCATTTTTAATTGCTTTATTAAAATTTATATTCTTTCACATTTTAAAAACATTGTTACTGGATTTAGGGACCATGAAGTTTTTTAAACCTTTTTATTTTTTTTTGTAGAAGCAAAAGCTATTTCAATAAGAATGAGAGACACAGAGAGAGAGAGGGGTAGGCTTAGGTCTGTCTGATTTGAATCTGACATTTCAAGAGCTAAGGCTATTGGCAGAGTTATAATCTGAAAATGTCTCCCCTACAACTGTGTGCTTTCCATGTGAAAATAAAGTGAGAAGTTTTGAGGTGAAGGAAGAGGAAGAGATAATGTCTCACCTGGGAACTTTTCAGAGAGAGAGAAGGCCTACTTTTTCAAGGTAACAAGTAGAGCCTCTTGGGAGAGTAGAAGTGGAGAGAAGTCTAATATCTGGAAACGCTTCCCCTTTGCTGACTTCGGAAACAAAACACTCAATTCTCTGATCTTCAGTGTCCCTGGCATGTCTACTCTAGAAATTATGTTTCCCTGCTCTGTAAAAATGCCAAGACTCATCATCAAGGGAGATTCCTCCGGATGGTTGCTGCGCCAGTGCTAGGCACCCAGTAGATGACAATGGTGACATTGAGGAGGACAGCTAACCTTAGCTGAAATAGTAAGAACATTATTTTTAAAGAGCCTGGTGTTTTAGATGCCCTTGTAAGTGTTGATACACATTTTAGGAACTCCATCAGTAAGAATGATATTTCAAATCAGTCACCTCCAGAAAGAAATTCTGATAGTGCCCAAAGTTGATATCTGGGTGAATAATGGGTTAGTTATATGAATGTGTTGAAAACCAAAATTTTAAAAAATACAAGTTTACATTCATTCGGTAAATAAGAGAAATCGGCATGTGATGAGCATCTTTAGTGCCTCATCTCAATAAATTCTTATAACAACTTGGTGAGGGAGGTGCTAATTTTATCCTTGCTTTACAGATGCAGAAATTGAAGTTTAGAATGATTAAAGAAACTGCCCAAGCTCACTCATTAGATAGTAGACCCAGGATTTGAACCCAGTCTTCCTAACTACAAGGCCATCAGCTCTTAACCACTTCAGCAAAAGACACTTGCTTAGGAAGTTATTGTTTCTCTGGCCTCCTTATCACTGAAGTCATCGCTAGGTTCCCCCCCATCCCCCATGATCTTTGTGTGTCCTGCAGCTTGGTCAGAACATACAGCTGTATTTGTGAGATCACAGCATGTTGCTTTAACTATGATTACAATACTACAAAATCATAATTTGGATATTACTGTCTTTCCAGGAGCTAATGATGTATGTGAAATGGATCACAAGGGCAGCATGGCAGAGAATAAAGAATGCTACCTGGGAGTCAGGGTGAGAACTCTGCCACTAGCTAGAGGTGTGACCATGCCAAGTCATACACCTTCTCTGAGACTCATTTTCCTCCACTGCCACATGAGAGCATGAGAGTGAATAATGTCCAAGGTCTCTTCAAGTTATAACATCCTGTGATTTTAAGGTGGTTAAAGTCACAGGTCATATGAGGAAATGGCCCTTATAACTTTTATGCCATTGTTCTTATTAATGTGGAAACATTTCATTTTGAGACCCAGCCTAATGAGTATATTTTCATATAGCTTGAAATAGAGGCAAATGGCTTTACCTATTAAGTTTTCTTTGCCACAGAAGGTCTAGGATTTGCTTTTTTGGGAAGGGCTGGGGAGTTCTGGAAGGCCGCCAGTTCTCCTGAAAACGGTTGCAGTGTGGTGATGCCAAGAACTCTGTATGTCAATCTGCTCCCAATGCCGTGTCTCTTGTTATTGTCTGCTCCTGCCAACTGCTGCTTTCTGCTCCAGCTGTTTGGAATCTGGCCCTGGCAGTACGAGGCCTGCCTTGGCATGCCGCGTGTGCGCCTGTGTGCGGCTGTGTGCGGGCGCGTGTGGTCCTCGGACTCAGGGTGACATAATGGAAAGGAGCGAAAGCCGCAACCATATATGGAACGTTCTCTTCTTTACCTGCACACTGCCAAGCCAAACTCCAAATGTGGCTCTCTCTCCTCAATAGCTTTTGCCGTATTGAGCCAGGCAGGAGTGGGGACCTGTGGCCTCAACAACACAGGTGGCCCTCCAGATCCCCAAGTGCAGCCCCTCGATCGAATCCAAACTTCACGGAAACAAATCCCTTTATTAAAAGGATTTCTTGTATAAAATTTGGATTCAGTCAAATGGCCACGCTCAAGGATTTAGAAGACCATATGTGGCCCCAAGGCTGCAGGTTCCCCACAATGGCCCCGCATATGCGATGGCGTGGATCTCTGAGCATCCACAGAATGACACGAGTGTCGCATGCTTTCTGCTTTTTTGGCTTTTGACTCCTGGGTGAACCACTGGGGTTGTGACGTTCATGGTTTCACCAGCCATACCTGTGGCTCCGTCTTGGGCTGGGAGGCACCTGGCGTTTTGGTGGGCGTCCTGTCCTTCTCTGTATCTGGGTGGACTGCCAACACAGGGCTGGCTCAGAGGGGGCGTGGGGAAGCTGCGCTCACTCACACATTAACCAACATCTTGCAGCTGTTGATGCTCAGCCTGGTCAGCAACAATGAAGATGATCTTTTTGGGCCTGTGGTTTTTCAAATGACAGCAAAACCAGGGGCAGCCTCTATGGTTTGCAAGTCAGCCTTGGGTAGTTGGCAGAAAAATACCTTATGGACAATGATATTACCTGTTACATTCTGAGATAGGTGAGAATGTTTTCCTATCTTTTTATCATTGTTTGCTCCTTTTCACTTTAAAAAATATAATAATAACAACTGTGTCTTGGTAGTTTTACAAACCCTCTGATTGTCTAGTTACTTTGGCAGTTGTTTGAGCAGAGTTACAGCAGTAGTTCATTTTTTCACTACGTGCCCAGCTGGTTGCTAGGAACACAGAGATTAGCAAGAAAGACCCAACACCATCTTCACAAAACTTATATTTCAACAGGGAAGACACTGAATGATCACAGTGAGGTGTGTTGAGCCCTGTGGTAGGCGACACTGGGAAGTAAACAAGAGAACATGGCGGGGATCCACGAGAAGAGTCGCTACCAAGTGCCACTGTTCACTCCACCACACGCCAGGCATTGAGAAGTCTGCGAAACACGTGGGAGATAAGGCGCTGCCTCAGAGACCTCAGAGTCTGGCCGAGGAGACCAGATGAACTCACGGGGAGCAGCAGCACAGAGCGCCAGACTGGGAGGTGCCACCCCAAGGCCCAGTTGGGTTTCAGAGCAGTGGCCTTTGGGGTGTCAAGAGCAGTCAACTCAGAATGTCTAGGATTTGTTCTACTTATTTGGTTCCAAATTATAAAATGGAACTTGTGGAGCTATGTGATCATTTAGGACTAGCATCATTATATAACTTAGCTTTTTATATGAGTGTGTAGCTTTTTAAAGTATTTAAGTTTATTGAGGGCAGAAATCGTGAGTTTCACTGCTCTGTGTTCCCTATATGTAGTCCGTTGCTATCTCTACAGTAGCTATTCAATAAACATTTGTGAAATAAATGCGTGGCACCACAGTTGCCGATTGTTTTTCTGTTAGTAATTCTAGAGCTCAGGAGGGATGAGGGGCTACGATTACCCAGGGAGTTGGAAGTTCTACATTCATTGCTTGCTCTCCTGGTGACCGTTTCTTCTATGAATGCACCAACTAATGGGTCTCCAGGTGCCCCCTCCCCCAAGTGGGACGGGGATGAGGAGTGTGATTTTTTCTGCCGGTGACACCCTCGAAGCAGGGCAACCTCTTATGCATTGATGGATGGAGAGTGATAGCAGACAGATGCCCATCGACAAGCGCGTCCCCTCGTGGGGTCCCCCATCACAACTGAATCATTCTGTCATTTGTGCTGTCGCCAAATGAGGCAGATCCCAGAAGTGGAAAGAAGAGAGTTTCTAATGACTCTTAATCACAGGGACAGGGCTCTGTGGGGTGTGTGCTTTCTGGGAAGGGGCTGGCTGTAGGATTGTCTAAGAGTGGAGAAAGGGGCGGAGTGTAGCTTGTGATATTTTGCATTACCTCTGGATTTGGGTTTCGTTTTGTTTAACAGATAGCTCTTCCCTGCTGCCTGCCCATCTGAGTTTAAGGAGGCTGGTTTGGGAGCTCAGGAGCCATGCTGAACCATAGTCCACACCAGCCAACTGTGCTGCCTTCGCACGAAGGGCTCTTCACTCCACCTCTACTGAGGGGTCCTCACTGGCCCAAATGACTCCGTGGGTGGGACAATGTCCTGCCCATATAGTGTGTGCACCCCACATTCTGTTGGGTCATTCTGTGGGTTCGGTCCCCCCAGGGCTTCAGGACACTCGTGAGCTACAAGAGCCTCCTGCAGGGTGGAGGGAGCTCCTGTAGCTGTACCCCTGGAATCAGATGTCCCTGTTATATACATCTCTGGCGCTTGCCTGGAAAACTGTCACGATTCCAATCTTAGAGAGCATGATACCCTGGGAAATGGGGGGATGAGATGTATTAGGGCTGGTTGGACATCCATTCCAGAAAAATGCATTTACTAAATGCATTTAGAATCACATTTTATTTATTTACATAGCTTTTTAACAGAGGAAAGACCATTGTTTTTTCATTGCTCATCATACTTTCTATTTTGCTAAAGTTTTTCTCGATTATTTCAACAACTTCACTTTACTCATTTTGTATACATAGGCTATGATCTGCCAAAGTGACACTACCCGTGCATGAAGGCTGTTTGGTTAATTAATTCAACAACTACTTATTAATTTTCTACGATGTCCCAGGAGTATGGAGATGAATAAGGCCTGGTTTGGATGTCTAGGAATTCAACTCTCTAACTAAGAGGACAGTGAAAAGAAATTTGGCTACTATGGAGTGATTCATTGTCCAGAGCATCCCAACAGCTGGCAGATGCTGCTGAATAAACAAGGGGGGTCTATGGATGTGTATGTGTGTGTTTCTGGGACCTTTTAGGACTTAGTTCTCTCGTATGTAATTATGAATAAATACTGGAAACATAAAAACAGAGGCTATCCCATGCCTCATGATCCTATTGACTTTGAGACTTTCTTATTAACAACTGTAGTGAATTTACAATTTGTCTTCATTCTTGTGGTCAGGTGCAAAGTGTTACAGCCATTTTTATGTGCACGTGTGTGTGTGTGCGTGTGCATGTGTGTGTGTGTGTTTTTATTACAACAGAGGCTGCAAATTGGCAACCCTATGAACCTGCTTTTTGGTGTATTTTTAAAAAGTGATTTTTACTTTTTACCTACAGAAAAATTCAAATCCATACAGGAATAAGGAGAATAGTAAAATGAAATCTATGTATCCATCAACAGCCTCAAGAACTATTAGCTTAAAGTCAGTCTCTTTTCAACTATTACATAAACCTTCCTCCCCACCTCTCCTTTCTGCTCTGCCCAGATTACTTTGAGGCAAATCCCGGATCTGTCATTTCATCTGCAAATATTTCAGGACTCACAGTGTTTGTTTGCTATCATGTGGTAGCATGTCATTAGACATTCACAGTTGCCTCTCACCAGCCTGCCCTCACTGCTAGGACCTGCCTGGCCCCTGTAAGCATCTGGGTTTGCAAACTCCAAATTTCATATTTGCTTATCTGCTCCCTCTGCTCCCTGTTGCTTTTGTTACTACCTTCTTAATGCAAAATTTGTGCTGCTGCCTATTAATATCCAAACCATACTGATACCTGTATCCTAATAGTAAATCGCATAATTCAATATTAGCTTAATTTTTATCCTTTGAGAGGTTTAAATTGTATTTTCTGGGGTATTCTTATGTTCCTGACTAGCTAATGGGTTTGAACATGCTGGTTCATTTTGCTTTCTCTGTGCAGCTTAATGAAAATGGCTTTCAGAATCAACCTTGAAATTAATGATAATATATCATTAACAAAATCGCTTACTTTAGACTTTGCCATCTTATACTTGAATTTTGAAAGGCAAGTAAACCAAAGAGTTTATAATAATTTGAAGCAGATGCCTCAATCTAAATTGCCACTGCTACTATTACTACCATTATTATTCCTAAACTCCATGACAATAAATCCCTTGTATTATCTGGAATAAAATCCTTTAGTACTAGTACTAGTAGCCTTACCTAGAACTTGCAAAGCACAGGACCTGTTGGCTATTGACATGCCATTTTCCATAGATAGAGCGGGCGCTGGAGAACTGATGACTCAGGAATGTTGGTGTTCTTTTGCACGAGAAAGTAATTGAATAATAAGATAACTTAGTTATAAGTAGAATTATGTATATAAACATATATATAACATGTATCTATTACACTTAATACTATATTATATATTACATTAATAGTATTATGTAATTATAATGTTTACACTTGTAATATTATATAATATATATGTCACACTTACAAATAGAATCATATTTTTATAGTTATTCCACTGCCCAATCACAGAGGGATTCTAACATGTTGATAAAAATATAGAACTTGTAAGAGAATTATTTAAATACTCTAATATTTTAGTGCTTTGTTAAGTAGTGCTGCACATTTTAGAAACTCCACCAGCATGGTTAATATTTCAAGTTAACTACTTCCAGAAAGCAACTTTGATCATGTCCAGAGTTGTTATCTGCGTGAGAAATGAGCCTAGCAACGTGAGTGTGACAAAAACCAGAATGAGAGGAAAATACACATTGCATTCCTTAGGTAACTAAGAATGACTGGCACGGATTGGGAGTGCACACTTGGATGGCAGAGCTGTGCCCCTCCCAGAACAATGTTACTGGCTTCATCAAAGATTCTGTTGCCTTTATTTTTCTTTCCTGAAAAGTCTGCTGTATCAGTGTTTTCCGTCTGTGTCTGTCCAGCTGCTGTGGCCACAGGAGTAGGGGCAGTGGCTCTGGGCGGGCTCTTCAGCAATGCTGACGAAGTAGAGAAATGCTGAGGTTAGAGGAAATGCTAGAGGTTTGTGATTTTTCCCAATTCTGAACCAGGGATAAAAAATTTTGATCCTCGGCCGGGCACGGTGGCTCAGGCTTGTAATCCTAGCACTCTGGGATGCCGACTTGGGAGGATCGCTCAAGGTCAGGAGTTTGAGACCAGCCTGAGCAAGGTCGAGACCCCGTCTCTACTAAAAATAGAAAGAAATTAATTGACCAACTAAAAATATATATACAAAAAGTTAGCTGGGCATGGTGGTGCGTGCCTTGTAGTCCCAGCTACACGGGAGGCTGAGGCAGTAGGATTGCTTGAGCCCAGAAGATTGAGGTTGCTGTGAGCTAGGCTGACACCACGGCACTCAATCTAGCTTGGACAACAAAGTGAGACTCTGTCTCAAAAAAAAATAAAGAAAAAAAAATTTTGATCCTCGAATTCGCTAGGAATTTGTTGGATTAATAAAGAGGTGAAATGTTTTGAGCACCACAGATAAAAGACCCAAAACATGATAAAATATCATTTTATGTAAAATCAGGTGTCTAAGGATGTAAGTTGGAGACAGCGGAGCTTAGTTGTTAAGAGTCTGGACTCTTACGCGGATGGTCTGCACTTCCTGTGTGATCTTGGGTGAGTCACTTAGCCATCCTGGGCCTTAGTTCCTTCTGTAAAAAGGGGGGCTGATGATAGTACTGACCATGTGGTCGCTGGGAGGAGTAACGGAGATAACACACACACAAAAGGCACAAAGCCAGTGCTTTTGCCCTCTCCACACTGCCTCTGCTCCGTTGCAATATTTGACATTGAAAACCACAGTCAGTGTCTCAAGGAGAATAAGGAGGGGTAAAGTCCTTGTTTTGGCCCTGTTCCCTCCCCTCATTTGTCCCTCCTCTAACAGCTCCATCATTATCAAGTCATTGTGGACCTAGACGGCGCCAGGCTACTGGAATAATGCTGTGCACTGACACGGCAGCAGGGGACCTGCCCGTGACCCACAGCTCGCCCAGCCCCTGGGCTGGCTTACACAGTCCAACAGAGACTCTCGGGCCCTGGAGCCAGCTAACTGGAGCAGGCTTCCTGGTCCTGCCTCCACTAGCCAGGTCCCCTCTTCGGGCACAGTAGTGATAAGGAAAACCCCCATGTATTACTTGGCACATCAGCCACCTGAGACACTGCCCCCCCTCCACCCAGAAGACCCGCATCAGCATAATACTACCCTATTACCTGGCCCATCAACTAACCTATTACCTGGTGCATCAGCATAACACTAAACCTATTACCTGGTGCATCAACTACCCTATTACCTGGTTCATCAACATAATACTAACCTATTACCTGACACATCGACTAACCTATTACCTGGTGGGCATTAGCCACCTGAGACCCCACGCCTCGGACCACCCCAACTTAATAAAAGTGGGAAAATCAAGTAGATGGGGCTCAGAATTTGGTGGCGAGACCCCTCTGAGCCCACCAGCGAATAAACTTTGATTCTCTTACTCTTCGAGTGCCGCTCTGTTTGTCCTCGGGACCACCCGCTGTAACACTTGCTGTAACAGTAGACTCTGCTACTTGCCTGAATTCAAATCCAGTCTCTAGCATACTTGCCCGTGCCTGCGGAGGTAAGGATGAGTGTGTTTGTTTTACTTAAGTTTTCTTTTTAAAGTGTCTGCACATTCCTTTGTTGTGTGCTAATGCTTTTGATGGTGTGTGTGAAAGTATATGTTGAAGACAAGTGGCTAATCATTTCTTTAAAAAAACCCCAAGCCCAAAAACCTCCTCTTGCCTAATTTAACCATTAGTGTGCCTCAGACCTGCCTCTATTTGTATGCAAATAACGTGTAGGGTCCACCCTAGTGATTTCTCGCATAGTGGGTTGCTTGATTTTAGATGCACAGATAGGTCAATTGCCTTCCTAACCTCAGCTTGGCTGTTCAGTGTTTTATTTCTTGTATTTTAAAATGTGATTATGGTAGGAAGATTTTTATCTCAGTGTCTAAACCACAGATGCATTCAAACAAAAGATACTTTTATAGCCACCCATTTTAAAGATTGTGCCATTGTAAAACCTAAGACTGAGTCCTTTCACTGTGTCATGTTTCCTGACAACGTGAGCTGCTGGGCTCCAGAGACTGGCTGGTGAAGTTAGGGGTCCCAGATTTGTGTTGGGGACATCTCGGCTGCTTCACTGCTCATGACATGTGACTTACGTGGTTTATGTTCTGGTGAGAAACAGCTATGCTACAGCACTGTGCAAGTATATACTCCAAAACTCATTCTTTAATCTATGTAATAAAAAATACCTCTTAGGTATGAATTGAGTCTTTTTCTGACTGTGCTGTTTCAGATGTAAGCTTGAAATAGGTTTATTTTGGAAATGTTCTTGATTCAGAATTGCTCAGATTCCGGACACACCTGGTAAATGGTCTAATGGTTTTAAGTTAGAAAGTCTGAGGCACTATAAAGAGAAACTTAGACATGGTACAATGATATCTTAGGTCAAAAATGAATTAGATTGTGACCTAAAGAAGATAGATAATCAGCTAAAAGAAAACAGAGCAACTAATGTCAAAGAAATTTAATAATTTGCAAATGTTTTTCTGAAAATGGTGACAGATTTTCTGGACATCTTGTTCATGGATTGACTATGTACTTTTTGTGGACATTCACATAACATCTTTCTTCCAAAGAATTTGGGGACTGGGTTGAGAACTTTAAATGAACACAATCAAAATTACACAGTGCAAAAAAAAAAAAAAAAGAGAGAGAGAGAGAGAGAGAAATGAGATTTGCTCACAGTGGATAGGGAGAGGGTAGGGAGAATTCCAGTAGATATAAAAGCAGATAATAGCTAAATCAAGCCCCAGATCAAAGGATGCTACTACAGGGGAGAAAAGGTTTCTTTCCTCACCCATCGCAAGGTTCATGGCTGAGACCCCTCTAACAAAAGATGGATTAATAAGAGAAAAACATAGAAATTTATTTAAAGTTTTGCAATGACACAGGAGCCTTCAGGAATGAAAACCCAAAGAAACAGAAAAAACTGTACTTCTATGGACAGTTGTGCAGAGAGGTATGATTGGAGGACAAAAGGGTGTAATCTAATGGGAACTTGGCAAGGCCTGTTTGTTCAGATTCTTCCCTGTGTGCCGCGTGGCACTCCTTTCCTCTTGGTATAGGAATCTTGATATAAGATCTCTCTGGAAGGAAGGTCTTATGACCTACTTCAGGGGAAAGTCAGCTTGGTTTTATGATCTGCATCAGGGGAGAAGGGCAAGGAGAAGGTGAGCGTGACCTGCCTGTTCTGCTGTTTTCTTAAATGCCAGAGCTGCGTTTTGGGGACAGCATCCTGAACCCCATCGCTACATACCAGGCAGGCTTCTGTGGGGCGTTGTGGGCCTTTTCTCTGTGGGTGCTAACTTTTAAGCCCTCTGTCTTTCTTCTTTCCTCTCTAGCATTTTATTGAGAAAAGGTAGGAAAAGAATACTTGGATCAGTAAGTTAAAATTTGCTAATTTTTAGATGCTCCAGCTCATTATTATAGCAGAATTTCTCAATCCTGATAGATCTTTACTCCCCATCCAAAACATTTTGTTAACATTCTCTTTGCTACTCAAAAATGGCATTTATAGGTAACGTGTTCAACTTGTACACAACATTTTAAAAATCATAAAATGTCCCGCTATAATAAAAAGAGAAAGAAAATGTCATGTAAAATAACATCTTTTTCATTTTCATAGGTGAATGCTTGTGTGTAACTGCATAAGAATCTAGTTATAGTCACCACGACAGTGACAGCTACAGAGGCACACTGACACAGGAGTGCTGTGTCAGAGCCTCAAATACCTAGAGCAGTGTTCCTGTCATGAACTGACATTCTGAAACGGTGACAACTCCTGGTAAAGTCTCGAACAAAGAGAGGAATAATCTTTCCCCAATCAACTGGAAAATTCAGGGCATATTAAAATTGTACAAAATGCAAAAGAATCTTCTGTGTTTATAGGTAACATGCAGGAAGGTTCTGGGCTCAAAAATAAAAATGAGGCTCATCTATATGAATGTGCAGCAGATCGTTCGAAAGTCATGGAAGGTGCAGAAGGCAGGAGGATTCTTTGTTATGTGCGAATGTCTATGCATTACAGGACATCCAACATCTGTGGCCCTGACCATGAAATGCATGTAGTACCCCCACTAATTATTTTGACACTCAAAAGCACCCCCACAACATTTCAAAACACCCCCATGGGACAGTTCCAGGCCCCTTGAGAACCATTGCACCAAATCTTACAGGTTCGCTGAAGGCGCAGGAGATAGTGAGCTGGGAGGATGTTGCAGAAGACAGAACAAGGACACAAAAGCCACTCATGAGGCCAGTGCTGGTCACGTGGCTCGGCAGCCCGGCAACCCCACCGTAATGGGCTGATACAGTCAGGCCTGGGTACGCTGCCTTGACTGGGACATCTCAGGGAGGCTGCGTGCTCTGTCACCATCTGTCACGCTTACGCATTTTTATTTGTATCCTCCAGGGGATCCTTGCTAATTCCCTATCTGCGCTCTTTTCATTAGTCAGCTCGTTGTGATTAGTGGATCTATCTGGGCAGGGCTCATGCAGCACCTTCTCTTGAAGTTTTCAACAGGAGGATTACTTACAGCAGTAGTGTGGCGCCAGGTGACTCTCGCTGCAAGCTTCTGTCAAGACAACTTTCTGTTCTTAGATCAACGCGAATGAAGAACACCAAAATCTCTCTCTCTCTGAAAGAGAGGGAGTAGGAATTTTCAAGCCATGACATCCAGTCACCGTACCTAGCTTTCTACCTACGCAGCAAGTGAAAGATTTCCTAGGTCTTCCCGTGGCCTTGGTATACCGTGTTCTGACAGGAAGTGTGTTCCCTTCCTTCCTTGATGAGACTTGTGTGTGCTCTTGCTCTTGCTCACAGTGTGAGATTCAGAACAGTTTTGTCCCCCCCTCCCCCGCCCCGCAAAGCCAAGAAAGTCAGGATGCTGAAAACAAGACCAGGGATTTTCAGTTTGGCTTGAATCTGAGCCTTCTCTTTCGTCCTCCCTGTCCTGTGACTGACAGGGCCTGAGACTCTGCCTGCTCCCGGTCAGGAGCCATTAGCTCTGCAGTGACCTCCACGAGGCTAACAGATGTGCAAGTGGCCAATGCAATTAGTGCAAAATGAGTGGTTGCAGAAGACAAGCGTTACTTCTGCAAAGGAGGAGTCTGAGGGGACTGGTGTGACCAGGATGGCTTTCCTGCAATGTGTCCCCATTGCTGAGGGCTGGGAAGTGACTGAGATTCCTGCTGGGCTCTGCACCTACTCTGGGTTGTGTTTCTCTGGCAAAGTCAAGTCAAAAATCACCACAGCCAGGCCTCACCCCATTTATAACCAGTCTCTCATATTCCTAAGCAGGGTAATAAATCTGTCCATTTCTAAAAGATTATTCTTTAAGAGAAAATCTTGTCCTGCTATCATAAGAATTATTTTGAGTCAAAATAATTGACTCAAAATTATTGAGAAGAAATTCCTTCTTAAAGGAATGCAGTGGCAATGCAGTGACTGGGAATTTTTACTCAAAGATTGGATCATGTGAGTCCAGCTTAGAGAATAATTTTTGCTCATTGGTTATAGGGATTTTTCAGAACAATCAGAGTTTTCTAGTGGTCACTTTAGTTTCTGGAATCTTATTTTTCCCCTTCAGTACCAGAGTATAAGTCATCTCTCCTTTTCTAGTTCCTTTAATAATGGAAGTGGGGGAGGGATCCAGTATCATTTGTAAGTATCTATTATTCTCTTCCTTCAATGATTTATGTCTCTGCCTTCTTATTAATTGAATTTATAAGCTGCGTATAAGGCAGTTAGCACCTTAACCAAATGATTGAGATTAACAGCAGCAGTAATGGGACAAAGGGACATTACATGCCTTCTGACTCAATTCACTGAAAAGAACACAACACCGTTTCTGTTATGTTCCTGTCCACACATCATAACCTGAACCTAATCACGAGGAAATGTCAGACAAACCCAAACTGAGGGACGTTCTATAAAATATCTAGTCTATACTCCTGAAAAATACCAATGTCATGAGAGACTGAGGAACTGTGCTATGGTCCGAATGTGTCCCCCAAAGTGCATGTGTTGGAAACTTAATCCCTAATGCAAAAAGTTTTGAGAGGTCGGACCTTTTAAGAGGGGGCTAGGTCTGCCCTCTGGAATGGAATAATGTTGTTATCGCAGAATGATTTTGTTATCACGAGAGTAGCTTTGTTATAAAAGCAAGTTCAGTCCTCTCTCTCTCTCCCTTTCTCTCTCCTTCCAACCTCCCCTTCCTTCCGTCCTTTGCCCCTTCCACCTTCCACCATGGATGACCCAGCAAGAAGGCCCTCACCAGATGTGGGCCCTTGATCTGGGACTTTCCAGACTCCGGAACCATGAGTCAAATAAATTTCTTTTCTTTATAAATTGCCCAGAGTCTGGTATTCTGATATAGCAGCACAAAATGAACTAAAACCAACTGTTTCAGATTAAAATAGATTAAAGAGACACAATGTGAGTAGAGTGCATGGTCCAAAATTTTCTTTGGCTATAAAAGACATTACTGGGACAAATAATATAATCTAAACAAGGTTAATAGATGAAATAATAGCATTATATCAATATTAATTTTCTGACTTTGATAATTACACTGTGGTTGAGTAATTCTCTTACTTGAGTAAGAGAATGTCCTTGTTTTTAGGAAACACACTGAAGTATTTAGGGGTAAAGGGGTATTGTGACTGCAACTTATTCACAATCAGTTCAGAAAAAATAATATGTGTATATAAATAGAGACAAGGAAAAAGCAAATGTGGTAAAACTGTTAACGTTTGGGAAATCTGGGTAAAGGGTATATGGGAATTTTTTGTATTATTGAAAATTTTCTGTAAATCTGAAATTATGCCAAATTAAAAGAGAGGAAGAAAGAAAATAAGAAAAAGATATTAAGGTCAAGGATCCAAATTCAGACCCTCTATGTCTGAGGACTCTTTCTGCGGCAAGGAACAGAAATTCCAATTCAAATTTGCTCAAGCAAAGCAAATACACAGAAATCTTACTGGTTCATGTAGCTGACAAGTCCCAGGTATGGATGGCCTCAGGCACAGCTGTGCCCAGACTCAAACGATGTCATCAGGACTTGATTTCTTTCCATCTTTCTTCCCAGCCTTCCGTTGTGTCTGCTTCATTCTCAGCTCATACCTGGTGGGTAATTCCAGGCTTATATCTTCTTGTGTTTTAGATCCAGTTGAAAAGAAAGAGGCCTCTTTCACCAGCCCCAGTAAAAGTCTTATTGTATGTCATTGGCTCTGACTGGGTCACATGCCTCGTTCTAGAAACAATTTCAGTGGTCAGCTCCTCTGGCTTGGCCAAGGTGAATCATAAGCTCATCCCTGGAGCCAGGGACAGTATCATTCAAAGTATATGTACTGAGAGTGGGAGTGGATTGGCTCCCCCAGGGAAATTACAGGCACCCTTGCCAGAGGAAGGGCACATGGATTCCGGGGGCACAAACACTAGACCCTTGCAGATACTATACTTTCTATAGCTGTGTGAAAGCCTGTTCAAAACTTAGTGGTTTAAAACAACAATCATTTATTTGTTCACAGCCATGTGATTTGGGCAGTGCTCAGCAGGGACAGCTCATCTGTCCTCTGCATGGTATCAATTGGGAGGCTTGGCTGGGACTGGAGGATCCATTTCCAAGATGGCTCCTTCATACAGGAATGGCAAGTTGGTGCTAGATGAGCTGGGGCCAAAATTCTCCTCCGTGTGGACCTCCCCATGTGGCTGCTTTGGCTTCCTCACAACATGGTAGCTGGATTCCAAGAGAAAGAAACTGTCAGTCATCTGAAAGGTTAGCATTTCAACCCCCATATCCTATTGATTAAAGCAGTCATAGGCCCAGAACAGATTCAAAGGGGTGGAGAAATAGAACACCTGTCCTCGGGCAGAGTAACAAAGAATTTTTCAGCTGCCTTTAAGCCACCACAGATATCCTCTGTCTTTATATCCAGTGCTCATTCCATAATCCCACAACTTCCAGAGTAAAAACTAGAGTTCTTAAAGCTTTGTTCTCACAACTGCATGTCCTGTGTTCCCACTAAACTCTAGGGAGTCTCTGGTAAGCATTTAAGAACAACCTTGTTCTCTGGTCACTAAAGCAGGAGCTGCAACTCAAACACCTACAGAGCTCAGGCAGGTAAACTATGTAAGTGAGGTGGGCAGGAGCATTGCCATTTTGAACATGTAGGAGGATTCTTTTACTCCCTTGGTCCCTTGCCCCCCGCCCCAAATGCATTCTGTCATTTCTGGGAACATACAACCCTCTTTGTCTTTCTTTTGTTTTTCAACTTTTAATAAAGATTGGGTACAGATATATTTTTCTCTACCATAAGAAAAAAAAACAGGTGCAAGCATATGGAAAAATGGTATTTAGCACTAGAAATTGATAGAGCTGTCCATGGGTACAGCTGCTACTCAGTCTGGTCAAGACATAACCAAGTGGAATTTAGGCCTTTTATGACCCAAAGTTTCCATTTTCTAAGAGAAACTGAAAATTTGGAGTTTTATGTTAAATCCTCCTATCTTAAAATGTTGGCTCACCTTTTTAAAAACACTGAAGCCAAACAAAACACCCCCGAGGCAAGCTTAGCCAGTGGACCACCAGTTTGTGAATAAAGGTATTAAAAAGAATTTAGCATGCATTGTCAACTATTTACATATTTAAAAAAGAAACTCATAAAATCATTTTAATTTCCTAAGCTAATGCCTCACAGCAAGATTATGTTGCGTAAGTCATTAAATATGAAACAGTATCGACTATTTTATATCTTAAAATTATTTCTAGTATCACCTATGGTAGATTAAAGATGGCCTTAAAATGAAATTATGAACACAATAAAGCGGTTGTGATAAGGTGCTAAATTCTGCGATAATACATTACACATCAATAGATAACTGAACCACTACCTTAATGTAGTTCCTTAAGAAAGTCAAACTTCTCATGCCTAAGAAAACGTATCTGCTCTTCGCACTATTTTCACTTAATTTTCTTTCTCGTTGAGATTGTTATGAAGGTTCATGAATTAATTTTTAAAGAATAAAATGTCTGAGATTTAGAGAGCTCTTTCTTTCTTTGCCCTGATTTCCTGTTGTGATAGTGAAAACATTATTACCACAGCTATAGGAAATCAGCATAAGGATTACCAAAAATGTTTACTCTCTTGTTTCTTTGTGGCAAATATCATGAATTTCCAAACAACATACTTGATGGAGGGTAAGCAGACTTTCAAGATAAAAAAGGATAAGCAAACCTCTTCTAAAAGGATTTGGGGATTGCTAATCAAAAGTACTCAAAATATTAATAATAGGAGAGCTAATTATCTCATTAGTAAGACTATGAACTAAAAATGCAATTTAAAAATAAAATAAATAAATTCTCCCCATTAGGCATCATACACATAGGACAAAGAAGTTTCATGTCTGTCTTGTGGGCAACATAAAGGAGATCAAGTTTTCACACATGATGCACAGAGATGGTAAGTTTTATAGTATGTGTTTTTAGAAGAATAATCTATACCTATTTTCTATTTTGCAATGCCCTATACGTAGCTTATACATTCAAGTAATTCTCTTTTATGATAGTTTGACTAGCATAAACATGTATCCCTCTTAAGTTCATAAGCCAAAATTTATGAACAAAGAAAGCTCAATGTAAATATGAGTTGTGCATAAACACTAGGCAAAAGGCTAAATCTCACTGCTTTTCTGCACAATCTATTGAAAGGATGATTTTACTCACCTACCACTTCCATTTTTACCCCACTTCAAAACATTTTGCACATCTCTGGCAGGAAAGTCCTGCTATTTTTTTTTTTTTTTTGAGGCAGAGTCACCCAGGCTGGAGTGCAAAGGCACAATCATAACTCACATAACCTTGAACTCCTGGACTCAAGTGATCCTCCTGCCTCAGCTTCCCAAGCAGCTGGCACTACAGGCAATTTTTTTTTTTCCTTTTTAGAGACAGGGTCTCACTATGTTGCCCAGGCTGGTCTTGAACTCCTGGCCTCAAGAAATCCTCCCTCCTCCCCTCCCCAAGTGCTGGGATTACAGGCATGAACCACTGTATTTCTTAAACCCCAAAACTTTTAACGATTTTCATCACCTAGTCTATTAAATAAAGATTTGGAAGTCTAACATACCATGCCTACCTGCAGTGACACTGGGCAATTTCTGTTGCTAAGCACTGCTCAGTGCTTTGATGTATAATCTAACAGGGTCGTAACAGGTTCCTATGAGGTTGGAGGTTACTATTACTATTTCCATTTATAACTGGTTATGCTGACCAGTAAGTGATGGAGCTAACAATTGACCTCAGACAGCCTAACTCTAAAGGCTTAACAGTTACACTAATGTGCTTTCAGCCTTAGAATCTGGTTCTTAGGTAACTGGTTGCAACTGGAACCACCTCAGCATTCATTGTTTATACTGATTCCACTGGATTAAACACTTTTGACCTTCTCTGTCCATCTCTACCTTGTGTTCAGCTGTACACGTCAAATTTTTCTGTTCCTTTGAACAGAAATCTTCCCAAATAGGAAGCCCACCCACAGCCCCTGTAGATTTGTTTTATTCCTCCGTTATCTTCTCCCCCTCCCTCAAGATCTTTGCACTATCCCTTCCTGGGGTTTTAATTAGTTTGTGTCTCTTTATCTTCTCACAAGGGAGCCATCTTGAGAACAGAAAGTTCGGTGCAAAGCCCGTGCTCACCTTTGCTCCCTTCATTTCTGTAAGTAGATGAGGTATCGTGACATTTTGGTCAGCCTGGGAAGACGTGAAGCTCACTCCCTCTTGGCTGGGGTGAGGCTAAGTGGCAACTTGAGTCTGGTGGTGACCTGCCTCCTATGTCACAGAGAAGAGAGGCTGTCAGAAGTGGACCTGCTGTATTTACCACTGTGCTCCCTCCAAATGCCTCTGGATCTGTCCCCACTGTCCGCTCCTTCCCTTCAGTCTCCGGGCAGATGTGTCCCTCTCCCCAGCCACAGCTAATGCTCAGTTTGAGGGGATCTTGCCCCGCCTCACTTTCTCTGGGCTACTGAGTGAGAAATAGTCCTGTTTCACCATATGTTCAAACTCTCCTTTTCCTCTAATGATTCCTTTCCTTTTGCCTTTAAATGTCAGTTTCTCCTATGTTAAAAAAAAAAAAAAAAATTCTCCCTTGTTCCCTCTATGCTCTTGTCTACTCACCATTTTCTTTCTGCTTCCTTTTGCAGACAGTCTTTCTGCAAAAGTAGTCAGTACGGTCTCCGCTTCCTCACCTGCCATTCATTCCTCAAGCCTCTGATATCAGATTTCAACTCCACCATAGACTCCACGGAAACTGCACCAACAATTGCAAAATTTAATGCCCACTTGACCTTTCTGAGGCATCCTTTGCCTCTTCCTCCCTAAGAGTCAATTACGTCCTGGGTTTTGGTGACAACAGTCTCTCCTGATTCTCTTCCAATCTCTGACACTATTTCTGAGTCTTGTCATATATTTCTCTGTTTGTTCTTTCAGTTTTAAGATCCACTCTGATAGGTCTGACTTCAGTCCTTTTCCTCATCTCTCTACAAGTAGCCAATTCTGGCCACCACTGGTGACCCTTGTATCTATAATCCCTCCCCCAGAATTCTCTCCTGAGGTCCAGCTCTCAACAGGTGTTCTGCTGGCAGAGGTGATGCTACCGTTTTGGTGAATCAGGTGCTGTCAAGGATCTGAATAAACCAGCAGACCTTGCTCTGGACCACAAAAAACACCCTAAGAGAAGAGGACAAATTAGCAAGTGTCCTCACTCCAGTCCTGTGGGAGAAATTTGCATAGACCATGAAGGACAAATCACCAAACATTTTCAGCCATTTGTAGGGAGAATGTATTTGTGGTCATTTATTTACAAAACCAATTGAGTTGAATATTTCTATATACCCTACCTAGAGCAAATTAAAATATTATGTGCCGATATGTGTGTTTGTGTGTATATATGCATACATGTGTCTGTGTATGTGTGAGTGTATGATTCAACATTACTTTAAAAGTAATTTAAACTCTTGTGTGCATGATTTTGACAAATGTTTTTGCCAATTGGACCATCTGTAAATTCAGCCAATGACAATTCAGCAATATCTTGATTCTAAAAAATTGATTACATCTCTCAGAATTTGGGAACTAAACTGTGGTGGTAATTCATATGGCATTTTATAAGCCACATACAGCAATTTAAAAAGTAGATTATTCACAGGTAGTGATTAATAATAAAGTAGTGTTGCGCCATTACAAAAAGAAGTCTCAGCAGGATAGAACATGACAGGAACATAAAATCTGATTAGGTTTGGCAAAAAGACAAAAGTAAGTAACTTCAGAAAAATTAAACTTGCTTTATTTATAGCTTTCACTTTGCACCTCCCCAGCTTTAGATCTGCCACTGTTTGGCGGCATTGCAAATTTAACACATCTCAATCCAAGCCATTAAGTTCCCCTATCTCACCAGCTGTACCTCCCTCTGGACTAGCGGGTGCTCAAACCATCCAACCAGTCAGCCAGGCAAGAAGTGTTGGATTCACTCCAGAGAATAGAGTGCTGCCATATGGAGCCCTCTGATATTTGGTCCTTTTCCATATTTTCAGCTTCAGCTTCTGTCACTCCCCTTAGTTTACCTGTACTAGCGAGGAGTGCTTTCAGCTGCAAGTAACCACAGACAAATTAAGGATTATTTTTCCCACATGGTAAAAAATGTGGAGCTCAGTAGCTTCTAGTGTAAGTGCAGTGATTCAGCTCTTCCATGGGCAATGTTCCATCCTAGGGTCCCCAAAAGCAGAACCTGCGACAAAGGGTGGCATGCAGGTGGGTTTTTTGGAAAGTGATTCCAGGGAGCAAGAGTAAGGAACCAGGGAGAGTGAAACACAGGAGGAGGGAAACTCCAAACAAATCCATTATCAAGGTGATTACGTCTATAGGTGCTTGATCTCCCGGTGTCTTCTAAGTAGTATATAAAATATTCTTAGAGTTGTTCGTCAAAAGGACAAAAGGGAGGAGCATTTGTCTATCAGCTCCCGCCCCGACTGATTGATTCATCTGCTCCTCTGAATTACAATGTGTGAGTATCACGCAGATTTCCACAGGCATCCCGTATCACAGGAAGGAAGTCTCGGGGCAAGAAGTGGGAGACAGTGGTGCACACTTGAAGCGAGATGTCAATTTGAACTGGTTTGAAGCTTGCCTGCAACCACTCATGCAGCTGTGGTTGGATCATTAGTGAGGCTGAGGATGTTTCTGACAGGTCTCTGCCTTCTCCCAGTCACAGAGATAGAGTAATTTATTTGCTGTGTCCTGTGAGATCCTGTATAGAAAATACATACCTCCAAATTAACACACCAACACCACTAACAATATATCCTCCTAAGTAAGGATAGCCAAAGTCCTGGGTTAAAAAATGACTTAATTCAGTTTTTTCCTGTGTGGTAATGTTATCTAATTTATATACAGTTTTACATAAAATCATTTGTTTCTCTTTGTAATAAGGAAACATGGATAAAATTGTTGACATTATCGGAAGCAAAAACTTTCGTCAGGTAGTTTCTATATTTTCTATACTTTCACAATAAACAAAGTCAGAAGACAAAGGAAAAACTGGCAGAAAAAAATTGTCAACAGCTGGAGGATGAATTTCTCTAGCATATAAAAATGTGTCCAAATTGAGAGAAATTATTAAAATTTAGAAAGCTCAATAGAAAAATGGGCAAAAATCATGAATGGATTCTTTACAGAAAAAGAAGATTATACGTATATTTTAACCATAAAGTTATTAAAATTAAAACTACACTGAGATACTACTTCTTACCTATCAGATTGGCAAAAATTCAAAAGCTTGACAGCAAATGACTATTCATAAAAGACAAATTGAATAAACTCTAGTACATGCATACAATGGAGTACTACACAGCCATGAAAAGAAAATAAGGAAGATCTTGATAAAAGGTTATATAGCAAGTACTAAAACATAATATCTATCATATAATATATATATAATATCTCTTTTGTGTAAGAAAGAATTGGCAATAGGAATGTAAAAGTGTGTGTGTGTGATTTAAAAAAGAAACTGTAAGGATAAACCAGAAACCAATTGACATATTACCTATAGGGATAGAAATGGGAATGAAACCTCTCTTAGGATACCTTTTTATATAGTGTTGACTTTTGAACTATATAAAATGTTTAAATATCCAAACAATATAATTAAATAAGAGAGAATGTATGGCAAATTGTACTTTTTTAATGGCCATAATAATATTCTCCATTCCATGTGCTCTTCTAGAACCTTAGTACACCCACTTCAAGAGGGAAAGTCTCTGTCCTTTCCCATTGAACCTGGTCAGGTTCATCAGGCTTTTGTGACCACCTCAACTAACAGAATGTGGCTGGAGTGATACTCTGTGACCTCTAAGTCGAGGTCGTAAAGGCTCCCCTCCTCTCTTGGGATGCTCACTCTAGGACTCCAGTCTCTATAGGATGAGGAAGCCCAGGGCTCACGGGGAGCCTCTCTTAAAGGGATATTGTGGCTGTCACGAGCCTCAAGCCAGGCTCAACTGCCAGCCAGCAGTCAGTGCCAACCTGTCAGCCAAATGGGTCGTCTTGAAATCAGATCCTCTGACTCATGGTCAAGCTGCTTTAGCTAATGCCAAGTGGAGCAGAGATAAGTGTTCCCCACTGAGCCCTGCCTAAATAGAAGATTCTGGGGCAATAATAAATGGTTACTGTCATTTTAAACCACTAAGTTTTGGCATAGTGTATTATGCGCCAGTGGAGAACTGGAGCAGATTCGGTATGTGGAAGTGGGTGCTGCCACAGCAAAGCCCGAAACTGTGACGGTGGCTTTGAAACTGGGAAGTGGCGAAAGTTGGGAGGACCTTGAAGCAACTGCTAGCTGGAGTCTGATGGCCCTTGAGGAGATGGTGAGGGCTTGAAAGAAAGAGAAGAAAAGGTTGTTGGAATCTGGTGGAAAGAGAATTTTGCCTGCAACGACATAAAAAATAGAAAATACACATAATGAACTGGTGAATATGGAAATTTCCAGGCAGAATTTTGAAAGTGCCAAATGGATCTATGTATGAATAGATGAGGATAGAGAGAGAGGAACTAAAAAAAAGGAACTGTTCGATTTTCAAGCAAATATAAAGGAAATAAAAAGGATCCAGGACTTCCTGGATTCTAAAATGAAATTCTTTTTCATTCCTAATCTCTCCAGGTATCACAGAATTTCAAATTAAGAAATGACCTTCGGCCAAAGATCAACCCCAAGGTGGGACTATAAGATAATTTGTTAAGACCACAGTGCCTCACTGTCAGTGCTTTAAAGAAACTTTCAGACAGATATAATGCTCTCTAAATATTTAAATATCATCAATCCTGTTAAATAATAGAGTTTATAAGAATCTGAAGGCATTGTCCCTTATCAGTAGCTTAAGATAAAAAAGGGTTTATCTGGATGTGATTTGTGGGTGTCACTTTTATCTAAAGAGACCCCAATGAAATTCCTAAGAAATCTATAAGCTTTTAAGAGAATTAGATATATTATTGCAAAAAAACCCAATTTGGACTAAATAGCACATATACTGTACAAAATATAAGTAGGCCTTCAGACCCCTGAACTTCTATGGACATAAAGCAGACTGACAAAATCACTCAGCTACAAATGTGGATTATATTTTATTAAAAAGTAAGAATGATTCAGAGTGTAGAATGAGGAGCCAAAAGAGTAGAGTGAAGAGGTGCAGTAAATTTTACACAGGCAGTAGAATTGAACTCTAATCAAGGGATTGGCAAAATGTACCCAATGGGATTTCAGAATTGCTATGGAGCAGTGACTTCTGTGTGCCTCATTTTCCCTCTTTTTGAACAAGAATGTTTATGAAAGTTATTATATATCTGTCCTAACATTGTATGTTGAGTGTGTAGGGGTAGATAGCTTTCTTTTCAATTCAAAGATTTTCAGAACAAGAAAAATCTCACTTAGGGATCTGTACTCTAGGAACTTCATCCAAAAGCCTCATCTCTTAGTATGGCTTTGTGCTTTCATTTCTCTTAGGTAAAATACCTAGGAGTAGAATGGCCGAATTATATAGTAAGGGTGTGTTTAACTTTTTAAGAAACTGCCTACTGTTTTCCACTGCATTTGCTTTAGATAATGAGATTCTGGACCACAAACCTGAGCCCAAAATCCTTTATGGAATGAGACTGTGTTTTTTTGCTTTTTGTTTTTTGTTTTAAGGAAGAAGTGTATTTTGCCTGTAGGGGGAATGTGAATTGTGGCCAGATGACTGTGGGAGATTGCAATTTTAAAAAAAGTATTTAATAATATTTTCCATTCCATGTGCTCTTCCAGAACTTACCACTCTCCATTAACACACGGAGTGTATGTCCTCTTCCCTTGAACCTGGGTGCACTCTCGTGACTGCCTCAATTACTGGGGTTTGGTTGAAGTGATGCTGTGTGATTTCCAAAGCCAAGTTTTAAAAGGTGAAGCAGATTCTGCCAGACTCTCTCTTTCAGAACACTTGCCTTTTGAACCCAGTCACTAGGTGGGAAGCTCAGGTCACATGAAATGGTTCAGGTGGAGAGAAACGGAGGCCATCAGCACTCAGCCTGGGTTGAACTCCCAGTCATTGCCAGTTTGAACTTGTCACCATGTGAGTGCACCATCTTGGGATCCCGTCCTCCAGCTCTCAGTTGAGTTGTCACAGCTGATGCCCCATGGGGCAGAGATGAGTCTTCCCCATCAAGCCCTGCCCAATTTATAGACCGAGGAAAAAATTAAATGATTTTATTTTGCTTTATTTGTTTAAAGCCACTAAATCTATTTTCTCGTATTGCTTTTCAAAATTTTACTTTAGTTTTTTTATTGAGGCATAACTGACATATAATAGACAGTACATAAAGTGCCCAATTTGACAAGTCTTGACATGTGTATATATGTGTAAAACTAATACCACAATGAAGATAATGAGCATATCTGTTACCCCTAAAAGTTTCCTTGTGTCCCTTGGTAATCTCTCCTTCTCCCCTCCCCTACCATTCAGGAAACCAGCGATCTGCTGTTTTTATTGGCTAATTTACACTTCCTAGATTTTTATACAAATGAACTAATATAATATGTATTTTTTTGGTCTCGATTCTTTCACTCGGCTTTATTATTTTGAGATTCATTCACATTATTGGGTATATCATAGTTCATTTCTTTTTATTACTTGAGTAGTGGTCCATTGTAAGAATACATCACAATTTGTTTACCCATTCACCCAATGGATGGATATTGCTACTGTTTCCAGTTTTTGTCTATAACAAATAAAGCTTCTATAAACATTCACAGTTCTTTGGCTGTAGGCTTTCATTTCTCTTGAGTAAATATGTAGGAGTAGAATAAATATGTTAGTGTATGTTTAAAATTTTATAATAAATTCCCAGTTTTTCACTGCTTCCAAAGTGGTTGCACCATTTTACATGCTCATTAGCAGTGTGTGAGAGTTTCAGTTGCTCCACATCCTTGCCAACCTTGGTATAATCAGTATTTTAATTTTAGACATTTTAGTATTTTTGTATTGTAAGCCACTATAAATCACTGGAGTGATTTGTTATGTAACAATAGATAACTAGCATGGGATAAATAAGAATAATCCCCCAATTTGAATGCAAACATAAACCATTTTTAAGTACATCAAGAGCTATATTTGTTGAGGTATTTTCATAGTTTGAAACACTAGATTACATAGTTGAGGAAGAAAGCTCTGTGCCAAAAATTCAAAGGCTGTTTACTGCTATTAAGCAGTGTTTATAGTATGGATTTATATCCATATAGAACTTACCTAGTATTGGGTCATTGAAAGCTTTGAGATTTAGCAAGTTGTTTAAATGATGATACCAATTTGTAAAGCTATAAAAACTGAAAAAGAGAAAAACTTACCTAAATATCAAAGTCAACAAAAAAGGAAGCTGGGAGTAGGTGATGAATCTTTCATTGTCTTTTGACTCTCTTTGCTTACCCTCAGTTTCCTGCAAATGGCCCTCTCCACTAGGTGCTTTTAAGGACGTGTTTCTACAAGTGCTCTGAAGCAAGTCTGGGCTGGTGATGGGGTCTCCCTTCACTGGGTGCCTCTGGGGGTGAGTCTCAAGAACACCAGGGGTCCCTAGAGTACCAAAGGTGCTTGGTGTTCAGGTGGGAATATGGGAAGAAGGCCTGTCTCTTTTTGCATTACCTGTTGGTGGGATCCCAAAGCAGAGTTGCCTGTGCCACAGGTTCTTGCATAAATTTTACTCAAGAGGTTCTTTACAAACAACTCATACCCGCTTCTGCCCCATGCCCAATTAGGACCCAGCCACAAGTCAAAGTTGAAGGCAAATTAGGGGACAAATCCAGATAACAGACATAGAGCTGTGTTCATTTTCATGTTTCCTCTCTTGTCACTGGGTCAGGTTTAACATGCTTGGATCCTTCATTTCTAAGGATGAATTATTATTACACAAAAGCCTCCCCCATACCTTATGCAAAGAAATTTAGGGCAGACCTGACCCAGCTTTTTGTGTGTTTGACTCAGACATGTTTGTGCCTCAGCAGGTTCTTAAAGAAGGCTGAAGCTGAGATAACCCCGGCCCCCAAATATTGGTAAATCAGAATTATTTGGCTGCACTCTACTGTACTCTTTGTTCAGTGGCTGTTAAATGTTCTTGTTTTATGATAGGTTTTTTACTGATATTTAATTTTCTTGTTTTCTCAGAGCAGAACGCCCAAACACCCTACCCTCCAAAGAATTCTTTTCTCCCATGGTTTTAATTTTCCTTATTTCCCTTCATTTGGATGTTTTTTTTTTTTATCCTTTCTTTGTTTTGGCAGAGTAGACAACAAATATGTGCAAAATCTGAAACACTAAGTAATTTAGACTCCATGTGAAAGAATAAAAATTGTGGCTTCTGCATGTGTTTTGTAATTTCCCCTCTCAATTTGGGTGCTTAAATTGAAAATGTAAACATCTCGATCAAAAACTTTTCGGTTGGTTATCTTTGGTCCTTCATGATTAAAACTGTACACTCAACACTTGCTTTCTCAAGTGCCCTTGGAAAGAGAACTACTCTACGCGTCCCACTCATGGCGGCCCACACCCCCACAAACCTTCTCACATGATGAAACAAAAGCCTGAATGGATAGGGCTCGAAGGGAATTTCAGAAGGCTGTGATTACTTCTCTGAAATTTAAAAAAGAATCCCGCATTTGACAGAAATTGTTAAGAGTCTACAATTAACAAATAGATATGGCATTAGTGTTTTTCTAATCAAAATCTATTGTTCTGCCGGTGCTCAGAGCTGTTGTTTTAACTGACAGTGGGTTGCCCTTCTCGGAAGTCTGGAGAGAGAGCGGTGCACACAAGAGGTGAGTGTGCATTCACGCTCGTGTCCCCATCTGTCAGATCGCTCCAGAGCAGCACAATTCATCTCCTGCCCTCTCCTATGATGGTACCAATTTGTCCCTCATGTTGAGCAATGACCCTTTCTTTCCTGAATGTCCTCAAAGGAAAGAAAAAAATAGATTATTAATTATTAAGTTCTTTTTGAATAAAAAAAAAACCCCACTTATCTGCTGGAGCTGGAAGCATCTTTCTGGTATCACTTAGAGCAGAGGTGGCACAGTTTACCACTTCCTGTCCAATCCACACAAAAGAAATTACTGTGGAAGTCTTCAGGGACTTAGATATTTAATCAGATAAGATACTTGGTTTAATGAAATAGTGACTTTAGAGGTTCTTTCATAAAAGTAGGGTAATGACAAAGTTTATGAGCAGAGAGAGATTTTCATAGCCAGTTATTCATCTAATTTTTAAAAAACATTCATTTGAATACAGTAGCTGCTGCAAATGAAAAACAGCCAGAAAGGGAAAGTCCTCACATGTTTTATTTAAATATAAGTTTAAAAAGCAGAAACAGGTCATCTGTAACACTAATTTTGATGTCCTGAGGTGTTTTGCAAGCCTATACCATGCCCCAGAGATATGTTTAGCTCACTCCAGTCAGCGTGCTAAACATATCTCAATTCCACAGACAAGCCCTGGACACACTGTCCGGCTTCTCTTTGCCACCTGACTCATGTGATGGAGCTCAATCAGAGCCTGGTGGCTTCCCTGCCAGGTGCCCATTTAGCTCTCATCCAACAATGTACTGCTTAGGGAGCTTAAAGGGTTAACTTCTTTGGGCAGAGGCTGCTCCTCATTATGCTCTAAATCCTGCCTGGAGAATACAAGTTTAAATTCATGGGAGACACACAAATTCCAAGGCATACATCACTCCCATTTGCTAGGACTGCTTACCAGGGAATATAGTGTAAACAAGAAAAAACATTTTATTTTAAAAATATTAATCCGGCCGGGGGGAAGGAAGAGATAGGGAGAGATTTGTTAAAGGCTACAAAATCACAGCTCGAGAGATAGGAGGAATAGGTTCTAGTGCTCTATACAACTGTAGGATAAGCACAGCTAACAAATAACATATAGTTTCAAATAGAAGGAGGATACCGTTCCCAATACAAAGAAATGATAAATGTCTGAGATGATGGATATGGTAATTACCCTGATCTGATCACTATACATTACATCACTATGTGATGTAGCAAAACATCACTATGTACCTCATGAATATGCACAATTACTATTTGTCAACTAAAAAAATAAAATTAAATAATCTGACAACATGGATCTCTCTTTCAAACCTCCATTCGACCATGCAGCAGTCACGTCAGGGTTCCTTCCCTTTCCTTGAAGATAAGTTCTGGGGTTCTTTCATAGGCAGACTGTCTTTGGCTGCTTCCTTCCCTCCCCTGTCTTCACCCAAGATTGTCGGTTCTTGCAAGTTGCCCCTGGGTCAGGCTTGTCGGTGCCCACCAATGGCCCCTTCAGGCTCCTGAGGCTTTCTGGGCTTCCGCAAGCACCCTGTCGGGCTGCACACAGGACATCCCACGGCTCCCCGGGTGCTCCGCACAGTCACCGCGCCCGCGCCCCTCCCCCCGCGCATGCTCACTGCCCACCCCCCATACTGCGCACACACACCGTGCATGCTCACTGCCCCCCCCCCACACTGCTTGTGCTCACTGTCCTCCCCACCACCACGCACACACACTGTGCATGCTCACTGACCCCCCACACCGGGCACACACTGTGCATGCTCACTGCCCCCCCCCCACTGAGCATGATCACTGCTCTGAGGATGCTCAGCACAGTCACTGCACCCAGGATGATGAGTGCACACACTGCACATGCTCACTATG
This sequence comes from Cheirogaleus medius, assembly GCA_008086735.1. Lineage (NCBI taxonomy): Eukaryota > Metazoa > Chordata > Mammalia > Primates > Cheirogaleidae > Cheirogaleus > Cheirogaleus medius. Next base: position 19,865,134 of record VBSM01001562.1, on the reverse strand, counting down.
GCTCCCTCTGGCCATCTGCCTAGATTTACTGCCTGCCCGTTTCTACTCTCGGTTTCTCATGACATGACACCTTGGGGAGTGGGTGAATCTGGGCCTCCACACTGCTCAAGGCTTTACTTTGGAACAGGACCCAGATTGTCCTTGCTCCACATCCATCCCTAAACTGTCTTGGTTTCTGTGCTTCTACCTTTTCCACGAGGCTCAGCCTGGGGAGCAGCCAGATAAAACTCTCTTGCTTTATCTCAGCCCAGTTGTATCTGTGGGGTCAGGGAGCGCGAAGCCTAGTTCTTCGTCCTTGTCCATTTGCCAAGTCCAGAGTCTCTTCAGCTTCTAGGCTGTATGAAGTGCAAGCCAAGGTTTCTGCAACTCCCTAGCCTTCTCCCTCCCCACCCCTAGTTTCCAAGGCATTGAATGCTTCTGACTCACTAAGGAAGGACAAGGGTACATGGGCGGGCTAATGTCAAGGTATTATCCCATCTCAGAAGAATATGCTATTTGTTTTCCTGCCATTACATGAGAATTCCTCTAGGAATTTGGAATTGGCATTAAGAAATTAGCCTCTGTTGGATCTGGCCTTTTATTTATTTATTTACAAAAATGACTTTTTATTTCTGGCAATAGGGCAGACCAGACAACCTAAAAAGCCTCCCCCCAACAAAACTCAAAGTAACTCAGAATAAAATTTAGCAAACATTTCTTCAAGTACACAGCTGAGTTTTCAAGAAAATAAGGGAATTCCTCAGGGGCCAAGTAGAAAAATTAAGTTAAAAACAGAAGAATAAGCAAATTACCTGATACTATGGCCGCCCTGTGGATGGTAGGAATGCAGACACTGGTCTTGACAAGGGGTCATACAGTACAGGAGAAACCAAAGAAGAGGGTCTCAAATCAAGCTAAGGAGTTTGGAATTTATCTCCCCCCCCCACCCAGCATATTATGGGTGTACAAATGTTAAGGTTAGGGTCTGGCCTTTTAAATGCAAGAGGTATAAGAATGACAGTAAGAGAAAACTCTCAAATCATTTATTTAAATACGAACATTTGAAGGCAGAAATAGATTATCTGGCCCACCTGATTTTCCTTTCTGAAGTGTGGCGTGACCATATTCCACCCTCTGGGCAAATGGCAGACAGTTGGTCTGCAGAGTGAGGCACAGGTAGATAGATGGCCCAGCACACAACCTGGGGCCTGAGTGTACACCACCTGCTGGCTCCAGGTCAGACTAGGGCCAGCTGCATTCCTGTCCTCTAGTTTTATCAGGAGCGGGGAGAGGGAGGAGGAGAACAGAGGGGGAGGAAGAGGGGAGGGGTTTTATTAAAGAAGAAAAAGAAGAAGAGGAGGAGGAGGTGGAGATCTGCTTTTTTGCCTGTGTAACTACTAATAATGTTACTTGCTATTCTCAATCCAAAGTCCTAATTAAACAAGAGTGATTAACTCTGCCTTGGAAAGAGCTGGAAAGCTTCCCTGAAGAGGTGATATTTGCAATGGGTTTTGAAAGCTGAATAGGAGTTCATCATGCAGCTATAATGAAGAAGAACAGTGTAGCAGAACAGGAAAGCAAGCCTGCCTCTAAGGTTTACTGCAGGGACCAAGCAGGAGTTGAAAAAGAGGCCCAGATGCCCTATATCTCAATATTTAAAAATCATACATCAATCTAATAAACCATTAGATAAAATAGAATCCACTTCTCTACCTTGACAAATTTGCTTTCACAGTGGTCTAGAAGGCCAAATTCAAATTTTGGATTTTAGCGCTTTTTGGAGTTCCACACTGGAATGTAATGGTATGAGTTGAGTTGGTCCCTGTTGCCTGCTGCTCCTCCCTGGGGGTGTCTTTCCTTCTTTCCCGACTCCCAGCTTTATCCTTTATTACAAGGGGCCTCCTGTGCCACGTGTGGACACTCTGGTTTTATCAGCTTCGGGGCCACCCTCGACTCTAGGAATGGTCAGGCTGGTGGTATGGTCTGCCCTCTGGAGGATGTACGTAGGAAAAGGCCAACATGGGCTCCTGAAACAAGGTTGGGTCATTTAGACAGGAGATTCTGCAGCCCTGGGTACTGGGAATATGGTCTAGAAGGGAACGAGTGGCCTCTGGGCAAGCACGTAGCCCTGGTCCCATGGGCCACCTGCCTGGTGGAGAAAGGGTGGCCAGAGGAAGGCCACAGCAGGACCCCTTAAAGCACAGGCCCTCAGGCAGGAGTCCCCCTTGCCCAGGCCCAAGGATGAATTTACCAAAAAAATGTTCAACGATTGAAGTTATGAAAGAACCTGGTGGATGTGAGAAATGTTAAGAAATTGAATGTGTCGAGACAATGGGTTAATTGTAGTAAGGGACAGAGAATAAAAGTAGGGCGAGATTGTGAAGGGCATGGTGAGCAGTGTGGCCTTTGTTTGGTGGGCAGTGGAAAATCTTAAGCATGAGACTGACATTACTAATTATTACTTAGGAAGAAAAGGCTGAGACAAATGGAGTCAGGGCAGTGGGAAAACCTTTTAGGATTATTGGAGTTTTTGCAAATGAGAGAAACGCAGGGTGCCTGAATTCAGGCACAGAAGGTAAAGAGCAGATTCAAAAGACATTTCTAAGGTAGAACTGACGAGCTTTTATGTGAGAGCGTCTAAGATAACTTTGGGATTTCCAGCTCTGAGAGCTGTGGGAATCGTAGTACGCTGACCAAGGGAAGGAGTTTAGGGCAAGGCGCAGGTTGTGAAGCAGTGTTGGGCACATTCAGCTGGAGTCTCCATGACCGTAGCTCTAGTTGTCACATGACTGTGAATGATAGTAGAACTTTTGGCCATAGAGCTTTGAAATCTTCTGCATCCCAAGGGCACATCCAGGAAGAATGGTGTGAGAGCATGTTGGAGAATTTCTTATGAGAGAAGTTTGCCTTCCCAATGCCTGCATTTTATAGATGCTTGGTTGCTAATGGGAAGCTTTAGGATAATCATCCCATAGTTTGAGGTCTGCTTCTGTTATTCATATAATAAATTCAGATCTACTTCCATTGGGATAAAAAAATAGCTCATATAGCGGATAAAAACAACAATGATTTCTTTAGAGCAGCCACAGGGACATTGGGTGGGGGCATGTCCTTCGCCAAGACCTTTGTAAGTCAGTCTCCTTTGGCATCTTGTTTGCCCACTTCTTCGATATTTTAGGGGGAGGCAGGCAGTTGATGCTTGATGGCTCATTGGATTTCCCAAGTGTGTAAGGATAATTGAAACAAAAAGTAATTTTTTTCAGAATATAAATTCTAGATGGCAGAAAAATTTCATTAAGTGTATCTAGTATACATGAAATGTAACTGTATTCTCTGGAATTTAAGGGTGGAAATTTCAGAATATAACAAACCATTGTAAGTTGACCGTTTAGAAGCGAACCTACTATCATAACCTAGCTAATGCTCTGAATTGTTAATTTTTCAAAGAGCTTATTTTCCCAGATAGAATTTTCTTGTTCTTTTTCTCACCTTTTTGCTTGTAGCAATAGGATGGCATGTTGTTATTTTCCAAGTTGTGGGATTAATGTTCATTTTCTGGTTAATTAAAATCTTTTAAATAAAAACACTCCAAGTTCAGAGCATTACTGTACTCATTACCATTTCTGTAGTATCTTCGCAGCTCAGCTATTATGCAAGGCTGCAGTAATTTTAACACAGCCCTTTTATTCTGTTTGTCTTTATAAAAGACTTTTTGCTCATTACTGGATTGTCTCCTGACAGCCCAGAATACTCCCCTAGACTCTCCTCCTGAACCGTATGAAATCTATTTTGCATCTGCGAGTGTCTGGGCCTTCCAGGATCAGGTAAGTGACTGAATTCAAAGCTAATTAAAAATTTGGGTGTCCAGTTTGTTAACATGAAACCCTTTTCACTTGGTCTTCGTATCTCCCACACGCTTCATTTTTTGGTTTCGGAAGTCTTATGGAGTAGAATTGGCTTAATCCGGGGCAAAAAAAAAAGTGTTAAAATAATTGTATTTAAAATGTTACTTATGTATTCAATGTTACTTATGCATTCATCTTTAAACATGTAATAAAATATGTTCCCTTGAGATATTTATCACTCACTTTTGAAGGTGTTAGCCTGATGGGTGGGTCTGCTTTATTAAGTATTGAAAGCAGCCTTCCTTCCGCAAACATTCATTGTCTGCTGCTGGGAGCTTCGATCACTCCTGTCCTTGTCCGTTTCCTGCTGGCCCAAGCACCGCTCTATCATGTTTTACTAGGCGGCGGCTGACTCTCAGGGCATTTTTCTAGGCTATGGGTTCAGCATGGGTGGGAGGATTCCTTTTGACAAGCTGGCCACCCCCCTCTAACTTTGGTGCTTCGACTAAACAGAAGAACCATTTCATGTTCAAATTCTTCTTCCCCAAAAGGTACGTTCACTTTTGAAGAAAGATGAATTTAGAATATTTCAGTGGCTTTCCTAATAGCAAATAGTTCTAAATATACACACAAAAGATGTCTGTGGCAGTCAAAGTGGGGCAGGCCACCGGCTCTGGAATTTGGATTCTACCCCTCTGAATGGCAAAGGAGGGGCTCCCCCACACAGACACTCTCTGCGTCTAATTGTACTTGAACCTGGAGGACGCACACCTGCGGGCACGCTCGTGTGCTGCTGGCCGGGGTTCACCAGGGGGCACTTGTGACTCTGGAGCCCCCTCTCTGGCTCCCTTTCCAACAATAGCTCTCATCTCCATGAGGTGTTTCAGATGTAGCCCGGCCTAAAGGGAGAATCCCAGTGGCTGCTTGGCCCATATTTTTGCTGTTTCTAAACTCTTGTTGTTTCTTTTCATTTGTCCACTCTACCTCAGACTCAGCCCCAGGCTTCCCCAGCTTCAGCTTCTTCTCTTTGTCACAGCCCAACTCTGTAACGATGTGATCATAAATAAAAAATAAAATCTGGCAAGACTAAGGTGTCTTTTTTCTACCTCCCCACTTCAGGGGTAGTATCTTATAAATACCTGTTTCCCACCTGTCACTCCCTCTTAGATCTCTCTTCACAGAGGGTTTTCTCTTGAAATTCTATTAATGACTCAACAAACGTTAGCACCTGCCGTGTGCCGGCCCCTGAGATAGCCCCGGCTGTGCCGCAGTAAGGACATGGGCATAGTTGGTGCCATTCTGGAATCTACAGACCAGAGTGCCCGAGTTACAGCAGTGCTGGGGGAAGGAGGAATGTCGTGTCTCCAGCCAAACCTGGAAAGAAAGCCCCTCCTTCCGGCTGCCATCACTGTGCAAGTGGTGGGGCCTGGAGGGAACGCAAGGTCACAGGATCCTTTGGGTGGTGACTGTTTCTATGGGCTGGCAAAAAATTCTTGGAGCCCCTGGTCACACAGTTGTCTGAGAACCTGCTGGCCCTTGTACCACTCATTTAAATTCGTGCTCGATGAGGAGTCTCCAGCGCTTCACATGTCTCCTGGAGGACGTGTAGAAAGTAAGTGCTCTCTGGAAGCCTGTGACAGTCCTCATCAAAGGCTGGTTCCCTCTGTCCAAGGGTGAGTTTTATGAGAGGGAGAATAACGCGTAACTAACCACATTTTATTCTTTGACATTCCAATTACATTAGCCAAGGCAGGCATTAGAGATCAATTGGTGGGCCAGCCCCGCGATGTGAGGGCTGAGAGGGGTGGGTCATTGAGGAGACGGCCCTGGGTGGCCGCAGGGCAGTGCTGGGCGCCTCTGAACAGACACTTTCTCTCTGTGAGCCTCAGCCCGTCGCTTCTAAAGTGCTGTCCCTTCATTACCTCCCTGCTGTTCTTTTCTGACGATCTGAGCCTGTCAATCTAGACCATTGCCTGGGTTGGAAACCCAGTTAACTAGGATTCATCTCGTCATTTCAAAAGGCGGTTTCTGTTTGTGAGCAAAATAAATGAGTGAGCTTCCGACTACGGGGCATTTTCATTGAAGTCCTATCAGCACCCAACTTAGGCTTAATCAATCTATTTCTAACTTAACTGGCCCAGGATCCAATGGATTTTGCCTTTTCTAGAGCAAACTAACTGTGCTTTCCTTCTTTATCTTACAGCTGATTGACTATGGCATGGAGTTTAGTAGATTGTGGATCAAATAAATGAGAACCATAAAATTTCCTCCCCAGGGACTCGGTTTTGATTATTTCATTGACCCTAGAACAAGAAATGTGCCCTCTGGACCAGAAAAAAACTCCACATGGCAACCCAAGGCCAGATGCTCCTGCCCAGGACTTATTCAATTACATTTATTAAAAGTAAAAAGGTAGGGGGAGCACATTTTTGGAGAATTATCACATACCTTGATGGAAGAGGAACTGAGAGTAATATTCAATGCCTAAAAATTTGATAATTCCTAGAAAGTGAGTGTCAATTTGGCACTCTGTCTGGGGTTCAGAAAGAATTCCAGGAATTACAATAGGATAGTTATGTCAAAATTACAGTGATAGTGAGGATATGCTTTTATTTGAAAGTATCTAAAAGCCTTGTAATTCAATTACTACTAAAATTTAGTGCTGTCTAAATGGATGAAAATCACATTAGAGAATGTAGAATTTAGCAGGCTATCTGTAAACATTTTTTTTTTCTGTTCCAGAAATTTCTGTGTACTGAATGCCTATTATGTGCCAAGACATGCAAGAGGGAATGTGGTGGAATTAAAAGCATATCTTTGGTGTTTAGCAGATCTAGGTCAGAAGTCTGCTTGCTACTTGTGTAGACCTAGGCAAGTCACTTAGTCAGAATAAACCTATAAAAAGGGTAAAATAATATCACTTGCTTATAATAGAGACCTTTAGGAGTACTTGCCTAGCCATAACCTCCCTTCTCAAAGATCCACCTTCCAAGCAGGGTGGGCTTCATGGGCTTGTGGCCTCTTCCATCCCATCCCACAGGGCCCAGGACTTAGAAAGGCCCTGTTCTTGGACAGTTCTGCTGTTACCAGCTTGAAATTCTTAATAAATGTTGAATAAGGGGCCCTGGAATTGCCTTTTGCACTGGGCCCTGCACATTATATGACTGGCCTTTCTCCATGCACAGGAGTTCCCTGAGCTGAGGGTGAGGTACTCAGAACAAATGTGGGGTGGAGCTGCATTTCCTGCCTTTGAGCCAAGAGATACACATGCTTTTCCCCAGAGATTTCCTCTTTTTGCTAAAGGTTACCTGAGTCGTTTCTGTAACTCACCATCAAACCTCCAGCAAGCTAAGTTTGGTTAATGCAATGGGAAAGTCAAAGAATAAAATGTGTTTAGTGAAATTATTTGCTTTCTATTGTCTATTGGACTGAGATGGACATCTGGCCCTAGACGGACTTATGTCACAGCAATAGTCGCAAGTCATGTGTTTAAAGTTGCTTAAATGTTCACGCGGAAGATGCCACATTAATCACATAATTTGGACTAATGTGAATATTTTTATAGGGTTATTAACATTTCAAAGATGTTAGGGCTGTTTTGGAATTTAAAATAATATTTATGGATTTGAGGAATACATAAAAACATTAATACAATCTCTTCTGATTTGAAACCGTAAGGTTGAAACAGTTGAAAGCAACAGAAAGAGTTACAGGACAGAATAGAAAAGGTAATTCAAAAAGTAAGGAGTAGAAGGTAAATCCTAAAGAACTTGGAAAATGTTTATGTATTAATAACTGACCGAATGGAAAAGCTCAGATGTGGCAAGTAAATGGAAAAAGGTGGGAAATGAATGAAAGCAAGAAAACACCAAGAAACGGATATGTAGAACCTAGTATAGTTTATTTCTTGATGCATTATTACTTTCTTTTATTCGTTTATTCATCCATCCCTACATTCTATGTACCCTGTGCTGGGGCCACGGTGCTGAACAAAATAAAATCTATGTTTACTTTCTAGTGAGATAGAAAGAGGTTGAAGAACCGAGAATTTGTAGACCCAAGGGAAAGGAAGGAAAATGGGAGGGAATAGTCTTTTAATAAGCATTTCATTTCCCTGAGAGTGTCTCCACCACTCACCAGGTCCCAAGTACCGTGCTGGGAGCTTTGTCTTCATTATCTCATGCACCCCGAGGTGGTGGTATTTCCGGCGGACTGTGCACAGGCACACAGAGGACGTGGCTAACTGGAGGGCACAGAAGTTTTCTGCAGGGCACCACCGCTCAGCTCTGGCTGGCTGTTGCTGGGTGAGAGTGAGAGTTCACTACTGCCAGGTCTTTCATTTTTCAAAAGAGGCCTCAAATCTATTTTTAGATATGAAATCTGATTTATTTTTTTTTAATGTGGGATCAATTTAAAATCTGTGCAGCACTCGTGAAATTACATATGTAAAAGATCATTATTGCTGTTTACAATAACAAGAGATTTTAAACAACCCAAACGTCCATCAACAGTGGAGGTTTCAATAAATTGTAGTCCATCTTTTACATAACGACTCTGCAGCCTTAAACAGCAGCAAGGAAACTCCTTATGTGCCAATATGAAACAGGCTTCACAGCATCATTAGTGAAAAAGGCTAGGTGTTCTACAATGTATATGACATCCATTTGTGTGAAGGAGGGGGAAGGATCTATGTGTGTGTGAGTGTATATATATGCACACATGTATGTGCTTGTTTGTATGTGATAGACTATTTATGTGTGTGTATATACACACACATACATGCATATCTAGATAGCTAGATAGATCAATGAATAAACTAGTTGTAGCATTAGTTGCTTCTGCGAAGGAAACTGGATGGCTGAGAGATGAGATGGGAGGGAAGATTTTTTTTTTACCTTATCCTCTTTTGTATCTTTTGAATTTTGAACCATGCCCATATATTATTATTTTACCAAACAGAAGCTTTGTGAAGGGCCTGTAAACCATCAATTCCCACCTCTGTGGAGCCCTATTTATTTCTTTTGGATGTCAGAAATCATCTCATGACTTTGTGGCATTACTGTGGTAGACCAAGGGAGTTCAATCACTTTGGGGCAGAGCTGCTGAGTCCAAGACACACACGTGACAGGTGATACAGGTGTATATCTCTGCTCTTCTACCTCACATGGATTTCAGTCAAATCAAGAACGATTCCAGAAATCTTGTTCAGCCTGGACCTGCCTGGACCCTGTTAAGGGTAGGCTGAACCCCCAGTTGGACCCCGAATGGCTTTGCTAGCTCTCAAGGGATGTCCTCGTCTCTGGGAAAACCTTAACCTGGGAAAGACACTCAATCCCATTTCTCTTAAGATCATTATTTGGTTGGAGAAATTGGTATATTCTATTCCAGACATGCTTGCTCTTTTTAGGGGTTGGGGGGAGTGGGAGTGTTTATTGAATCATGGAACAGTCGTTACAGTGTTATCTCGAATTACTGTTACTCTAGCAGGACCTTCTTAGCTGTCTTACTCTCCCAGAGGGAAACTTGGAGGACATAGAAAATTCATGCATCTTGGAAAGTACTAAAAGGCTTAAAGCTAATTCGGGCTTTCTCAGATCACAACTCACACACAACCGGGTTGTTTCAGATCCTGCAAGAATGGGCTGTTGTTCTGCTTACGTCTGCTGAGTCCCAGCCAGCCTGGCTGTCACAGCAGACCACCAAGTGCCTGTCTGTTAGAATGACGTGTGCCTGAAGGCAAGCCCCTATGTCCTCTTCTAACTCAGCCTTTGCTCAGCAACCTCCCCTCTATTCTCTGTGGCTAAAAGATCTCAAGTGTCTGGTGGCTTGCGAAAAAGGCCATTTGTCATGATCCCATTTGTCTTGCTTCTGGGTTCAATGCATGCCCTTCATAATAACCAGGGACAGCTATCTGCCAGGACATAGTGGGCATTTCTTGATCTCTATGTGGTCTGGGTTTATTTTAGGATCTATACCATTGGTGGCGGGGGGGAGGTTGATATCTCTAGCTTTTATTGCTAGGCCTTGTTGCTATCAGCTCTTTTCTGGTTTTAAGATCAGCTTTTAAGATCTTCTCTGTGCCCTGCCATCTTCATCGGTCGAGGTTCCAGAAGGAAGCAGGATCCCATTCAGATGTCTGACTGGAGAGAGTTAAATGAAGGGCTGCTTTGCAGAGCAGTGGGCGAGGTTAAGGGAACCTCCAGGGAGGCTGAGGCCTGGAGAGGAGCAGCAGGGAGAAACCCTTACTAACTCCAGGCCCGAAGGTGCAAAGGAGGAATAGTGTCACTGGAGTTCATGAGAGCTTGAGCCAAAAAGGAGCGCCCCCCCACACACTGGAGCTATATCCAGGGAGGAGGGCCAACCCCTGCCAAACCCTGGCATCAAAGCAGGGTGGGAATGAATGCTTCCTCCTCCCTCACCCCACCCTTTGCTATTCTGTTAGTGCCTCCCATTGCCAAACCCACCCAGAAGCCAGATAGCAAGGAGGCCTCTGCAGGTCAGCCTGCAAGGACAGCAGACAGATCAGAGTCAGGATGGCAAATGGTGTCAATGAGCACAGCCAGTTGGGGACTGCCAATGCCTCTGTGGGACCATCACTGGGTCCAGAGGTGTCCAGAGTGGAACGGAAGGCACATGAGGTCCTTTGGACCTAGCCCATGGTATGGGGGTGAGGCGAGGATGCTGCCATTGTCCCGCCTTGCTAATATTCAGTCTTGGCAGCCATTCCCACTGAGGAATTTTTCTACTACTTCTTCTTATGAACAATCTACCTACCGTCTACTTTAAAATTTTTTAATTCTTCTTTTATATTTTAAAATTTGAATTAATAATAAAAGAAAAAGCCCTCAAGGTTGACAAGGACTAGGATTGACAGTACTATGGCTTTTAGAAATCCCTGTTGTCCATTTAAATTTTAATGTTTCTATCATTTGTTCCTCAGTGTAAATTAACAGCCATGGCAGTGTGTTGGGTTTCTTTTCTGAAGTCGAGACTTTAAATTTAATTCAATAGCCGAGATTTACGGCGCTTCTATATTTCACACGGCAGAATCAATAATGTGACTGAAGTGAAGAAGATAAAAATTTATGGTATCTTGCAATTTAATGGTTGAAAAGATGCAATTGGAGAGATCATAAATTGTGAAGGAGTTTATGCTTCATTGCTCCTGATTCAGTGCTTGCTGTTAGAACTTGATTTGTGGCTATTCACAAGGTGTGATTAATGATGTGATCGATGCTTGCTTCAGTGCAGTAAAGCAGTTGTAATGCTCTTCATTAGAATAAATAAAATAAATTGACTGAAGCTTTATAAAAACTGTGTAACATTTAAAATCTAAAATGTCAATTTTTTTTCCTGTTACAATTTAGGTTTCTTCAGGCAGTTTCCACCTACATCACATCACTCATTGTCATTCATTTTGGATATTATAGAAATCCATGTGGGTTTGGGTAAGCTTTATGCAAAGCTCACTGAAGGGGAAAAAAAAAAAGAGTTGAATAGGACCCACGGAGCTGGGATATTGTGGTGGCGGTGCCTGCCATCCTCCTAATGTGCATTTTATCCTCCTTAAACACAGGAAGTTAAAAGAAATCGGGGCAGAAAATGACCCTTCTATTCACAGATTTGCTCAAAAACAATAAAAGCAGATAGTTTTCATTTTTTAAGTGGGGTGGATACGCCTGCATCTCCATTGCCAGGGCCGGTGAGGACACAGGAACACCCCTCAGACAACTTTGCTGTAAGCTGAGATTTTGCTCGGTATGCTTCTATTGTCTTTTCACTCCATGTTCAGAAAAAAAAAAAAAGTGAGCCAACACAGAAGAAGCACGCAGTCTCGATGTGTTTGCAAAGAATAAAGTAAGTCTACATCATGCCTCGAGGGCCTTGGTGGGTCACTTGGGCTGGGAAAAGTTGCCTTTTTACACGCACATCGAAATTCTTGCCGATTTGGGAAATTATTTATCACATTTGTAAACCAGCTGCCTTTGTTTCAATAACAATTCCTGCAATTTATTACTGTCAATTAAAGAAAACTTTTGGCCTGTCCTGGAGAAAGGTACTTGTCTCCAGAGAATGGAGACATTTGGTTGGGCTATTTCCTGCAATCAGTTCATTTTTTTAAATGCCAAACGTTGCAAACAAGTGACATGGTTAATTATGTGGACTCAGATAGTTGTGACTGACTTATGGGTGCTCCAATCTCACTACTGTTTGCGATTATAGATTTACACTAGGCCCTGGAGGTGGCAATCCTTTATAATATGTTTCCTAGACTCCAGCGGATTCCATTCTGATGAATCTGGAAAGGTTTGGTGTGGTGGCAGTTTTTGTTTTCTCTCCATGTAAGAGTCTTAAAAGGGAAAAGAAGACATGGGAGTGAACCTTCTTGTTTCTTACCTTTGACCTCAAATTGATGTTATCTTCCTGTCACCTTGGGATTCTGCAGGAGGATGGGGGTGGGGAGGAATGCAGAGGGGTGGCTCATGCATGGTAGTTCTCAACTTTAACGTATCAATTCAACTTGCTTCCCAGATATTTCTTATTTCCCTCCATAGATCTTTAATTCACCCTGTATTTTCAGAATGGGGAAGCATCTTGGTTTAGTAGAGACATAACTTCCAAAAATACTTCCAAGTTTTCTGCACTAGGCAATCCTCGGTTGAATGAATTTCCTTTTCAGTTGGCATCTGGATGCTAAACAGGAAAGGAAGCTGCATTCCAATTTTGTAATGGTTTACAATATTATGTGCATTTTGGGGGTCTTTCCTGAGTTACTTGGCGGTGTAGGAGCTGAAGGATGCAAACAAAATATGCATCGATTAAAAATGACAAAGGAGAGAGTAGGCAGAATCAGCAGAGCTTGAATGAAACAGAATCGTTTATATTTGTGGGCTAGCTTTCTGGGTGCTAACACACATCGAGGGGTGGGTGGAAAATGAAGACGGTGTGATTCCATTGAGGATTGTTCCTGGAGTTGGGAGATGCAGCAAACCGCTAGTGCTAAGCCCCACGAGGACAGGGTTGTGTCTGACTTGTCCATCGCCACCTACCCACTCCAGAACAATGCCTGGCCGGCCGCTGCAGCAGGCACGCAGTAAACGTGTGCTTAGTGGCACGAGGCAAGGAATACATCTTTCTAAAGACTATAGGCAGACCAAGCAACTGAGAAACTGTCAAGGGCCATCCCTGAAAACTTTAAAAGAGCCTGTTAGGATAGAGAGAATCTGAGAAAAATAGGAAGAAAAGAAAAGGCAGCACAATCTTAAACAAGAATCTACGTGGTCTCAATGAACTACTGTACTTGTTTGGGTGCTGATGGCTCTGGCCTGGCTTCCAGTCAATACACTTGAGCAGTGTAGGGGGAGAACAGAAGTAGGAGTCCCAAACTTTTCTTGGAGTAGTGGAAATTGCAGCCTAAATACATAAATAACTGAAGGGAACGTTTTCCTCAAACTGTGGGAAATAGATGAACCAGCCTCTCTGGGTCTGTCTTCTTCTCTGTGTTGAGGGCAGGGTGGGAGGAGGGCTGAGGTGCTCCCTGGGGTTTCTTTCAAGTCCACTCTTGTTATGTTCCCCACCCTCCCTGTGCACCCCCAGCCTGCCGGAGCCTGCTGCGCAAAGACGTGTGCTTACTTCTCTCTAAGGCTTTTCCTCTTGGCTTCCCAAAGCATTGCTGACATTTGACAGTTCTCCAACCTGCTACGCTACATATAAAATGGACTGGCGTTTACGTGTGGGATTTACAATGAGAAAAGAAAAACTGAACACAATATCGGCCAGAAGCCCTTCCCAGAGTGCAGCAGCCATGGTCCTCCGCAAAGAGGCTCATCTGCCACTCGTGCACCCTGCCGTCCCTCTGTCCCTTTCCTCCTCTGCACCTGGTCTGCCACTGTTGTGAGGGCCTTTGTCCATGTCCTCCCTCTCCGAGGACCAGCAGGAAAAGGCAAAACCATACCAGTCTTGCTACAGCTCAGCCCGAGCCAAAATCAAACTTTCAACAACACAGGGTCCTTTCGTTCCTCCTTGCCCCCGATGTCTTCATTTCAGGACATGGTTTTGGCTTGTCGTTTGCATAGTCTATGGAAATGTTTTATTTTTTTTTTTGTTTTACTCCCTTAAAATAAGTGCACCCTGGCCCTCAAGTTAAGCCTCCATCCCTGGTAATAAAAAGTACCACCAAAGCTTTGTTTGTTTTGAAGATATCAGAGATTCAGGATCAATTTGTTTTAAAGGATGAGAGATTTCAGAAGCAGGATCTGACCTGCCTCCTGGTGAGGGGCCCACTCGAGGCACGGACCTCTGGTTAGGGCACAGGGCAAGGCCTGTCTATCTGGCTTTTCCTGAGCGAATCCCAGCAGTCTGGCTTTTTCTGTGCTACTTAGGAAAATGAGGACTTCAGTAGGTAGGTTTCATAAATACTAAATGTTAAGTTTCTAGCCAGATTTTGTGATAAAGAGAAGAGAAATACATATAGTTTGGTCTTGGGCTCTATTTCATGTTGTCTTTCATTTAGATGTGTGGTAGAGGAAAAAAGCAATTTCTTGATGGCTGATGTCTATGGATATCCAGAAAGGAAATAGCTGCACTGCCGCTATCCGAACCTTTACCCTCCCTGCCATGTTTTGACGTGGGTAATTGCTCCAAGGTCAGTGAGTGTGATGTTAACCTGTCAAAGTAACTCAGGAGAAAAGATTGCTAGGCTCTCTGAAAATACAAAGTGCTATATAAATGCTTAATAATAAAAACACCTTGGTCACCAGATCATCTCTATTTTCTTTCTCTCTCTCCCCGCATTGAATTTTGCTTATAGTTGTAAAGAATGTCACGAACATAATAACTTTGCAAAGCACTTCGATGTTTAGAAAACACTTTTCCATATGTGATCTCATTTGGAACTCATAACAGCTGGGTGATCTATGTTGCTTTATTGGACCCATTTTGCAGATGAGAAGACTGAGGGATAGTCAATAGCCGTGGCCAGGCTGTGGCTGCCTGAGGGCCCAGGTAAGGCTCTCCAGATCACCCATTCATGTTCCCCACCAGGCACAAATACAGCATTTGTTGTTGGAAACTATAGTGTTATTCTGTGTAAAGCCCTTTTGTGGGATTGCAGAACAGAAATCCAGTCTTCTACCTTTTATAAATCAAAGACATTCTTCTACACAGCTTTTCCAGAAGGTTCGAGCTACCTCTCGCACAAACAGCCGTTTTATCAAGCGATTTCTGGAAGAATATGTCAGTTCCTCTGAGACCTGAGGTGATAGTTCATGGAGATTGCTGTCTTGCTTCCTTATAAAGTTGTCACGATTTAGGGGACAGGCAGGAGAGGAAAAAAGAGTCTTCTCCATTCAAAGATTCTCAAACCAGTTCTACTTTTGTTGTTTGAGCTCGCTAAACTTCTCACCTGCTGCCGTGCCCAGGAGCTCTTTCGGTCAGTCTGATAGGGGTTTGTCTGCTTCTAAGGGGGACAGCCCTTCCCTTTAACCGATCTGTGCTTGTGCTTGCCATGTTTTCTTGCACTGATGAAATAGAAGCTTTCTTTGTAAGTCTGTTCTCACCTTCCATTTATCTTGAAAATGAAATTGCAAGTTCATTTTCTTAGCACCCTTTACTACCTACACTTCTGTGACCCCATTAGGTAAGGCAAACTGGATGTATCTATCTCCTAAAATAACAGCTGGGTCAGGACTGCGAACAGCCACCGAGAATCCCTCCCGGCCCTGCTTTTTCTGCGTGGCCAGCTGCTGTTTGGAGGGCAAAGGCCCACAGGAAGGCAGCCTCGGAGCAGCTGTGTACAAGTCCTGCAATAGCGCTGCTCTCATTAAACCGTCCCGGCTCTCTAAATGGCTGGAGGCCTGCTCAGGAAGCTGCTTAGAAGATTGCTGGGGGACTCCTGCTGTTACACTTAGTTGAGTTTCTTTCCTTTTTCTCCAAGTTATCCCCTTATTAGAGAATCCTGTAAAACCAGGAGGAAGGAGAGGCGAGTTTTCTGGCTAGCTTATAGTCCTTCTGTCTCTCATTAAGGCCTCTTGCTCGGCGAATTCTCTGATGTGAACTTGTGAACTCAGTACTGCTTACTTCGCCATCATTGCAAAATCAGCACTTAAAGATATCAAGGACCCAACAGCAACCCGGCTCTCAGGAGGCAGGAACAAAAGCGCAGCCCCATTGTACTCTCCCGTCTACTTGTCACTTTTTTGCTGCTCACAGTTGATGGCATTTCAAGGAATAGGAATTGGACTATGGGATGCATTCTTACCCATCCTTGAGTTCCATGTATCATGGGTGAAGAGCACCTTTTTGGTTTCTGAAATGAATTCTGTGCACTTAGAAATAGGGAACTGGGTTTTACAAATCAGTGATGCTTTGAGTTCATAGGAAAACCCTCAGGATTACAGTGTTGAACACAGTCAATATGGGGCAATAAAGAATAAAGGAAAAGGACTTCAGCTTAGGATAGTTCTGAGGGCCTAACTACTGTGGTGGTGGAAATGGTTGGGGTTGTTCAGTGGGTGAGAAGGGAGGGTGGGAAAATACATCATCTCAGACCTTTTGTTCACTCTGGCTTGCGTGACCCGGTCTTGGACGTGGGCCGCAGGTTCCATCTCTGTCTTTCTGGTGCAGCCTGTGGGACCAACCTGGAACTGCTGTGATCATGAGGCCTGTTGCTGGTGACCCCTAAGTATAGGACAGGCCAAAAGCAGCCTGCTGCCTGCTTTTGTAAATAAAGTTGTACTGGAACACAACCAGGCTCATCTGTTTAGGTGTTGTCTATGGCTGCCCTCACACCACAACTGCAGAGCAGGGGCAAGCCCTAAAATATTTACTCTCTGGTCCTCTACAGAAAAAAATTGCTGGACACCAGAACGGAGGCTGTCAAAGGACAAGGTGTGCTCAGTGGATGTAGAATCAAGAGATGGGGGATGTTACAGGTAGTATGACTTTGGAACAAATTGCCCCAAAACTTAGTAAACGGCATAAAACAACTGTTTCTTATGCTCATGGGTTCAGTTGTTCAGAACAGGCCACAGCGAGGATGTCTTATCTCTGCTTCATGACATGTGGGGTTCCAGCTGGAAGATGAAGGCTCCTCAGACATCTCTCTCTGTGGTGGGTGTGTGTATGTGTGCATGAGAGAGAGAGAGAGAGAGGGAGAGAGGGAGAGAGGGAGAGAGAGAGAGAGAGAGAGAGAGAGAGAGAGAGAGACGCACAAAACCTCATTCCCTTTTATGAGCCCTAGAAGTCATGCAGGGTTACTTCTGTTACATTGTGTTGGTTGCAATAGTTACAAAGTTCTGCCCAGGTTCAAGAGGAGACAATATAGACTACATTTCCTGATGGAAGAGTATAATCACTGTCTCATTTTAAGAAGAGGATATGGGAGTTTTGTATATGTATATGTCTCTATCTTTGGCAAATCTGCCATTTGGAATAAAATCCCTGACCCAAAGAGTCTCTGCCTTCAGACTACTTAGTCCTCCTCATTATCTCTCTTCTGTTATCTACACATGCCTGCCCAGTTCAGACCATCCTCTTCCTGGACATTCCACCTGCTGGCTCCACTGGGTTCCTCATAGACCTCAACACATGGTGTTCTCTCTCAATTGGAGCCTCCTGCCCAAATGTCCTCTGCCCTTCACTGGATTTATCTTTGATCAGTCACATCTTTTAAGGCCAAATTCAAGTTTCATCTTATCTGTAAGTCCTTCCCCACCAGCCTGTCTCAAATGAACTCTGCTTCTCGTGGGTGTTGCCCATAGCATGAACGTGGCACTGAGCAATGCTGCCTTGTTCATGATGAGGAACCCTGGGTCATACTTATCTGTATTCCTCCTGTGCTTACTTGGCACCAAGTAAACATTCCTTAATGTTGATCTGCATAGCACAGGTTGAGTATCCCTTGTCTGAAATACTGGGGACCAGAAGTGGTTCAGATTTCAGATTTTTTTGGATTTAGGAATATTTACATATACATAATATCTTGGGGTAAGACCCAAGTCTAAACACAAAATTTATGTTTTATATACACCTTATACATATAGACTGAAGGTAATTTTATACAATGGTTTAAGTAATTTTGTGCATGAAACAAAGTATGTGTACACTGAACCACCAGAAAGCAAAGGTGTCACTATCTAAGTCACCCATGTGGGTGATCTGTGGTTGTTGGGCATCACCATCATTCCTGACTCTGAATTTATAGGCTATTGATAAGCAATCATTTTCTTGCACTTATTCACATGTAAGTACTTAACAGTAAAAAATATGACATACAATTTATACGCTGAAAACATAATGTGTTCAGGGAAACTAAGCAGCATGGTAGCATCACCAGAATACCTGCATCAGCTGTTGTGCAACAGCAACAACAAACAGCAGCCGGCTTTCCGTCCCCACCTGCAAGGCTATGTTTTAGTTATAAGCTTAATGTGCACTGTATTTTATTTAGGCAAGAAGAAACATCAGAAGTAGTTGAGGGACCAGGATGTGGGTCCTTTAGGGATGAGGAGGCATTTTGCTGGGTGGTTTTTTAAAATGTTTCCTCCAGAGTCATCTGCCTCATTAACAGCCATTCATGTCCTAGGAGTTTCTCTTTGATTTTATACACTGCCATGTTTTCTTGTTCTGTTATGAACGCATGCTGCTGTAGTCCTTCAATAAGCCCATCATGCATTTTCACCATGTCATCTATAGGCACTTTTTCTGCTGTGTTAAATGTCATCTTCATCATCACTATTATCATGATCATCTTGATTTGGAACCATATGGCTCCTTCACAATTGGTCAGTGATTGAACAACTGGAACCTCATTATCAATGTCAAAAACTTCATAGATATCTACTTCTAGCTTACTAACAGATGCTGAAGGCATCTTTTTTTGCATGTGTAAGAAGGGCAGACACCAATTTTTCTCACTTAATATATGGAATCCTTCAAAGTCACCACCTTGTTCACCATCATCACTGAACATAGACACAGCCCAGAGGTTGTGCCAGGCATGCGCTACTTTTCCAACCATTGGCAACAACATATGCAGCATCCTTCATGCTAAATTTATTTTGAAAACCTTCTGCACCCTCACCTCTATTCATTACTGCTAGCATGCTGTTCAAGAAAGTGTTTTTATATTTACTCTTCATTCATCTAAGAATACCCTTGTCATATGGCTAAGTTAAAGAAGTTGCATTGGGAGAAAGTATGTGGCATCAATATTGTTTTTGGTGAGAATTTCAGCTGGAGGATGAGCAGAACTGTTGTCAAGGAATAAGACTCTTATACTCATCAGTCAGTCCAGTTTCCCTGCTGTGAGCATGAGTCACTGGTACAAAATGTTTGTGAAACCAATCAGAAAAGATGTCCCTTGTGATCCATGCCTTTTTGTTAGCATAATCATAGACTGTTAAGAAATGCACTCCTTGAAAATAACAAGGACACAAGCTTTTGCCTGCCATAGTAAGTGTACATTTATGTGTGCCTGCTGCATTAGCACATTCCAGCACAGTTATTCTGTCCTTGGCATCGTTAATTCCTATAGGGGCTGTCTCATCAGCTATGGTTGTGTTTTTCTGGGGCCATACACCAAAACAATGATGCTTCATCAGCATTGTAGACCTGTGCTGGTATCAGATTTTCATCAGTGATGACCTTGGCAAACTCGTCAATAAATTTCTCCCTTTCTTCTTGATCAGCCAATGCTTTGTCACCCAAAATTTTTAAAAATGAAATGCTATGTTTTTCTTAAATTTCTGCAACTAGCCTGTAGAATATTCATGGCTCCCTTCAGTTTTCAATTCCTCATGATCAATCTTTGCTTGTCTCATGATCAGCATACCATTAAGTGGCATGTGTTCACTGCAACACTGACGGATCCACCCTTTCCATACATAATCAAGATCTTCACGTTTAGCTTTATGCAGTGTTTTTCTGTTTTTCATTAACTTCTGCTCATCACTTTCAGCATAGAATTGAAACAGTTTATCCTTCTGTTTCTTTAGGGCATAGGTGGTGGTCATCCCAGCACCACACTCTTCAACCTTTCACATTTCCACTGCTGTCCACTTTCTCCAACAGCCTGGCTTTCTGTGCTGTAGATAAACATAAATGCTTACTCTTTTTTTAATCACTATTATCCAGGGGGTATCTTCAGGCCTTTTTGACATTTTCAACAATATCTTTACACTAGAAAGCATAGAATAAGCAAAAAACTACAGTGAGTAATGCACGTAGGTGTTGGCCCCAAGTGGGGCATGTAGGGAACCTACCATTGGTGTATCTGGCCTTCACATGTGCCATTTCATTAACTTTTGAGGACATGCTTGCACAGGGGAATCTAGGCATGCATTGAAAAGATATATCACAGCTGCAGAGGACAGGGAAGCCTTTTTACCCTTGGGAATGCTGAATAAACTGCATGTTGTGCACCTGTGTTTTGACTGTGGCCTGTCACATGAGGTCAAGTACAGACTTTCTCCCTTGTTGTCATGTTGGCACTCAAAACATTTTGGAATTTGGAGCATTTCAGATATTGAATTTTTGGACTAGGGATGCTCAAGCTGTCCATTTTTTCTTAAGTTTCTTATCAGTGAGCCTGATGCCACATAATTATATAAGCTCTTCAAACTTACATTTAAAATTTACCTGGGTTTATTTGATATGAGCAAGAAATAAAAGTAGAGAGGTAGGTTGCCTCATTCATCTGAAAAGTTTCAGATTCTGGTCAGAAGTAAATGCAAGATATGTTTCATAAACAAGATCCTAAATTTCTGCTTTACTGGCCAGTGCCTTTGCCTATTCCAATACTATAACATTTATATTTAGCAAGTAAGAGTCAAACAGAGAGGACAGGAAAAAGAGAAATGGGAATAAAGAGGGGTAGGACAGAACTTGTCTTAAATGACTAAGAGAATCTTACACCCTACACTGACTTTGTCTTATGTTTTCTTGAAGAAAACAGCAAGGAAGCTCATTTAGATTTCTTCACATGCCCTTCAGAACTTTTCTATTTAGGTATGTTAGGGAAGCCATGCTGAACATTTGCCAAAAGATAGTTCTCATTTATGTTTGGGTCCTAAATGAACTAGTTTCCCTGGTTGCCTTGAATGCTTTGAGTTATTCCTCCAATAAAGTTGGCAATCAGTGTATCCTGGAACATGGAGAAAGATCTCTCCCTACACACACACACACACACATGCGTGCGTGCACACACACAATCTATTTTTGTCTGGTTTGCCATGTCTGTGACTGGTATGTAATAGTTCCTCTCTAGATCACTCACAGTTCATTAAGGGGTTGCTCAATTTATTAGGAACCAATCATGCATTTATACATTCTTTTATCTGAAGTGCACTTTTAAATGTTAGACCATACACTAATCAAGTCGAACATGATAATGAGCGCACGCTCGCATTGTTAAGGTAAATGACCCAATGCACTTAGAGCCAAGATATATTTGAACTACAATTTGCACTTTTCATCGCAGTATTGAACATTCCCAGCAAGGGTGATGATGCTGTCGGCATCCACCTTGGGAAGATTCCATCAGCTTTACCCTGAGAGCCAGACCCTTCTCACTGCCCTGTCACTTTGCTTTCCATTATGCTGTGAAAATACAGCAGGACAAAGATACAAAATTTGGGACAAACAAAAAAGAATTTTGTAGAATGACAGAGTCAAGTTTTGATAATCTCTAAGTAGTGGAGAGAGGAGAGGAGCAAATGAGTGAATGGCCCTCAATAGTGAGAGTCTGAAAATAATGTATATTTATGTTTGGAACACATTTTGGTGCATGGCTTTAAATTGAGTGGAATTTGCCTTAAAAATAATAGTGAAGCGACACGCATAGAAATCACCTGGGAGGAGCTGCAGGACTGTGTGTTTCCCCTGTTTGGGCTGCACTTGGCTCTGCTCCTCCCTATATCGCGTAGCATGCCGGGAATGACTGTCGAATGGCAGCTCCAGGCTGAATAGGAGTTTGAACCAAGCTGCCACGAAAGAGGGGAGGGGGGAGTTAAGGACTTGGTTTCTCTTCTGTCTTATAAACAATGCGCTGAGCAAGTATTTCAGGATATGTAGAAACAGTCTGTATGTCTGAAATAATGTGTCCTTGAGTCAAAGTCCCCCAGTACAGACAAAGCTGAATGCAGAGATTCTCTGGGTGGAACAAGGTTCCACTGTCACATTACCGCTTGAATATCCTGAAATCCAAAGAGAGTGGCGTATTTGCTGAAGGGTAGGAATACTGCGATTAAGCCTTTTAGGAAATAGATACCTTCATTCTGACACCCGTTAAAGGAAATATGAAAGAAAGCATGCCAAAGTCACGCTTCTTGCTGGGCATTCCACTCATATAAATGCTTAGGTTCCTAATACTCCCTTCTCATGTTCTGGAAGAAAAGGATAGAATTTGACACCCTCCCCCCTTTTGCTTATTTGTATTATTGACAAACAGTTGAACAGCCTTACATGGGAGTTTAAGTGTAAGTCATATTTCTTGACATGCTGGTTTGAGAATGAGTTGGTTTTACTACATAAATGCTTATCAAACCAGGCAAAAAAGACAAAGAAAACTAGACTGTGTGTGTGTGTGTGTGTGTGTGTGTGTGTGTGTGAGAGAGAGAGAGAGAGAGAGAGAGAGAGAGGGTGGGGGGGGGGTGGAGAGAGAGAGAGAGGAAGGGAGAGAAAGGAGCCAGGGAGAATAGGATTCATTTTCACCCTAGGGAGCTCTGGAACTAGTCTCCTGCCTTGTCTCCTCGTTGTCATGTAATTACCATCACTAGGTAACACCAAGCACCCTGGTGAGCTCAGCTCTGCTGACCATTTTGTACTTACTTAAAACATCCTAATCATTGCTCAGTAGATTATGAGCTGATGAAGAACTGACAGCGAGTCCAGACGAGGAGTGTCACGCAGCTGTTGTTCTGCGTGATGTGTGGGACAAACTTCAAACAGGAAGAGCTATTGCTGGTTTGAATTCCCTAGGCCTCAGTTTGGGGAATTGAACCTTGGTCTCTAAGGCCTCTTGAATTCTAATATTCTATTACTTTAATTTATTATTTTCATTCTTATTTATGAATGAACCAAAAAATTCTAAAATTAATCAAGGACATTATTGTAAAGTATGACATTTTTAACATAGGTGCCTTTTCACATATTATTGCATCCCCATAACAACCCACAACTAACTGTTGAAATTCTTATTAAGCTGATGAGAAAAATGAGGCAGCCAAAGCCACCCAGTAAGTGATGGAGCTGGGATCTCAGCTTTTGTGGGCTGGCTCCTGAGACTGTGGACATGACCACTGAACTAATACTGCCTCCCTAGTCCATCCAAACTGTCTTCTCTTGTACACCTGTATGAAACGGCAGACAGTTGAAGTACCCTGCCTTGGAGTGCTGCTCTATCTTAGGGCTTTGAGACAGAGTATAACATTTGATCTTCTCGTACCTCCTTATCATGGTTTCACCAGCCTTCAGCTTTAATACAAAATTGTCATTTGTACAACTCTTTTGATTTCTGAAAATTGTCTAGGCCACTAAGTATGTCAGCTGTAATAATGTAACAGCTAATTCTTTTAAAAACAGAAAACTGTATATCAGAATTGCCATTAATGATAAGTCTGACCTAGATCATCCATCCTTTATTATCTGGAAATTTATCATTCCCTAGAAAATGATTTTGTTCTTTCCAAACTTTCAGCCACCAATTGGGCTTGTTTTCTACTTCTGGATATTTCATTGCAGTTGCTGCTTGTAAAATAATCAACCGTATTTATTTATGTATATATTTCTGAAACTATAATAATAAGGTCAAACTGTCTTGGAAATTTCTGACAACTTGGTTTGCATGAAAGTCCATCAATTTGATCCTTAAATTTTTTGTTCCTGATGAACTTTTGTAAAAAATCTTTGTTCTAGAATCGGAGATGTTCTTTATAATCCCTGCAAACTGTTTCTCCTGCTCCCATTGTTAATAAAATCACTAGCTTTCCTTTTTATCTTTCTGGTTCCTTTGTTCCACACTGTTCTCCTCTTTTTAATTTGTTACACATGTAATATGTGTCATTTTTGGAAAATCAGTAACTGTAAACAAGCAAAAGAAGAAAAGGAGGATGAGAAGGGAAAAAAGGAAAAAGGGAGAGACAAGAAAATAAGCTGTTTGAACCTTTTTTGGTGTGTATGACCTCTCCCAACCACATAAATATGCACGTATATTTTTACCCAAATGTCATACTATTTTTAATAGCTTTATTGATGAATAATTAGCATATAATAAATTCTGCATCCTTAAAATGTACAACTTAATGTTTGGACATGAGCATATGCCTGTGAAACCATCAGCACGATTGGGACAGTGAACATATCCGCCACCCCCAGAGTGATGGGTGTGATTGCCGGTCGCAATCCCTCCTTCCCGCCTCTCCCTCCTGCTCTCCCCCTCACCATCCCTTCTTAGGCAACTGCAGATCTGCTCTCCATCCTATAGAGTAGTTTAAATTTCTTATAATTTTATATACATGGTATCATACATTATGTACTCTTTTTATGTGGCTCTTTCCCTCAGCATAATTATCTTGAGATTCACCCATGTTGTAGCACGGTCCATAGTTTTTTCATTTCGTTGCTGAATAGAATTCCATTGTATGGATAGACCAGTCTGTTATCCTTTTACCAGTTAAGGACATTTGATTTGTTTCCTCTTTTGGCTATTATCAATCAGGTTCCCATGAACATTTGTGTACAATTCTTTGTAGGGACATAAACTTTATTTCTTTCCTTGTTTTTCCCTCTCTCCCTGCCACCCCTCTTTCTCTTTCTTTCTTTCTTCCTTTCTTTTTAAGAGGTGATGTCTCACTCTGTCATCCAGGCTGGAGTGCAGTGGTGCAATCACAGCTCACTGTAGCCTTGAACTCCTGGGCTCAAGTGATCTTCCTGCCTCAGCCCCCCAAGTAGCTGGGACTACAGGCTCGCACCACCTTGCCCAGCTTTAAGCTTTATGTCTCTTGGGTAAATATCTAGGAGTCGAATGACTAAATAATATGGCAGCTCTATGTTTTAACTTTCTAAGAAACTGCCAAATTGTTTCCACTTTGAATCACTTTTCATTCCCACCAGCAGCATATGAGAATTCTAATTCCTCCACATTTATGCCAATTCTTGATATGGTCAGTTTAAAAAATTTTAGACATTATAATAGATGTATATGATACCTCACTGTAATTTTAATTTGTATTTCCTAAAGACTAATGATGTTGAGCATCTTTTGGAGTGCTTATTTGCCATCATATATCCTTTCACCCATTTTTAAAAACTGGGTTATTTATTTTTTATTACTGAGTTTTGAGAGTTCTTATTATACTCTGGAAGCAAGTACTTTATCAGATATACAATTTGCAAATATTTTCTCCAAGTCTATGGCTTGACAATGTCTTTTGTACAGCAGAAGTTTTCTATTCTGATAAAGTCAACTTTTTTTTTATACTTTTAGTGTCATAGGTAAGAGATCTTTGCCTAACTCAAGGTCATAAAGGTTTTCTCTTATGCTTTCTTCTATAAATGTTATGGTTTAAAATTTTATTTTTAGGTCTATGATCTGGTGTGAGTCAATTTTTTATATGGTGCAAGGTATGCATCAACTTTCTCCTTCTCTGCTGATGGATGTTTCATTGTTCCAGCATCATTTGTTGAAAATATTCTCCTTTCTCTACATTATGTTTTTGTCAAAAATCAGTTGTCCATATATGTGTGGCTGGGTCTATTATTGGAATCTATTCTGTTATACTGATCTACTTATCTATCTTTACACCAATACCACACTGTCTTTATTATGTGTCTTTATAATACATTTGAAATCAGGCAATGTTAGTCCTCTAATTTTGTTTTTTTGTTTTTTTAGAGTTATTTTAGCTATTCTGATCCTTCATGTTTCCATTACACACAAACTTTATAATCAGCTTGTCAATTTCTATTAAAAAAAAAACCTGCTGGGATTTTGACTGGGATTACTTTGACTCTTTAGTTAAATTTGAGAGGAAATGATGTCTTAATAAAATTCAACTTTTGACCCATGAAAATGGTATTTCTCTCAGTTTATTTATCTTTAATATCTGTCAGCAATGTTTTTCAGCTTTTAGTCCACAAGTCTTTATATTTTTTGTCAGATTTACTTCTTGAATTTGATGTGCTAAACTTTTGTTACTAATTCTTGTATCTGTGTTCATGAGGTCTATTTGTCTGTAGTTTTCTTGTAATGTTTTTGATTTTGATATCAGGGTAATGCTGGTCTCATAGGATGTGTTTGGAAGTCTTATCTGCTTTTTACTTATCTTGAAGAATTGTATAGAATTGGTATTATTTCTTCCTTAAATATTTGGTAGAATTTACTAGTAAAGCAATCTGGGCCTGGAGTTTTCTTTCTTGGAAGATTTTTAATTCCAAATTCAATATCTTAATAGATATAGGGCTATTTAAGTTATATCCATCAGCTCAAATATTTATCAAATCTTGTACTTCTTCTTGAGTAAGTTTGTTTGCATCTTCCAAGGAATTTGCCCATTTTTTCTAGGTTGTTGAATTAATTGACATGAAGTTGTTGATAATATTCCTTTATTATCCTTTTAACAGGATATGTAGCAAAGTCATCACTTTCATTTCTGATTTTGGTAATTTGTATCTTTACCCTTTTTTTTTCTGATTAGTCTGGCTAAAGGTTATCAATTTTATTGATTTTTTCCCAAAGAACCAGTTTTTGGTTCTATTGTTTTTTCCTTTTGTTTTTTGTTTTCTATCTCTCTTTTTTTACTGCTTTTATCTTTATTATTTTCTTTCTTTTTCTTACAATTTCCTCTTCTTGTTATAGTTTCTTAAGCTGGAAGCTAAAGTCATTGATTTGAGATCTTTTTTCTTTTCTAAAATAGGCATTTCTACAAATTCTAAGTACTGCTTTAGCAACATCGTATAGATTCTGTTGTGTTTTCATTTTCACTTAGTCCAAAATATTTTATAATTTCATTTTTGATTGCTTCTTTGACACATAGATTATTTAGAAGTGTGTTATTAATTTCTAAATATTTGGAAATTTTCCAGAAATCTTTGTTGTTGAATTTAATTCCACCATAGTCAGAGAACAAAACTTGTGTCTTTTTAAATTTATTAAGACTTGTTTTATGGCCCAGAATATTGTCTATGCTTTAGTTTAAATATTTATGTCCACCTCAAATTCCTATGTTGAAATCTTTACCCCCAAGGTGGTGGTAATAGAAGATGAGGATTTGGGGAGGTGATTAGATGAAGGTGGTGCCCTCATGAATGGGATTAATGTGCTTACAAAAGAGACCCCAGAAAAACTCTTGCATCTTCCACTATGTGAGGACACAGTGAGAAGGTGCTATGAACCACGAAGTGGGCCATCACCAGACGCTGAATATGTCTACTTCTCAGTCTTGGGCTTCCCAGCCTCCAGAAATGTGAGAAATAAATTTATGTTGTGTATAAGCCACTCAGTTTATGGTATTTTGTTATGGCAGCCTGAACAGATTAAGACAGTCTATCTTTATAACTGTTCCATATGTACTTGAAAAGAGTGTGTATTCTGATGCTGTGGAGTTTCTTTAATGTCAATTAGGTCTAGTTGGTTGATAGTGTTGTTCAAATACTATATAGCTGGGCATGGTAGTGCACATCACATTCCCAGCTACTCAGGAGGCTGAGGTCAGAGGATTGCTTGAGCCCAGGAATTTGAGGCTTAGGTAAGCTATGATTGCACCACTGTACTCCAGCCTGTGCAACAGAGTGAGACCCTGCCTCAAAAAACAAAAACAAAAACAAAAACCAAAAAATAACCACGAAAAACTATGTCCTTACTGATTTCCTGTCCACTTCTTCTATTGATTGTCAACAGAAGGCAGTTGAAATCTCTGACTATAATTGCAGATTTTTCTATTTCTCTTTGACATTCTTTCAGTTTTTGCTTTATGTATTTTGTAGATATGTGATTAAGGGTATAAACATTTTGAGTTGTTATATCCTTTTAACAATTTCTTTATCATTATGAAATGCCCTTTTTTTTTTTATCCCTGGTAATATTCT
>VBSM01001562.1:19771934-19837126 GCA_008086735.1 Cheirogaleus medius | reverse complement strand
CTCGGCCTCCCAGAGTGCTAGGATTACAGGTATGAGCCACCACGCCCGGCCAATTTTGTGGTTTTTAGAAAAACATTTTAGTGTTTTCTTTTGAGATTTATAGTAGACATCTTTAACTTATCAGAGTCCACCTTCAATTGATACTAAACCATTTTATGTATAGTATAAAAACCTTGCAGTTATATAGTTCCATCTCTCATCTCTCAATCTTTGTTTTATTATTATTATACATTTTACTGTAAGCAGTGAAATATCTTCTTTTCAAGAGATTTAAATAATAAGGAAAAATATCTTGTATATGCTAGTTAGCATTTCTGGTGCTTTTCATATCTTTATACAGATATTTCCATCTGGAATCATTTTCCTTTTGCCTGAAGTGTTTTTGAAAGAAATATTTTTCATAGTATAAGTCTGCTGGTAATAAATTATTTCAGATTTTATATATTTGAAAATGTATTTGTTTTCATTTTTGAAATATATTATTGCTGCATATAGAATCTACATTGACAATTTTTTTCCTTTCAGTACTTAGAGATGTTGTTCCACTGTCTTCTTGCTTTCATTGCTTCTGCAGGAAATCTGCTGCCATGGTTATCTTTGTTCCTTTGTAGTATGTCTTTTTTTCTGGCTTCCTTTAAGATTTTCTTTTTATCATTAGTTTTGAACAATTTGATTATGATGTGCGTTGGTGTAGTTTTCTTCTTGTTTCTTTGAGTACTTCAAGTTTGTTGAATTTCTTGGATCTATGTGTTTATAGTTTTCATCAAATTTGAAACATTTTTGGCCATTATTTCTTCAAATGTTTTTTCTGTACCCATCTTTTTCTCTTCTCTTTTAGGGACTCCATTTACATGTTCATTGGGCTGCTTGACATTGTCCCACAGCTCACCAAAGCTCTGCTCATATTTTTAAAATTCTCATTTTACTCTATGTTTTACTTTTGATAGTTTTTGTTGCTACATCCTCAAATTCATTAATCCTTTCTTCTGCAATGTGTAATCTGCCATTGATCCCATCCAGTGTAATTTTTTATCTTCAGCATTCTATATATAATCCCTAAATGTTTGAGTGGGGTCTTTTCCATATGTTCCATGTCTATACTTAACTTTTTAAACATATGGATCACAATTATAACAACTCTTTCAGTGTCCTTGTCTACCAATTCTAACATCTGTCCCAGTTCTGCGTCAGTTTTGATTAATTGGTTTTTCTCATCATAATGGATTGTATTTACTTTCTTTTTTGCAGGCCTGATAATTTTGATTAGATGCCAGCTATTCTGAATTTTACCTGCTGTGTACTGGGCATCTTTGTATTCTTTTAAATATTATTGAACTTTGTCTGTGACATAGTTCAGTTACTCTGAACAATTTGATCTTTTTGGGACTTGCTTTTAAGGTTTATCAGGAAGGATTAAAGTAGTGCTCACTCAATTAGTAGAGCTAATTATTCTCTACTGCTGAAGCAAGACCCTTTTTTATACTCTACCCAAGGCACTGTGCATCGTAAGGTTTTCCAGTCTGTCTTAGGGGAACGGGCACTATTCCTGGCCCTGCTTGTGTGTCAGGCACTGTTCTCTAATCCTTCTGAGTGGCTTCAGGTAGTTTCCTCACATGCATGCGCTGACAAGCCTTCAGCTGAATACTCAAGGATGACCCCCTGCACATTTCCAGATTTTTCTCTGTGCAGCTCTCACCTTTCAGGTGCTCTGTCCTGCATACTCTACCCACCTTGGTGTCCTTGTACTCTGTCTTCCATCTCTGCAACTCATAGAATTGGCTGGTCTCTGCCTCGATTTCTCATCCTTACACTGCAGTCCAGAAACTCTCAAGGTAGTAAGCTAGGAAGGTAGCAGGACTCACCTCACTTATTTTCCATTTCTGAGAGATCATTGTCCTTTGTTGACTTATGTACACATCATGTCTTGAAAATTGTTTTTCATATATTTTGTCCATTGTTTGGTTGTTTCTGACAGGAGAGTAAATCTGGTTGCTATTACTCCATCTTGGCCAGAAGCAGAATTTCTCCTATTAAATATTTTAATTTAATTTTTTCACTCTAAAATATTTAAAGAATTTATTTTGACATCAGTACATAATTTTCACAGTATTATTCTAGATGTCTGTATAGTATTCCACCATTTGGGCAGACCAGAACTTTCTAAAACAACCTCTTCATCTTCTATATTTATATTAATTCTAATTTTTCTGTCATTACAAACGATGTTGGGATAAACATTCCTGGAGCTAAATATTTATAAACTTCCTTAATTACTTCCTGAAGAAAAAGTGCTAGAAATGGGTATCCTGGGTCAAAGTCGCACACATCTTTGATGAATTTTGTATATTTTGTCAAAATTCCCTCCAGAAACTTTGTATATATATTTTTTATTTTACTCATTTCCCTGTTCCTTTGTTAATATATGTAGTTTTTTCCTCTTTCCCTTGGTTTGGTCTTTTCCTTGAATTTTTTATTGCCTACTGCATTTTCTTATAAAATTCCACAATTTATGTTTTCTCACCGAAGGAAGAGAAAGCCATGTAGATTGAACATATGACATTATTCAGCCTGCTTTCATGACCCCAGAACTGTAGCAAACTCGTGTCAAGATCCTGCTGTCCCCAGCTGGTGTTTGCTCACGGGCATCGACTCTCCCACGATTCTCCTTTCCAAGTTCAGGCTTTATGGCTCAGCTAAAGAAAAATGTCAGCACTCTGGGAAAACAGCAGGGTGGCTGGTATTTCTAGAGTGAGCAAGACATCGGAGCATGACAGGGACAGTGTCTGGTGCAACAGAAGACTCACTTGGAGTGATTTTTTTTTTCCTGTGACTCTTTCCTGTCTCCAAAATGTGCTATGTCTAAATTTCATATTGTAACTCTCTGGGTGAGACAGAGAAAACTACAAGAGGCTGATGCCTCCCTCCCACTGGGGGAAAGACAATTCTTGGCAGCTGTTACAAAAAGAGGAGATCAAGAGTCACTAAGGGGAAAAAATGTGGAAAGATCCTGGAATGAAGGACTGGTGACAGGGCCTCACTCACAGGCAACTCCTCTCGAAACTGAATTTTTTAAGTCCACAAATAAATAATAGTGTGGCAACACAGGCTAATTGTGGCTTTCTTTTTAAAAATTATAAAACTACTCTGTACTTATGGGAGATACTTTGTAAGGTTTGAAACTGCTTTAGTGATTATAATCAAAAGCACATGGGTTCTTATTTTATTTGCTTCTATTACAATTGATGGAAAAATATCTGATGCATTTTCCTTCTTAATTGCAATGCATGTGCACCTGTTGGGCGTGGGAAGTCCTGGAACAGTTGGGACAGAAGGTAGGGGGGCTGCGGCATGGAGGAGAACAGGTAAGAGCTGTCTTTAGAATCAGACGGACATGGTTCTGACTCCCAGCTCTGTCTTTAGAGCTGTGTGACCTAGTACAAGTCACTTAACTTGTTCAAACCCCAGTTCTTTATGTGTAACATAGCGATAGTATTTCCATCAGAGGTCATTGTGAGGAGTAAGAGAGATAATATAGGATGTCCATAGAGCCAGAAGCGTAGACGGTATTCCTTTTTGCAGATCGAAAATGTCTTTGCTGACTTCATGTGCCCAGGATTATGGTCACCCTGCACATGTGAGCACTTATCCCTTGGCATAGAGCAAGCACTCAATAAAATGCTACCTATTATAAGTAAGGTGGCAAAATGAATGCATCTTAGAATGAAGAGGTATTCTGCCTCTTTTTAGTAATGGGAATATATTTAATTCTTCTGGGACTGCCAATGGAATTACGGGCAAATGATTTGTATATTAGTATAACGGAGGGAAAAAGTGATGTAAACCTCAGCCGTGCTCTGGAAGGTGGATGCTCCTTATGGGTGTTTAGTTCTGCAGGTCCTTGCTATGGATGGAGAAGGCAGCCATTTTGTTTTCCCAAGACTTGCAGTGTGTCTGGAGTTGAGTTGGAGCATAGGACTAGAGAGAGCTGAAATCGTCTTGGTGATGCAGGGAGAAGAGTCCTTGGGGAAGAGGCAGTGGCAGTGAACAGAGGAGCTGGGAGGTAAGGGGCAGGGTGACTTCAGCTGACACTGAGGTATATCCAATGTCCATCCAGGACAGTCCACAGGTGCATCTCAGTGTCAATCCCTACCTTACCACTGAGCCAGGGATGCACGCTGCCAGTGAGTGCCAAATTGTAGACTCATAATACAGAGAGCCATAAACAGACCTAGCAGGGGCTGTGATAGACCTTGGAATAGCATCTAGAGTGAAAAGAAAGTTGTGGAAATGTCTTTGAAATCAGCTTCACCATGATTAAGGGCAGCAGGAGGTTTAAGACCAAAGGTTTTGGATAGAAATACAGACAGAAAGCCAGGCAAAAAGGTCCCTGGAGGTTGGCCAGTAAGCCAGCACCCACAGACAGACTATTTAAATGTTGAAGGCTTTTTTGAAAGGACAACAGAGGATGTTGATGGATTTGCTTGGTCTAATCAAAGATTCTCAAGGCTGTCCATTTGTTCAAGTGGAGTCTGCTACAGGCTAAGCTCATTCTGGGCACCAGCGATCAGTCAAGTGGCCCCACGCTCTCAGAAATGAGTGTTCTTTCAGGAAACAATGCACAGGGCCTGGGAGGACATTCGGAATGGAGGCTGGACTGTGCCGTGGAAATGCTGCAGGAGGGGCCACCTGAAGGAGGAAAAATGATGGAGAGTGATGGAGTCAGTGGACCCTCGTATTACTGGCTACCTGCTCTCAAGCCCCTTGGGGTCTGTGGCCAACTGCTTAACAGGACTAAAGTAGATTCTCAGTAATGAGTCCAACTTTTGACTGTGCTCCATCAGAAAGGACCAAAAAACATTGCACATGTAGAGAGATTGGAAAGATCTTTGCAGAGAGGCACAGAAAGTTGGCATTGAATGGAGAAAGGAAGCTCAGAGTAAGGAGTTCCTGGGTTTATTAGGAGAGAGATTATGCTCGAGAGACCTGACTGCTTACAGGGCATGGAAGACCACTGCATCCCCGCTGTTAGAATAGTTAACTCAGGGGGAATAAAAGAGTAGCTGGGGCAAGAAGGGAGCATCGCTTATGCTCATAGAATAGCCAGAATGAGCTTGGGGAGACAGAGTTGCCCCGGTGTGGGGAAGTGTGGCCAAGTAGGCCACGCCTCCCACCATCCCCCGCCCAGGCACTGGGTCCGGGACTGCGCCCACATGTTGGCTACTTGCGTGGAATAACCAGCCAGACGATCCTCATCACCAAATTGTCATCAGTGGGAGGAGACTGAGCTTGCTTCCGAGATGGCCAGGCGTGCCAGCGCTGGCCAGCGGCCTGGCCAGCTCCAGAAGTGAGTGCTCACGGGGAAAGCTGATGGGAAATACCTTTGCACTCAATGACACAGAAACCCCAACCGTCTGCTTTTTGTGTGTGGAAAAGAGATATTTTTCTTGACAAACTGTGTCCATGTAGAGAATCTAACACAGTTTATGAAAAAGCAACGTCCCTAAAACAGATGAAGAAATGAGAACAATGTCAGAGCCAGCCTGACCCTCTGAAAAAATTGGCCATTCTTAGGAACGTTTCTCTCCCGTTTCTATAAGCAGAACACTCTGAAGGCAAGATTACGGAGCGCCCGACATCCTGTTTTCTTCCTCACTACGCCCCGACCATGATAGAGTCAGAGACAGAATATGCTCTGGAAATGGGAGATAAGGATGAGATCAGATTCTTCTAAACAGTATCATTCATTCCCTTCTCTGGGTTTTGCCATGGCCACACTGTAGCCTGAATGGTTCAAAAAGAACAATCTTGAGCAGCTTTTTATGGACATTCTTATCTCTATTAAACCAAGGAGAGAAACGCAGGCATGCCCGAAGCTTCTCCATTCTGCCTTCCCAACTCACAGCTTTGTCGGGATGGGAATTCCATTCCGAGTCCAGCACACTTTGGCAGGACACTCTGCTGGGACCCTCAGCCCCACTACTCCAGTTTCAAAGTCCCTGGTGTTTGGACTCCCTTTCCGGCTTTGTTGTCATGCCTCCTTTTCAACTCCAGTTCTCCTTTCTTCAAAGCCAATAAAGATACTCTCATCGGCCACGAAGGTGTGACCCCTATCGAAATAAAAGCCAGAGCTTGGATTCATCTAAATCAGTGGTGTTTTGGAAACTCATAGGGACAAATGAATTATCAAAATGACGGCAGGGATGGGGTGTGTGTGCTGCTGACATTTAGTGACATGGGGACAGGATGTTTTAGCCCTGTACAATGAAAAATTGCCACACCTCTGCTCCGCTTTCAAATATTCCCTACTGAACACTCACACAGGCTAAAAAAAAAAAAAAATTATATTTATGATCATTTGAAACTAGAATTACAACCTTTCTAAAAATACGTATACCCTTTTATGTATAAACATGAAGTATTTTGTATAGTTTGAGTGATGCTCTATTTTTCAGGAATATTGTGTAAATCAAGGGAAGGCTGTACTTTGTTTCATTTGGAACTTGATCAGAAGTTGCTCCCAGTTAAAACATCGCACCACCAGTTCCAACACAGCTGGTAGTACTTCCTGTGCCAGCACAGCTCAGCACGCTCTAGGTCTGTGTTTGCAGCCCCCACGTTCACGGCGACTCTGCATCTGGTTGGTAGGAGTACTCAGGCCTGAGCATCTGGCTATTGAAATACACCTCATGTTATTATTCGTTACTTGCCTTTTACATGCTTTATGTTATGGTTCGTCCATTTTATGAGCTTGAAAAAAATTCTGTGTCTGGCTAGGTTGAATTTTATTTTAAGATAGTAAAGGGCACATTATAAGAGATCCATCCGAAGAGGTATCGGCGCTGGTTTGATAGGGCTGAGACTGGCTGGCCTAGAAGTTCTAGAAGGCCCATCAGGGTCCTTTATGGCTATAAATGATTTGCTTTATCAGTGAGGACAAGAGGGTGACAGAAAGGCATTTACCCTTTTTCTTGGACTTTCTGTCTCTCCTCCTTCCCTCCCTCCTCCACCCCAAATTTGCATTGCTGCCCAGTGCTGCAAAATGGGACAAGAGCTTTAGCGACTCTGTAAATGTCCTCGTTGGAATCAATGAACAGGCCTTGCCAACTTCCTGCCTCGGTCCCTTCATGACAAGAAGCAGTTTTCACGCTTTCCTCATCTATATTTCACCCCTTGTGCTGTGGCACCCGTGTGGGGGTCAGGCATCTGGACCGCAGCTGAGGGCATGAAGTTCACCCACTTTGAAAAATGTAGAAAATCTACATATTTGACAGGTAAGCTACCGCCGCCTCCTGATTTCCTGTGGGCTGATAAAGATAACGCTACACTAAGGGACCCCTATATTTTGCTTCTTATTTGGAGCCTTTAAAACAAAACCATTGCTGCTTTTTACTTTTACCCTCCTTGCCAGATTTAAATTTTATCTTTGATTTAAGCTAACATCCTACCTCATTTCTGCTAGTGATATGGCTATTTTGTGCAGTGTAGAGGAAGTGCCTGGTGAGATAAATAGGAATGTATATCTACAATTTTGGTTTCATAGAAATTGGCGCTTTTCTCCTACAGTATTTACTCGGTTTTCCAATTATAATTTTGATCTTCGTGGTAGAAGTTTAGATCTTGTAGCTGGAAAGGCAGATTTTCACCTCATTTCTCTTCATTTACATCCATGTTGTATTATTTCAACATAATCACACTGGAGTCGAATGATTTATGTTTATAGTATGCCATTTATATTTGAAAATGTGCATATAGATATTGCAATAATTCTAATAACTGCATTTCGCTCTATTTTCAGTGGCAGGAAAGTGTAATATTCCACCACATTGAGTTACAAAAGCTACATAATGTAATCTTACTGGAACATTTATTCAGTGCCTAATCTGTGCACTGTCAAAAATTTTTCATTGTTATTGGAAAATTAAGACTGTAACAAGCCTTGCATTGGTATATACGTAACTGTTTTACATTTCCAGTAGTTAAAGCTAACATAATAAATAATTCATTTTTCTGTCTTTGTTAGAGTAATGATTCAAAACAAATCTAGGAGATTTACATTCATATTTGAGTTCTGCTAATTGCACAGAACCATAGCTTTCAAAAGAGGTTTAACATATGTTCTTATATCTCTTTTCGAGGCAGAGTGCCATACTACAGACAACCAAAACTGTCTATGTGAGATATTCTAAGCATTTGCTCTTTGGGGCAGACGAAATCAATTATGCTGAGGGAGGCTCCACTCTGGAGTTGGCAAAATGTATCTGGGGTCTGACAAATTTTCCAGGATATCAGAAGATCCTGTCGTAACTAACACCCCCTTCCAATGACTACACAATTGTTCTGGTTACTATCACAGAGTAACGAGTTACCTCATGGTTTCTGTGGGCCAGGAACGCAGGGAAGGGCTTGATCAGGCAGTTCTCTCTACAGATGCAGTTAGACAGTGGCCGGAATCCCCCACTCCTAGTAGGCATCTGGAACAGCCAGGGGCTGGGCAGACACTCTCTCTCTCTCTGTGCCTGTGGCCTTAGGTGTCTTCACCTGCTCTCTCCCTGTGGACTAGCTTGGGCTTCCTCACAGCATGGTGGCTGCCATAATAAAAGCAGTCCAAGTGCCCCAAAGCCACCATGCTGTGGCTGTGCACTTTGGCACCAGGCTTACAATCCCTCTCCACCTATGAAGCCCTGTGGCAGCTGCTCTTTTCTTTTCTTTTCTTTTCTTTTCTGTGGCCTATCACACAGCAATATGGCAGCTGCTTTTGCACAGAGCTGCGATCCCTTGTTTCTGCTACTCCAGCCCAAATGGCATTGATGCATCCAAAAATGACAGCAAACTTCTGAAGAAGAGGCCCTCAGGCAGTTTACTATCTTTGGCAAAGGACCAGAACTCTGTGTTAATGTAAGTGATCATACACGACATGGTGCAACACCATCTTTCAATGGGGCTAAAATATATTTTCCGTAATTTCCTCTATGAATATTGATACCAATTTCATAGCAGTGAATAGATGTAATTGTGTGGAATGGGTTAGACAGAAATGTACAGGAAATATGTAAAAATTAAATATGTCATATTTAAAAACAACTAATATCAATGTTCTGACGCTTTCCCCTCTGTCCTGCATCATTCATTTATTCATCAAAAGTACGGATGCATCCGTGTGCTAGTCACTGTGCTCAATGCACCTGGCTGCCCAGGATAAAATTGTGGGAGTTGCTTGATTCCTGATTGTTTCCATACCCTGCAAATCCTTTTGAGACTTTTAAAAATAATGTCTGTATTAATTTGAAGTCTTTCAGTTGGAAGTGTCAGAATTTATTGGCTTGTATAACTTGGATAACTAGGGTGGCACAACTGGCTTCAGGAACCCAAGTGAGGTTGCCAGTTCTCTCTCTGTCCTCCTGTCTCTTGGTTCTGTCCTGCCTGTGGGTTGGCCTCATTCCCATCTGCCACCGATAGATTTCCCCAGCACTGAAGGCGGCAGCTGCTATCTTCCACCTCTGTGCCGGAAATGGCAAGGCTTCCGTTTCTCCTGTTCTAGACTCAGAATTCGATGGGCTTGGCTTGTGTTCTATGCCAGCACCCTGGAGCCAGTCCCCGAGGCCTTTGGAACGGGGATAGAACCGCTCGAGCAGAAGGTGAGATGCTGTGCAGAGAACGCTCAGGTGCAGACAGCAGTGGCTCTCAGACTCGCCTCTTCTTTCTGTTCGAATTGCTATGGCCTTGATGCTGGGACTAGTCTTGCTGCCTCTGGCCTCGCCTAACTCTGGTTCAGATTATATCCCATCAGTGGATTTGTCTTCTCAGCACGTCCCTTTAGCACACCACTCCTCTTCTTAGAAACTATCCAAGAATCCCCTGTCCTCCGGGATGCAATCCCCACCGCTCGTGACAGCCTGGGGCCTCTGTCACACTCAAATCTGCCCGCCTGCCAGCGTACTCTCCCACTCCTTCCCTTCACATGCTCTCCTCGGCCCCACGGTCTGGCTCCCTCCCATCAGACTGCAATATTCCGACCCCTGTGTCCTGCTCCCAGTTTTCCTGACCTAGAAGTCCCAGCTTGCCTCTGTTTCTGAGTCTTACATGTCACGAGAGATCCTCTCAAGTCCCTCCCTTCGCAGGAAGCCTCTCACACCAGAGAAAAGGGTGGGTCCTTAGTTCCCCAGGTAAATCCTGTAATTCCACAGACGCTTTCTCACAGAACTCACTTCGCCCTCTCTAATTTTGTTTGTTGTCTCTTTTTTTTCTTTTTGACTTTTTATATTTGAGAAGTCTAACAAAGTGTCCATGAACAGGCAGGAAAGGCACACAGTGTCAGCACCTCCGGGACTCTGCGCAGAGCAAGCTCACTCCAGACTTCATCACGGATTCTGTGAGAATATGAACAGATTTGTGGGGGGGCCCTTGACCTCATCTGCCGCCCCCACGAGTGCCCTGACAGGCTCCTTGGCGAAAGTGGGTCTGGGTTGCGTGGGCAGCTCCAGCCCAGGGCGAGTCTGAGACACAGAACTAAGTAGCCGCGGGATCCAGAGGAGGGTAGCTCAGACAATTTTACCATAATTTCCTTTCAAAATGTGAAACAATGAAAGGTCAGGAAGGACATTTGACAAATGAAAGAGAATACGTTGTTAACAATTCTTCATTTAAGTTAGCAAACTTGGATAAGGGATGCTTTGATGGATTTAAGTACTCCTTTGGAACATTTTCTTCTGCTATAACAATCCATTCCATTGTGTTACAAAGTAATTATAATCACCACTTAGCATCCCAAGTCAGAGCAGGAGAAAAGAAATATTAAGAGCAAGAAGTATCAGAAATATCTTACATGCTGGCTTTCTGCTTTTTAAGAACTAGAAAGCAACATCTCTTTATACCGTGATCAATGGAGCAAACGCTCACAATACTGGTGGTATGATTGTATTCGGAAGATGCGCCATAGAGAAGTGTAACGCTGAAAAGGAAAGGGCTCAGTGGAGAACCCATCTGGCAAAGGAAAGCGTCTCCCTGGTCAAGAGCAATTCGTGACGGAGTAAAACAGAGACACGAGCCTGGAGCCTCTGTTGAAAGCGCAAGTTCACTGCTGGGGAGGTGTCCTGGGAATCTCACTTGGACAATGCCCCTGCCTTTGAGAGAGAGGGGGTGAAAGGACAAAAGCCAGGGCTAGGCCAGTGGCTTTCACAGACCTGGAAGGACAAGAGACCATGATTTTACACAACCAGAGAGCAAATTCTAGACCAATTCCACATTCTAGCGTATGAATGAAGTTCCAGGAAATGCCAGGGAAGAAAACAAAGGCACATGCACCTCAAGGTTTCACATCGATTTAGGAGGAAGGAAAAGTGTCTGTGGTTGTGAAATTAACGAATGCTGTCTGCAAGCTGAGACTGGCCAGAATGTGCCAGACCCTACAGTACAGTTCTCACACACGAGTGCGTAGTCTAGATGTTTTCTCTGGCATAGACTTCTTGCATACAATTTCTGCAAAAGTATTTCCCCAATGTTCTGATAATTAATAAAACTAATAATTGGGGTCAGAATTCATGAAAGATAGCACAGAGAATGAAGCACAGCAGCAATCCATTGTGGAATAGAAATGATACCCTTGGGGTCTAGCCCAGGCAGGTCTGGAAGGCACATGTAAGTTACATGGAAAGGTGGCCCAGACTCCCACATCACACACTTCGTTGCACCTGACCTTTGCCTTTAGTTCACACCTATGTGCTCTTGGCAACCCCCTTTAGCCAAATTAAGAAAGGGGAAAGAGCTTAGGCAGACTTGCTGGCACATTGGCATTGTATTTGTGCTGGCAGAGCAGACACCTGCTGCATTGCAGCCTCCCTCCGGGGCTTGAATGACTGCAGGGATGTTCTCCCGGTGTACAGAGATTTCAGCAGCTGTGTGGCTGTTCATTTCTAATGAGTGCAGGTTATAAAGGGACTCCTGGTCAGTAGCAATGGTCAGGCTAGGTGACCAGAAGCCTGTAAGGAATAAGATTGCAATATCGGAGAGAGGAAATGCAGCAGAAGAGGTTTTCGATGAGTCTATGGGATCCTTGTGCTCATGGAAAAGCACTCACTACAGAGGAGGCTCTCAACAAGTAGGTGGACAGTATGATTCTTCATGCGAACTTCAGCTGGGTCTGTTCTCTGTCACCCTGGTGCCAGAGAGTGCAGTAAAGGTTCCAGGAAACTTGAAGCTGTGACTACTACCAGGTTACTTTGGGCTCCTCAGGCCAGGAAAGCAGCAGGCAAAAAAAAGGAGCTACTTATGCAGGGGTCCTCAAACTACAGCCCGCGGGCCACATGCGGCCCGCTGAGGACATTTATCCGGCCCGCTGGGTGTTTTTGCTGCTGCTGCCTGTCCTGCTTAGGAGCTGACTCGTCCCGGGCCCACAGTGAGCATGTGTGGAATGTGCGCCGCACTCTCCAATGGCCCTCCAATGGTCTGAAGGACAGTGAACTGGCCCCCTGTTTAAAAAGTTTGAGGACCCCTAAATGGTATTGGAGGGAGCATTCAACTCTGACAGCTCATCCTCATCTTCATCACGTGGGCCAGACCTGAGCTGAGAGAAGGGAGAAGCTTTCAACCAGATTTGATTGAAGACACATGTGTCTAGACTAACTTATCCCTGAAAATTATCCCATCTACATGAGTCTCTTGTCATGAAAACCTAGGGGATACTTCTGAGATGGCATTAAGGTTGGAAAATTGTGAAGGCTATGGTTGGAGAAAAATAAAACCATTTTCTGTTTGTATGTCATCTAGTTGAGCCTTTTCAACAAGCCAGTTATTAGCATATTATTCAGAAACATGGAGGAAAATCTCAGAAGAAACACCTAGAAGACAAAAAAGAGTTTATCTCCGGGGAGCATGATTTGGAGTTAGAGAAGAATTATTTTTTCCATTATGATCTTTGTGGTGCTATATGATTTTGAAAACTGCATACACATGAGACTTCGATAAAAATAAAATTTT
The DNA here is from genome assembly GCA_008086735.1 of Cheirogaleus medius. Lineage (NCBI taxonomy): Eukaryota > Metazoa > Chordata > Mammalia > Primates > Cheirogaleidae > Cheirogaleus > Cheirogaleus medius. Next base: position 19,824,154 of record VBSM01001562.1, on the reverse strand, counting down.
ATTTAAAGAAAGCATAAATTCTTATGTGAAAAGGAGCCAGGGGAAAAGTTGACATAGAGAATATAAAAACACAGAATGATCCTGTACTTAAAATTATAGAACATAATTTTTGAACAACATAGCCCTTGCTATGGTTTGAATGTCCCCTCCAAAACTCATGTTGAAATTTACTTGCCAATATGATGATATTAAAAGGTGGGGCCTTTAAGAGGTGATTAGGCCACAAGGACTCTACCCTCATCAATGGAGGAATGCAACTATTGAGGGAAGGGGTTAATTATCTCAGGAGTAGGCTTCTGATAAAAAGGATGAGTTCAGCCCAATTTTCTCTCTCTGTTTCATGCACTTGCTTCTGCCTTCTGCCCTTCTTCCATGGGATGATCCTCACCAGATACCATCACCAAGCTCTTGGACTTCCGAGCCTCCAGAACAGCAACTCAAATAAACTGTTCTTTATAAATTACCCAGTCTGTGGTGTTCTGTTATAGCAGCAGAAAATGGACTGAGATAGCCCTAGTCTAGGTTTCTTCATCTAGAATACATGGATTTGGAATCCTCATATGAACTTCAAGGGTACATGAGTATCCTTGATTCTCTATACACAATGCTGTATACATATGTGTTGTTAGGGAGAGGAGGAGATCTTTAGCCTTCATCAGATTTTTAAAATTCAGAAAAATGAATAAGAACGAAACTGATGTCATTTGTGCAGAATAACAACAAAGGAATTTGTACATTTTTGATATACATGTTTGATAAAAATAACTGGAACTATACTCTGCAACATGCTGTATACTGTAGTTACCCCTCAAAGGATTAGTGGAACTGGGTGGGAATCAATGCCGGCTTTTACTTTACACATACTGCTTGGATTTTTTGAATGATGAGAATATACCAGACCTTATTTATTATGTTAAAATTTTTACACTACTAATCTCATTGATTCTTTTCACTTTACAGTTGACAAAATGAGTTTCAGAGTCATGACCTAATGGTCCAAGTCACACATGTTATTGGCAGAGGTGAGACAAGAAGAGTTCTCCTGCATCCTAGGCCCAAGCTTGTTCAGTATCCCCAGGGCATTCTGAGCTGGTTTAAAGGGTGCTCTACCACCCTTTGGGTTGATCCCTCTGCCAGGCACATTTTAAACTATTAAGCTGCATTATGTTTGCACATGCACATACAGTTATACAGGCGAAATAGTCTTACAAATACCATAACAATACCATCACCACTTCTTACATAAAAGAAATTGATTCACACAGATTTCAGGGTCAGAGGCATTCCAGAGCTTTGATGTTTGAACTCTTCTTATTCTACTAAATCATGCTGCTTGTTCAGTATGAGCAGTACCTCTAAAATATAACTGCTGAGGATCAGAAAATACTAACAGGCAACACTCTCTTGAGTAAGGAAGAGTAGGGACTCTGGAGTCATATGACTAGCTTTGAATCCTTTTACCACATACTTGCTGTGTGACTTGTGCCAAGTCGTTTAACCTCCCTGAGCCTCAGTTTTCTCATCTACAAAATGAGATTATAATCACAATAATACCACTTCTTAGGATTATTGCAATAATGTGTAAAAGCACTTAGCTCTGTGCCTGGCATAATTTAATGTTAGCTGTTATTTTTCTTACTAGGTGATTCTCAAAAGAAGATCTCCTTTTTAGGTGCAGAACCCCTTTATTCAAAAACAGGAACTCTTATGTGTGGAAATGGAGAGTGCCAGAGAACACCTGTGCAGATGAAATTTAAGACCGTGTGTTCCTGATTAAGGGCAAGGTGCCAAAGAGGAACATTTCAGGGAGAAACTCCTCCCTGCTGTCCTCTTCCCATCATGGCCAGTTCCCCCGTGGACAGATCTCTTGTTGCTCACTCACCTTATAATTTCACGGGGGAGGGGGGAGAAAGACATAACAGATGCTGAACCTCCAAAGAGCAGCTGAGGGAACAAGGAAAACTTTAAACTCTCTTCCAATCATAATCAATGGTACTACATTTATTAGAGGGCACTTTCCAAGATACCCTTCCAACTCCATCAGCCTCTTCACAGCTGTGACAATCACATGCCTTCCTGCCACAGAGGTTCTTCAACTTCAGGGTGTACCAGTAAAAATAGAGTTTCCTGGGCTGTGTCCCTTGAAATTTTGATTCAGGAACCTAGCATGGTTTTTGCTAACTGAATTCCCCAGTGTGCCTTTTGACCACCTGCTTCAGAGTCACCTGTGGGTTTAAAAATGTAGCGCCCTGGATGATCCTGATACACATGTGTGAGAACCACTGGAAAAGACCTTTGCAGACTTGGCCTCTTCTGAGGCAGATTAAATAGGCAACAAGGTTACAAGGAGGCATTGTGCTGCAACAACCTAGGTGCAGAGGGAACTGGATTATAGCAATTCCTCCTTCCCTTGACCAGTGGGGGTCAACTCTCAGAGGCTAAAATACGGTCTATTCTTCACTGTTGGAGTCTGATTGTCTATTCTTCACTGTAGGAGTCTGATTTAGAAACTCCAAGTTAGAATCTTCATTCCCTCCTTGAACAATCAGACCATTGATCCAAGAGATTCTTTATGGTGTTGATTTATCAAATAAGTCACATCAATCTAGGATTAGCCCAGTCAAGAATCATGTGTTATTTATTGATAACTTTAGTTAAGGAGAGCTCATAAAAATTTCAATACTTGCCTAACACAAGCAGAGGGTAACATTTTTATGATGCAATAAACTCATCCTCAGCATGGCAGATAAGCTTGCCTGAGTGCTAACAGATCCTTGCAGTGATCAAATTTGCACTGTTCAACATTTCGAATAAAATTACTATAGTGAAAACCTTTTTGCACAGGCTAATGAGATTTTAAGTGAGATCAACCAGAAGGCAGATCCAATCGCTTACATAAGGATTAGTACATAACTCAGGACTCTCTGGTTTAAAAAATAGACTGTTCAATAAGAAAAACACCAACAATCCAATAGCAAGATGAGCATGGCACTTGAAAAAAATGCTCATCTTCACTCATAATAAAAGAAATGTAAACTTCAAGCAACCATTTTTTACCTCTCAGACTGGTAAATGTCAAGAAGTATGATAGGCAAGGGTCTTGTATGTCGTTGCTGAGAATATAAATTAAAAGAAAGCTTTTGGAGGGAAGTTTGACAATTTCTATAAAAAATTTAAGTGTGATGAAATAGACTCAGCAAAGTTGCTTTTAGGAATTTTTTATTCTTTTAGGATGTATTTACAGTGATAACTGCTGTAGCATTTGTGTTGGTTATAATTGCAAATATCTGGAAACAATCCAAATGTTCATGGGTAGGCTACTGGTTAAATATGCTTTTGTATTTCGACAGAACAGTATTCAGCCACTAAATACAAAGGGCTACATCTCAACAAACTAATATAGAAAATGTTCCAAGATCTATAGTTAAGTGGTGGACACTGAAAGTTACCATAATGTTGCAGGCACTGTTCTAAATCTTTTACATCTATTAATTAAATCACTAAATCAAATGAAGTAGTACCATTAATATCCCGGTTTCTGTGATGAGGAAACTCAGGCCCAGAGAGTTTAAGTAACTTGCCCAAGGTCATATACCTACTATACAGCAGAGCCAGAATTTGAACCCAAACTCTAGAGTCCAGAGTTCATGTTCTTAATCACAAGATGTGTATAGTATGCTGCCCTTAGTGCAAAAAACATATTTGCCTCTACACATGCATACACATAGTAAACTTATATATGCAGAGAATCTCTCCTGGAGGACAAATGTGAAAACAATGATTCAGGTTGTCTTTGGGATGATGAATTAGTGTCTACAGGTCAGTAGGAGGGAGACACTTGACCTGTGTTTCACCCTTCAGATTTTTCATTTGGGCTTGCGGATATATTCATATAATCTTCCTATGTCCACCAGTTCCCACTAAGAAACAATCAGATAGCAACATTAATAACAGATCATAACCTGTACCATGTAGGTCACAGAAATTGGGGTGACTCTAAGGTGGGGTACAGGGACTGAGGGATTTTGTATCTTCACACTTCCAATCCTTCTTTTTTTAAAATAAGGAATTTTATAGACAGAATTAAAATTGTGTTTGCCATAGATTATGGACAGCTAGAGGATTCTGATTTTATCTGCTTTGTTTTTCCCTGGTGAGGGAATAAATCTTCCTTGAGACTGTTTATTTTCAAGCATAGACCATTTTCCTAATAGTCTTCCTCAGGTGGATCCCTGATTGAGCATGGAAATCCCAGAGGGAGATTTACTGAAGGTCCAAGGACATTTATGGGAAGCATTAGAGGCCAGTGTGGTGGTTTTGGACGCTCTGATTCCAGCAAACATCTGTTTTGCCCATTTTAAGCTTCGGTGCTTGTGTAAACAAAAATGTAAGATTAAGCAAACCATGTACCCAAGCAAATGCAACCAGGTATAGAGCTTCCACAGCCACACAAAGGAATGGTAGGGCAAACCAGATCATCCAACAGTCATTGGGGAAGAAGAGCCAATTGTTCCAAACCTGCTGAGTTGAGAGAATACCAGTTTTCTTTGGCCTCAGATATCAGCACCGAAGCTTCAGCTTCCTCAAGAGTACGCTCTGTGTGTAGCTCTCCAGGGTGTCTCACTTAAGCTGCAAGCCAGGAAGAGGCACTGCCTCAGCTGCTCTCCCCAAAGGTTGGACACCATCAGCAGCAGGTGTTGCTCCCACCCTCACGTGAAACCAAGGCTCTATCTGGAGCCTCTAAGTCCCTAAGAAGGGAAAACCTGAAGACCTACAGGAGGCATAAACTGGTTCTGAGTTTGTCTGATTGCAACTGAGAGAGAGAGAAGCATTCTGGGGCTTCACTTCTCTACAAGATGCTTCTCAAAGACCTTTTCAGAGCAAACTCTCAGAGGTAATCAGAAACTTTGTGGTGACCCTGGAACATTTCAGTCCCATGAGGAATTTCCTAAAGACACAGGGCCACTAGATGTACCCTCTCGGTAAATCCAGGGGAACCCTCTCAGGAATCCAGAGGAACATGGGCTATAAATACCCAAAAGACTGGCCTTGCTCATTGAAATGTGCTCACCACCTTCCCTCCTACAAGTGAATCCATGTGTATTTTTGAAGCAATCTGCCAGCCATTGCTCTATCTTCCATCAACCACTTGCTCACCTAACCTTATTCTAATCTCTGCCTCTTATTTCTGGTATGGGTTCCATTTCTCTGGAGCTTTCTTGGTGCCTTGTTAGTGCCTCTAATTGCAGCTGACCATATCTGAGACTGCCAGGTAGCAGCTTGTGGTAGTGGTGAAGTGTAGACTCTGGAGTCAGATGCCTGGGTTTAAAGCTTATTTCTACCATGTATCAGCTGGGTGACCCAGGGCCAATTTATTCATCTCTCCCTGCCTCAGTTTCTTTATATGCTTTATCTGTAAAACGGGGGTGTCGTAGCACCTATGTCATAGGGTTGATTTAAGAGTGTAAATGAGATAATGTATATAGTTGACAGCATTTTTTCATTTTGGATTTACATGAAGAGGAAGTAAAGCATCGGTAAAAATTTTAAAACAGGAGGAAGACATTCTTGGTAGTAAAACACTGGCTTGGATTACTAAGAAAAGGCATGGAATTAACTTGGAATAGAATATTCTCTTGAGATAATTTAGGTGTTTTAACTTGGTGATAGTCAATGGAATGACCTCTCACTCTCCCTTCTAGATTCTCATCTATTTCTTGACTGCTTACAGGCTGTATGGTGGGGTCAGAAGAAACCCAAAGTCTTGCTGTCTTGGCAGTGGGAAGCCAGAAGTTCTATGAGCTAATAATCTCCCAAATGTGCCACTTAACAACCGTCGGCTGAAGGGTAGGGACAAGAAGACAGCTTGAGAACCACGCCCCTCTTCTGCTCCATCCTTATGTTTCTGTTGCACAAATGCAGCAAAATGAGTAGCAATATTTTCATTGAAAACATGCCTCATGCAAATCAGTTTGGTAAATATGGAATTTAGCCTTTATAAAAGAGCACCTGTTCTCCCCCCCTCAATTCCTCCATTTAATTTTTGCATTCAGATGTGCTCTGCTCTTGCGTAAGCCTAGTCCCATACACTACTGCGAGAACAGACTTGCTAGTTTTGAATCCAGTCGAACACATACCCCTATTTTCCAAGAAAAATCTTCTCTAAAATTTAGAGGCACCTGCATGTTGGTTTTCTAGTGGGCCCGAAGAATATTTCCACAGTAGACAGACACATTGACATTTTTAAAATATGAGAACATTCAGAGTTGATATGGACTCTCTGTGGATGAGGAGAGGACAGCGGGCAGAGAGAAGGGGCATTCCTGGGCTACCCAAGCCCTCAGTGCCCGGAAGTGGTTCTGATCTCCCCTCTGTGGTGTGGTAATTGTTGGGTTAACTGCTCTTCTCTACTTAGGAGCTGGGATTTTAACCCAGTTGTGGCTTGTTCTGGGTGGTTTCCTTTTTCCCTCACCATCAGAGGGATATTTTAAAATCACAAACAGAACCTGGGGAGAGGAGGCCCAATTTGACACCTTTGAACCTTGATGGGGCCACTTTATAGATTCAGATTTAGAGGGATTGTTGGGTGGGGATTTGCAACCCAGGAGAGCCTTTTAGTGCCTTTCATAGAGGGACACAGAATCAGAGTTTCCTGAAATGGCGTTTTTTGTGTGAGACCTGTCAATAGAAATATCAAACTGTGAATATACAATTGAACTTTATTATCCCCTTTGATTTTGTAACTACATAGGTATGACAGACAGAAGCTGATTTTAAAAGAAACTCACAATTGCCAGCGTGTCCCTTGTATGAATCCCACGGCTGGAAGTTTTTCTGTAAATCGGCATCTTCAGGTAGGGGCTGTGCAGGTGCCTCCCACTGACTCTTGAGATACGTTTTAATTAAGGAACATGACATCTCTTGGCTTTCTGCTACAGAGAGGAAGTGCCCTTGTGTTCTGAAATGCGGCTCTAGAGATGCCATTGTGAGGCTCCATATTTACCCTGTACAACTTTCATTTCAAAGATTCTTATTTTGTGAGCCAAAGGGTTTTTTTTTTCTTTTCTTTTCTTTCTTTCTTTTTTTTTTTCCTTTCTGGTTATCCCTGAAATGGACTGAACCTGAAATTCAAGAGTCAAGCTGTGTTCTTTCTGCCTCTGACATCGTTAGAAAGCCAAAAGGTGGGAGCTGGCCTTCAAACGGTTGGCCTCAAAATGAAAATCTTACCCCACTGAGGGATTCAGAGAGTTGGAGCCAAGGTCTCCTCTCACCTGCAGTATCAGGAGGTCAAACCAGAGGACCATACTCTTCCTGGTGCTCTCAGTGGCTTAAAGTGACAGGAAGTATGGCTCCTCACACAGCCCGTGTTCCACATTAGTTGTCTAATTCTTTCCTCCCTGAAGCCTACATCCTGGTAAAAGAGAATTTCACAGACTCTTTGTGAATGAAGTTGTTACTAAAGAAGCTTTCAATTTAAACCGTTTGAGTGGAAGTTGCTAGAAGTAACACAGACTGTGACCTAGCTAAGGGTCATGAAAACCAAGGCCAAGATAGTAAGAGTGACCTGAAACCAGGCATTTGATCTATTTCTGCATCTATACAATGAGGAGGCTAGACCAGGTGATCTGTAGAAAGGCCTTTTTGGTTCTAAGATTCTACAACTATAGTTAGATATTGAAGAATTAATGGAGACACTGAGGAGTATAAAATGTAGCCATTGCCGAGGATGTCCTGCAAAATGATGACAGGACTTCCCTCTGGAAAGAGTGGACTAGGATTGAGGTGACAGACAGGGGGATTTTTATCTGCAATTTTTTAAAAGATTTAAAATGGGCCACAATGTGCCCCCTTCCCAATGAGTTGCAAAACAATGCATATGGTATGGTATTGTGCCCACACTTACAGCTATTCTATACATTTTATACAGGCATACATATAGACATAAGGTGTACAGAAAAAGCTATGGAAATATATGCACCAAGCTGATAGCAACTTCAGTAGGTGGAAGGTGTGTGTTGGGTGATAATGGTTAACTTTAGATTTACTTACAATACTTCAAGGTTTTAGAGAAAGATGTACACTCACATATTTCTTATGTAATGAAATCATGTATAAGGTTTAACAGCAAAGTCCATGTATGCATCTGTGTGTATATGCATATATGTACACATACACACAACATCTTTGCCCAAAATAATAATCTGTGGTATAAATGGAGAAATTTCAATTTAGTGAACACTCACCAACTGGAAAATAATCCTCAGTAAAGCTGTCCCTTCCAGCAGCTCAGCTCACCTCCTCCAGGCCTCCTTCCCACACTCCTGTGCTCAACTTGGCCTTGGCCGTCTCCACTGCTGCTTTCAATAGCATCTGTGTCCTCGCCACACCTCTTCTCTCTCCCAGGGTCTCTTTGGGGTCCAGACTTATGGATCCCTGAAACCGACGCTATCCTAACATTTCATTCAAAGCTTGCACCTCAGAGGCACAAGCCCGAGCATGTTGCACTGTTTGCTATTCCTCTCCCCACGCCGCTCCTGCTTCTCTGCCATCAGCATCCCGTAGGGAAGGGGAGCCTACTGACTCGCCACGTCCCGAGACCCACTCCAAGCCACTGTGTGAGCCTCTCTAGGTGAGGGCACCAGGGATCCAGTTTGTCACCAGCACCAGGCCCAGTTAGGGGACACGGTTCTGGGGTGCGGCATGGCCCCTGCATTATACCAAGGAAAGAAAGGAAACATGTGTCTCTCCCATGTGGGATGTACTAAAAATGGCTTAGACTCTCATACACTCATAGATCCAAAAAAGAAAGCAATTTGGCACTAGGCATCAAAAACCTTTTAAAAAGCTCATAGCCTTAAAAAAATCCAGCAATACCACTTGTAGGCATCCTGATGAAAATAATCAGAAACGAAGATAAAGATTTATGCATAGATTCTCATCCCACAATTGTTCTTGGTTAAGTATGAAAATGGTTAAACGAAGTGTGATTCTTCCAGATAGCCATCCAAAAAGCTCACGGTTGTGCTTATGGCTACGTATTAAGGAAATAATTAGGAATCAGAACTGTCTCATGAGCATAGTCTTTCTATATCAAAAAAAAAAAAAAAGGAAGAGAGAAAAGGCTGAAAGAATATAGTCAGGGAAAGATGTACAGAAAGAGGGGTCCTAAAGAGAGAGCTCCCTGGTAACCACAGAGGCGGTTGACACTGCTGGGCCTCCGCCCTGCCATCCCAGCCCATCAGTACCAGAAATAAAGGAAAACTGAGCAGGCAATTTGGTTGACGATGTGGGAGGCAGAATATCACACAGCTGCTTTGCCCACAGCTGTATTGGCTTTGCCATGTTGACAGTTTGAAAAAAGAGGAAGACAAATAGGAAATAAAACCTTGTCTTGGGCTGGGAAATAGCAGCTGGGATGTGACCCACACCGGGAGTCTTGCTTTGATTAGTAGAAGTTACTGATTTAACTTGCATTGCAGACCTATAATTTCTGTCTTTTAATGGACTTTCCATTATTTGGAGTTTTTCTTCCCCTCAGGGCTTGTGTTTTTTTCAAGCCAATATTTATTTCTATATGTTTTATTCCATGCTTTGAGAAATCTCCATAAACAAAATCACTATAATGTACATTTTTCTTTGAGGATGCCATAGCCTATCCCAACTACTCTCTCCTCACCACCCCCAAATGGTAAGTAAACTCTTCTTCGTATTATTGAAAATCTAAGCTGATAGACCCAGGAAAAATGAAGTGGTAGATTAAGTGATTGTTTAGTGAACTTCAGCTGGGTAGGCAATCTGCCTAACTGACACCATAAAATGTTTTTTTCTCAATAGCTGTCCTTTTTTTTTTTTTTTTCATGGCCAAAAATATGTGAATGACAGCCTCAACTCTCCCTTTCACTTTGGCTGAAATCATCTTGTTACCGCTACTTAGGTCAGATGTCAAGTAATTAAGAGAATGATATTAACACATCAATTCTGAGAATTCACTGTTTTCTGAAAGCATCTATTTTAGAACTCTTGCAGGTGGCTGCAGCTCACAAAGCCTGTCAGATGTTACTGGATGCAAAAAGGTTCAAGGGCTGCTTGTGTTTTTCAAATGTTATCTAAGGAATCTTTTCACAAATCCCTGCTATTGTTCAACATAATTTTCGTGGCTCTTGGGGACTTAAATGCAAGTGAACAATTTTAAAGAAACCAAAATATGACAAAGGAAATAATGGCCCCCTATTATAAAGCATTCTCTTCTTTTTCTTTCCGGCCCTCCTCCACCTCTCAGCCACTGCCCTAGGCCGGCTGATGCAACTTATGTCTGAGAATGCTTGAAATTTTAGGGTTTTGACTACACTGGTTTAATAGAATAGCTGAAGCACTATGCACATATTAGATTACCATAAATTAAGGGGCTTTTCTTCTTCCTCCTCTTCTTCTTCTTCTTCTTCTTCTTCTTCTTCTTCTAACTTAACATTGAAAAGCAATATACGACTGTTGGGTCAGGCTCATTTGATTGTATTAATACTAACTTGATAGTAATTACAATCTTCATAGAGTGAGACACTCAGTGAATGTAATAGTAACACTCTATGCTTGGCCAAGGAAAACTCCTTGAAATAATTTTGATTTTTGAAATTATCAGTGAATTTTTAGAAAGCAAATAATACACATATTTCTTCCATCTCACTTTGTTGTTTTCCTCTTAATCCCCCAAAGCCTTCTCATTACTTTTTAATGTCTTGTTAGAGCTCCTCTATTTTCTGTTTTATCCTGTATATAATAACAATGATGATGATGATGATAGTTGATATTTATTAAGTAATTACTATACGCAGGCCATGGGACTAAGCATTTTACACATATTAATTCATTTAAAACTCACAATAGCCCTGTGAGGTCAATACTGGCATTATTTCCATTTTCCAGATGAGGACATTTGCCCAAGGTCCACGGCTAATAAGTGGCAGAGCTTGGTTCAGAACCTAGGATTTCAACTCCTGACAACACGCTCTTAACCACTACAGTGGATTATGAATATACATTTTCCACACTAAGAAATATTGATATGCTTTCATACCTACAAAAACAGCAATCCATTTGCATAAAAAGGGAGAATTTCCTGCCAATACCCATTAGATTCAATTATGTTTTTGATTTATAAGATTTAACACAATAGACACACGATATCACTTATATATTGAACTTCACTGTAGCTTTGACAGTATACCATTTTGTGCTTAATATAAAGTGATTTTTCATTGGTTTATTAATTTATTTCTTTAGAATTCCTTGCCTTGATTTGCCTCTAACCTTCACTTATTTCACAGTGGAAAAAACCAATTACCACTCATTTGTCAATTAAATCTAAGTATACTACACTTATGAGATCTTCATGAGGGGAAAAGAAGCGCAATTCTCCCAGCAACTAAAGCTCTTCTAAGAAGTCTGTTCCAGGGAGAATGAGATCAGGAAACGCAAACAGTGTTTTCCTTCCAATATCCCCTACAACCACTCCCACCGCCATCCATGATTTAAAGAGAAAAGGCTGTTAGTAGAGAGAAAAATGGAGACTTTCTCTGGTTTTAGCAGCCAGAATATCATATGACAAGCAGGAAGTGACTGATATCGAAACTAGTGCTGGGCCAGTCTTGCAGGCTGGAGGAGATGAGGGCATGATGCTAAAATTCAGTCTGCCAAGTAAAAAGCAGTTAGCAGCAGTCAGGGCAAAGCACCAGGTCCGCTCAGCAGCAGGACAAGAAGACAAGACCGAGCAGAGGTTAACACAAGAAACAGATTCTGTGGTCAAGTCCAAGAATAAAGGCCACAGGGCTTGACAGTGAGTCTAGGTCAGGAGTCACGGTAAAGAAGCCATGGTTCTCCATCACCCCACGCAGACCTCGGTGCCTAGGGCAGGGCCTCTTTCTCCTTCTGGGGTCCCCTTCCAGTCATGGAGCTCCATCTGCTAAGCCTGGTGGATGGCCCAGGCCTTATTGAAAAATGAGAAAAAGAAAATTAAAAAAAAGAGAGAGAGAGAAATGTTTGAGAATATAAAAGAGCTTAAATAGAACAAATTAAACTTTTGCCGATTTATTTTTTCCATGAGAAGAACCATTAGAGAAGGACAATAAGAGCTTCCTATTTATGAACTTCTGTGTCTACGGTTGGCAAGGACTCTAAGGATGGTCATTCTCTCCGCTCTGGGTGACACTGGCCCAACTGCAAGGGAACCACAGCTGTAGCACGGCATGGACATGCATATGCAAGCGAGAGGCCGGGCCGCAGCATCCAGCAAAAGCACCAGGAGCCTTCCAGTTCAGAGAGCCGTGACCTCAGGACAAAGCCAAATGCAAGAACTGAGACAAAGCATCAGTGCCTGGGAGTGAGGTTTGGTGGCAGGATGTACTGCTCAAAGCTTGCTTTGTCATCCTGAAACAAAGACGGGTGCCTCGGAGGTGCCCACTCTCTGACAAACATCCTTCACACCTCCAGCCTATTTCCTTCCCTTTTTTGACAATGCAAGTGATATTTACCAATTGGCCAATTACACAAATTAGCCGTTAATTCCAGATCTGTCCCTTCACCCTTACCATAGCATGTCAGATGAATGGTGTATACAACTCATTATTCAGTTTCTCAAAGAGACCAACAGAATCCCTAACATCGCTCTAATATTTGTCCAAAATCACTATAATCACCTCATTTCCTGTGGAAATTAGAGTTAATGGTTACCTATTCTCCCAAGAGTTAAGGAAGCATCAAAATAATATAAATGCTATCTGCATAAAATAGTGCTCTAATCTTACATGTTTATATTTAAAAGGCCAGGTTCATAGTTTTCACTATGTGGTTCTGGAGAACTACCTAAATTACAGTCAAAACCCACCAATGAACTTAGGCCATGCTGGGCTTTTCTATGAAAGAGAGCACACGGTTTCAGAATATACAGCACACAGTCCTATCAGTGGTGCCTTTCATCCTGGAGAAGACTCTGTTAAGGCAGCAGCCTCGGTGTCGATGGCTAATTTCAACAGCATGCTATGCCATTTAGAGTATGACTTAAATCAGTATAAATGCCTGGGGTCAGTGTGACACCTTAAATATTAGGCTCTTAGAAATGGACCAGCCTCTTTAGAGGATTTATAATTGAGCCCTCTCAATTTAAAGTTATGGTAATGGAGGCCAGGGAAGGGTAGGTGGCTTGCCCAAGGTTCACAACTACCTAGAAAGAAAACTAAGGCTAGGTTGGAATTCAGGTCTCCTCTCACATTAAACTCTTAGTTTCCTCATGGGTAAAAGGGCTGAGCTCGGGAATCCCTAGGGAGACCCTCCCAGCTTTCAGACGCTCTGTCTTCCTAGGCCCAAGCAAGCCTTCATCCAGCATCAGGTGTCGTCCCACCTCACCTTCAGCTCCGAGCTGCAGATGCACAGCAGCCTGGTGGTCACAGCCTTCACCTTGCTTCCTGGGCAGACCATTCATGAGTCTGCAAGAGCACAAATACCTCAGCATGGTCATTTTTGGCCCTGGGTAAAAATCACTGAGTCTCTACCCCATGCACTCCGTCAAATGTCCCCTCTTGTTTAAATCCTTTCTCTTGGACAGGAAGCCTTGCCCTGATGACTGGGGTCTGTGCCTACTTCCCTTTGATCCCAGCTCCGAGTACCCTGGCATGACAGCCTGTCCCCCACATACCAGTACTCACATGCCTCCCAGCCCACTTGGGTACCTGGGAGGGCCCCTGGGCTCAGAGATGGCAACATAATTTGCAGGTCCCAGTACATGAAAATGTAGGATGCTTGTCCGTAATTTGTGGGGCCCAGTTCAAAATGAAAATGCTATTAAATATACCAAAATGTGGAGTTCTTCCTTTCTTCCATGGTCGCATTCTCAACTTGTTATGGTGGGTTTTTTAAAAAATTTATTTAATGTTATTCTAAGGAAAGAAATTTAAATTTCAAATTATTGGCATAAATTTTACTGTTCATCTTTATATTGTGCAATGCCACTTCTAAATGCAAATATAAGACCATTTAATTTGTATGTGGAATCACTGAAATTACACAGCTTGTATTTTGTAGTTTGTACATGCATATGTATTTCGTTCTTACCAGAACAGTGAAAATGCAACACATATGTGCACAGAACTACCTCAACTCTTTATTTTGCATCTTGCTTGATATATGCATGTGCTACCAACACTTTCTATGTTCAGCTTACTGATGAGTAAGGAAGACCTGAAAGGAAAAGGAATTATGGGTTGCTCTATCTTTCCTATGATGTCATCATTTTCAGCATAAGTGGTTAACTAATACAGGAAAGTCATGTGAGTAAGAAAGAATATAACACTGTTCCTTGGTCATTCATGTTTCTTAGAACACTACTCCTTCATTCTGTGTTGGATGCCAGTGCTGGTCCAAATAGGAAGGGTGACTCTTCAGGGATGTCAGCACTCACTGCCTCAGTCATAGATGCATCATATGTACCTATATCAGTCATAGATGTAATGCTCTCACCGTGGACTCTCTGTTGAGTCTTGCTGAACATCTTTGCATCCTGAGCCCACAGGAATTCTGTGCTCACAAATACTGTGCATGCCTTATGCAAATGATCTGTCAAGGAACAGTAGACATGCATATCATGATATCTCCTCTGCTCATACATGTGCTGCATTGGACTTTGTTTACAAAACGCAAGTTCAATTATAAAGTCATTAAGAATTTAAAAATGGCAGCAGCAGAGCATTAAACCAGGCATGGGACCCTTCTGAGTGGGAATCCTTGTGCAACTGCCCAGGTGGCACATCCACGAAACTGGCCCTGCCTGGGGTACATGCTATTGTGCAACTAGGACATTATTCTGAAATGTAGGGGCCTACACTAGTGTGACTAGAAGGTAGTAGACAAAGATCCCACAGTATAGGGACAGCAAGAATCCTATTGACACAATAGGGCAGAATTCCTGGTGAGTTCTCCTGGGTTTCAGTGCTGGGATAGATCCAGTGGTCTGATGAGTGCTCCAGGACACTAGCTCAGGGCTCCCTCAGCAGTCCTTCCCTGGTCTGTAAGCCCCGGCACAGCCTAGACTGTGTAACAACCCTGGGAATGATTCCAACATGACTTAGACAGCCAGTGGACCCAGAGCCCTTTCTCTTCAACCTCTCCCCTCCTCCTTTTCCCCCTTCTTATTTTCTGAACTATACGTACATCCTATTGTCCCTTCTACAATAATAGCATAGAGATCAGTGGCCTACAGGAAAGGCATGGACCTTAGAAATAAAACATCCTGTTCACCCTCCATAGTTGGAGAAGACAGTGGGAACTGTCAGAAATACCTTCTGTTCCTCCTCATGAGTTTCTGCTCCAAAGGCTGAGCAGGAGGTCCTGTCTAGTACTTTCTTGCAAAATGTCAAATAATAAATCAGTGGATTACCCCATTCATTAAGTGTTTTCTGGATCACCCAGATACATGTAGGATCAGAGTTAAGGAAGGAGTATTTCATCAGAGGGAAGGTGGATGCCAAAATTAAGAGAGAATATTGAGGTAGAGCTGAATATGAAACTTAGTGCAATATGACTTAAGCCCTCTTCCCATAAGCAGGAGGTCTGGGGTTTTGCCCCAGGGAGGTGGAATTGTAGAAACTACAGCCTAGGATAGAGATGAGGCTGATCTGATTTGAAACATGAAATGTGGATCAGAAAGGAAATAAAAAGGTAATGCTTTACAAGGGTGAGTCTGCAACAGAGGAAGCAAGCAGGATTAGAGGGGTGGCCAGACAGTGGATCTTAAAGGCCCTCTTTCAGGTGCTAAGCAGGCCCCTCCTTTGTAGGGACTGTGTAGCTTCTTCCAGGGCAAAGAAGAAGCTGGTAAGGTCCTGGAGACTGTTTATCTTACCCCAACCCACCCAAACCACTACCTTTATGTGAATCTGGAAATTCCTCCAGGTTTTCTTCTTTTTTTTTTTTTTTGGCCAAAGCTTCTAATGTTCCATGGCTGCACCTCTGAACCAAATGTTTGTTGGTGGATTTGGATCTAGAGTTTGCAATGATATTGTTGACAGATAACAGAGAATCCAGAAATAAACCCATATATTTATGGTCAATTGATTTTCGAAAAAGGTTTGAAGGCAATTCAGTAGGGTAGAGGATGATATTTTCAACAATTATTTTACATTTAAAATTGATAGATTTTATTGTATGTTTACATACCTTAATAAAGCAGAATTTTTTTAAAAAAACAGCTATATTTTTTGCTTTTAAGGCAAGATATAAATTGTAGGCCTTAAACTCAAATATATTAATACATGATTTTATATCTGATCATTCCTTCAAGTTCTCCCAAATTGACCATAGCAATGGATGCAATAGTCATCACTAAAGCAGCATGAATGCCTTTTTGTCTCTTAAGGTAAGAACCAGGAGAGCTTATACTTTTGTGTCACTTTCTCAACATCTTGTAGTTTTATCGTTATATACCAGATAGAAAATTTGAAACCAAAGAATTGTGACTTACCAAGTTAAACTCACACTAATCCTCTGGAACAAATTTTATGATGATATACCCATTTTTATATAAATTGAACCAAAGCACAACCAATGACCTGAGGTAGTTGGGCAACTTTTGTTCAATGCCTCTTCCAGACCATTATCTAAAGAATTAATACAATTTTCTCATTATTTAGTACTAGGATTTATATATATATATATATATAAATTGTTTATTGTATATATCTATGTATTGACATATATTATCTGTAAGAGAAAATGGTCTTATAGGTATTATAATTATATAATCTATATATCTTTATATATCTATGTAGATGACCTGTATCTATATGAAAAAGTGGTCTTGTGGTTCTGTGAACAATTTTGGCAGCTCAAAGAGCTTCTTTGATTGGATAAGAAGTCTCGCGTAACTTCATTTTACTTGCCAATTTCAATCAGAGTTTCCCTCTGTGAGAGAGGCAGTCATGTAAACTGATCTAGTTCAGGTGATAGTAACAGCTCCAGACATCCAACACAGAGAGTGTTTTTAAAATAAAAGTATACAGGATTGGAATGTTGATAAGACATTTGCAAATACATATAGAAATATGATAATTTATACTATTTTGTGATAAGACTCCTGGTTGGCATTAGTGATGTGTCATATGATTGCATTAATTGCAAAGAAGAAACTCAAAATGGCATAATTGTACCTGATGTTCAAGTAATAGAAATGGAATTTAAAGTGTTGTTAGAAAATGGAAAATGTTACTGAGGTGAAAAGACTAAAAACCAAACCATTAGCACATGTAACCCTTTCAAGGTAACAGGAAGTGTGCAGTAGAGCTTCTACCATCACCCATTGACCCAGGCAAGGATAAAAGACAAGTGGGAGGTGAGTGTCAGCTTCTGGTGGGTCACCTCTGAAAGTGCTGAGGAGAATGGTTGCATGTTGTGATATCCTCACGTCATTGTAAATAGGCTGGCATCTTTGGTGTGAGAGGCACCTGAGCATAGCAGTTACATGGGTCGTGCTGCGAGTTGCAACATAATAAAGTGATCCGGAGCATGAGTTCAAATCTTGCCTGTGCTGCTGACTAGTTATATGTCCTTGGGCAAATCATTCCACCTCTCTGTGCCTGAGTTTCTCAATTTGTGAAATGTAGAGTCACTTCTTCGTACCTTTGTTTAGCTGATTGTATGGATCAAACGAGTAAATATTTGTAAAACTCTTGGGATAGTGTAGGCACATAGTAAATGATATGTAAGTGTTTTTTAAGTTAAAAAGTTTTAAATTGATTATGAAAATGTATAATGGTGTGGCTTTTTGTGGGGGCCAATAGAAGCTGCTCTGGAGACTCATCATCTGAGAGGTCTCCTTAGTTATAGAGCTCAGAATGCATCCTGTTGAATCACAGTGATTGCAGTGGAGAGTTCCATCTCAGCCAACCACAGCCTTGACGGAGGCAATTTACTCTCGCTGGTAGCTTTGCTAAGGAGGTGGGCACAGGTGGCCATGTTTACAGCTGTGACCACAGCTGATTTGACCAGAGATAATATACCATCTAAATCCATACAAATAGATTCTCCAAAAAATTTCAAATGGGAGAACCAAAACATCAAGGGCTAACCTTGGAGGGTTTTTTAAAAATATGCAATGCATTATTTATTACAGTCTCTTTTCTGTGCATAAGATCACCAAAGTGTATTCCTCCTAACTGAAATTTTGTATCCTTTGACCAACACCTCTACATTAACCCCTCTCTCCCCACCCGGCAACTTCTGGTAACCACCATTCTACTCTCTACTTCAATGAGGTCAACTTTTTTAGATTCCACATATAAATGAGATCATGTGGTATTTGCCTTTCTGTGCCTGATTTATTTCACTTAGCATAATGTCCTCCAGGTTCATCCATGTTGCTGCAAATGACTGGATTTCCTTCTTTTTTATGGGTGAATAATAGTCCATTGTGTATATATACCACAGTTTATCCATTCATCCAATGATGGATGCTTAGGTTGATTCTATATCTTGGTTGAGAATAATACTGCAGTTAATATGGGAGTGCAGATATCTCTTCAACATACTGATATCAATTCCTTTGGATATACATCCAGAAGTGGGTTTGCTGGATCATATGATAGTTCCATTTTTAGTTTTCTGAGGAACCTCCATACTGTTTTCCATAGTGGTTATACTAATTTACATTCCCACCAACAGTGCACAAGCGCTCCCTTTTCTCCATATCCTTGCCAACATTGGTTACTTTTCATCTTTTTGATAATAGCCATTCTAACAAATATCAGGTGATCTCTCATTGTGGTTTTAATTTGCATTTGCCTGATGATTAGTGATGATGAGCATTTTTTCATATACCTCCCAGCTATTTGTACACATTCTTTTGAGAAATGTCTATTTAGGTATTTTGCTCATTTTTAATTTGAGTTTGTTGTTTTCTTGTTATTAAATTGTTTGAATTCCTTATATACTTTAGATATTAGTTCCTTATCAGATGTGTGGCTTGCAAATATTTCTCCAATCTCTGGGTTGTCTCTTCAATCTATTAATTGTTTCCTTTGCTGTGCAGAAGCTTTTTAGTTTGATGGCATCCTATTTGTTTAGTTTTGGTTTTGTTGCCTGTGCTTTTGGGGTCTCATGCAAGAAATCTTTGCCCAGACCATTGTGGAGCAGTTCCCCTATGTTTTCTTCTAGTATTTTTACTAGGTCTTATGTTTAAGTCTTTAATTCATTTGGAGTTAATTTTTGTATATGGTGTGAGATAAGGGTTCAATTTCATTCTCCCACATGTGGATATTGAATTTTCCCAGCGCCATTTATTAAAGAGACTGTCCTTTCTCCATTGTGTGTTCTTGGCACTTTTTAAAAAATCAATTGACTGTAAATGTGTGGGCTTATTTCCAGGCTCTTTATCCTGTTCCATTTATTGGTCAATGTGTCTTTTTTTATGCCAGCACCATGCTGCTTTGATTGCTATAGCTCTGTAATAGATTTTGAAGTCAGGTAGCATGGTGCATTTAGCTTTGCTTTTTTTGCTGAAGACTCCTTTGGCTATTCAGGGTCATTTGTGGTTTCACACTAATACTAGGATTGTTTTTTTCTATTTCTGTGAAAATGACCAGGCTAACTCTGGGGAGCCGAGATGCAAGTTCATGTAGAATTAGAGCTGGAGTGAGTATCATCACAAGACAAAATCATAGACCAGCATTTGTTATGGGGAAGCACAATCCAAGAGTCATCTACAGGAAGCCAATCCATGAGATTGTCCTTATACCCGTTCTTACTCAAACTAGCTTGAATAGGTTATTTTCCTGGCAACACTGAGAAAGTGTTAGAACAGTGCTGAAAAATAATAATTGAGCACCACTTACTGTGTGTACTACTGGGCCAGTGACTGTGAGGAAGAACTGGAGGAAGGCCCTCATGGGTGCCAGGCAGTGCTAGGCACTTATATACGTCTTCTCATTTAAGCTTCACAGTAATCCTGTCACACCAACCTTGTTATCCCGTGTTCACAGGTAAAGACATTGAGGCTCAAACAAATTCATTGGTTTTCCCAGGGAATGACAGAGCTAGAGTCTTTTTTCAAATTTGTCCAACTTTAAGTCTCAAGTTCCTTATTTTAAAAAAGTGTGTTCAAGGGTATACACATGAAAATATGTATTCAATAGCTCTAATTCTTTAAATTGTCCAAAATTCATTCAGAGATTGCTCTGTGTAGCATTCTAACAATAGAACCAAAGGGAATCAGTCTCTGTCCTCTTCCATTCTAACTAGCAAACTAAGGCCTTAGGGGAGGAGGGGATGGGTATATACAAACATAATGAGTAAGATGTGCAACGTATGGGGTATGGTCATGCTTGAGGCTCTGCCTCAAGGGGGGAGGGGGGCATGGGCAATATACATAACCGTAATATTTGTACCCCCATAATATGCTGAAATAAAAAAAATTAAAAAAAAAACAAACTAAGGCCTTAGTATTCAAGGTAGGAAGTGCACTTTAGGAATAAGGGAAAATAAGTACAGAACTGGATTGAACTTGGGACAGGAAGCTGAGGAATTTCACTTCTATGATGATCAAAGTGAGAGGAAGCTGTCAGTTCATCTGGGCCCAATCTGGCAACTTTCTTATTGTCAGGAGAGCCCAGGGGAGTCTCCATGTGGAAGTCATCTCTTCCTCCTCTCTAGTTCTATGGCACTTGGTTAATAACACACTTCTTGCATCTAATAGCAGATATCTGTCTTAGATGCATCCTGGAAACTCTTTTAAAGACTTGTGCAAACCAAAACAACATTCTGAAATATCCTTTTTAACAGATGTCAGCAACAGTTTAATTGAGAAATCTCAACTCTTTGGCATAGAAACATTAAAGAATTTTATTTTTTTCAAGAATTGACACCAACTATACTATATTTACCCCACTCCTGTGCCTTTTACTGCTGGGTGGTGGTTCCCTTAATGCTACTTGGCTAGATTGCATACATTTTTGGCCATTTTTGGTTATTAAAACAATGTTCTTCCAGTCCTGTTCTTGTAAAACTTCAGTCCCAAATTTGATTTAAAAATCATCTCCTCCTCTTCCCTAAGCACAGAGCAGAATTGTCTGGGTGAGGAAGGTGTCTGTCAGCCTCCTTGGCCAGGTATCTGGAGTCCTCTGCTTGGTTGGCCATAACTGCTGTTCTGATTGCGTTGGGTTTAGGGTGGACAGGTGGAAGTTCCCATATGTCCCCTGGAAGTGGGCTCATTTTCATGTAGCCAACTAGGCCTGAGCTTCCCCTTGCCGTATTTAGCTGTAATCCACCAGCTGACTCTGAGCTGGGAGTCTCAAGCTACATCTCTCTAGTGCATGCATCTCCTTGCTCTCCATGAAGCAGTGGTCCCGACAAAACTGTAGCTCCCACGATCGTCTATAATTTGCCACAAACCCTCAGGCTCCCAGACAAGTGAGAAACCCATCTTCCAAACCTCTCCAGGAACATGACCAATAACTCACTGATTCTTTTTCCCTCTGCTCTGGTGTTACAGGTATAGATCAGCAAAGCTGCTAGCTAAGTAGTTATTCAACCAAGAAATGAAATGCCAGTCTCATCTTCTTTTAGATAGCCCTGATTTCTACAAGATTCTTTTGGGGCCTGTTTCTATTGAATTTAGGTAAGGCAGGAAGTAGCTCTTCTTCTCCATTGCTATACAAAGATGAAAATCTCCAGATATTTCTCTCTCCCATGTGGTGTGACCCATTCTCTGTAAGCCTTTGCTAGGAGGTAGTACACCTCACATGAAAACAGTCCTTCATCCTTAGTATGAACAAAAGGAAATTCCCACTGGACATTTTATTAAATGAATCAATCACTAATATGCCCAAATACACTCATGTGTATGTCACTAATATGTTTATTTGTATAATTTTTATCCCTCTATGAAATAGAGTAAAATAGTTTTTCATCAGATTTTTTTTTTCTCAGAGACAATTATCTTTAATTTTTCCTGGATAAGGCCAGTCTATTGGGGATATATGGAAAAAAGAAAGGGAAAGCAGTGGGTTAATTATCAATTATTTTGTGATGATAAGTAGATAAAAGGTCATTCTGCCTTGCTATACCCTAACACAAGCATATGTATACACATGCTCTCTGTCTCTCTCACACACACACCCATCCTAACCCAGGGGTGGGGGAAGCTGTTTCTCCTGCAACATTCCTATTCATCATTTCTTTTACACAAAACACATGAGACATGGGTCCTGACACCATCATTAGTAGAGAAGCAGGGACACAAATCAGGATGAGAAAGAGAAAAAGACGTGGAATTTCTTATAGGCAATACTTTTCTGTTTCCTTTTGAGAAAAATACAGGTGCTATTTTAAGATGTTATATAGGTTATTTGCTTTGAATCTGACTTCAAAACTATGATACAATTCTTACAATTAAACTAGCACAATAATTCATTGGGTTTTAAAATATTAAGCATTACATTTCTAAAAAGTAATTGAATAATTGAATCCAACATTAATAAAAGAGAAATTGGAGCAGGGAATAAATTTTGGATACTGTATTATTTTTTCTTTTAAGATTGGGGTTCCTCTTCCTCTTTCCTTCTCTCTTTATTTTATTTCTTAAAAAAAAATTATTAATTCTTGTCCCTTAACTTGAAGTAGCAGGGCCAGCGGAAATGGTGGGGCCTACAGGGCCAGAGTGGAGGAGGTAGGGTCAGAAGACTGTCGTCATATGAGGAAAATAAGCAGATAAATGCATGAAAGGAGAATGGGAGCCAGCTTTTTCACAGTTGAGGAAAGGAGTTACAAGTGTAGAAAGAGTAAAGATGAAATGAACTCTGTAGTGTTGGACTAGAATATAAATTATTGGTGTGAACTCATGACTTAATATATTTAGATAGATACAGATATGTGCATATACATTTACATAAACATACATACATTTCCTAGCTCTGTCCACTGATCACACCTAGTACCCAGATCTTGGTTTCTAAATACCATTCTCCACTAACGTGAATCAGGGCTCTTTGGAGAAATGGCTGAGGCAGAAAAGTACAAGAGGAGACTGGGACATTTTGTTGTTCTAGAAATTAGGAAGTCTCAAAAAGTTACAGGGACCTGTCAGAAACCATACAGGAACCAGCTTGAAGGGGCTCCCACTAGCCAAATACGGGACAATTTTGAGCATCAAAATAAATAATAATGTAATGGATTGCAACCCAATGAATAAAACAATATATCTATCAATCTTACTCATAGGAATAAAGAAATGAATAAATAAATAAATGGTGGGAAAAGGGAAAGTGCTTCCTTTCAGTAAGGAGTCAGCTAATGAATGTAGAAGTAATGATAAAATTACAAAAATCAAAATTTGGCAGCTGTCATAGTAATATTTTATTCAAACAAGAATCATCCAAGGATGATTAAAACAAAAAATTGACAGCTTTTGAGGAATGGGATATTTACATGATGTCAAGGTAGCTCCCCATAAAATATTTCTTAATTACAAAGGAAAAAAATAATAACTCTATAATGAAGAACCACAGCAAACACCACTTGAATCAAATAATCAGAGTTAATATAACCAGGGGTGGGACATATTGATATCATGCCCTTTCTACTATGATATACTGAGAAGGGCACAATGCCACTTTAAAATTCCTGTCAAAAATGCATAACCTAAGTCTAATCATGACCATCAGAAAAACTCAAATTGAGAAACATTCTATAAAGTAACTGTCTGGTACATTTCAATGATGTTAAGATCACAAAAGACAAGAAAAGACTGAAGAAGTTTCCCAGATTTAGGAGATTAAAAAGATATATAAAAAGATGTGACAACTAAATGCATTATGTTATCCTGGATTGGATAATGGACCAAAAAGGGAATTTTGCTGCTACAAAGACCATTATTGGGAGAACTGGTGAAATTTAAATGGGGTCCAGAGTAATAGTGTATTAATATTAATTTACTGATTTTGATTTTTTTTTTTTTTTTGTGATCAGGTAGGAGAGCATCCTTGTCTTTTAGGAAATACACGGTGAAATGTTTAGGAGTTTTCAGCTTACCCTCAGTTGATTCAGAAGGGAAAGAAAATATATATATATTTATAGGAAAAGAATGAAAAGCCACTATGGCAAAATATTATCAACTAGAAATATGGGTAAAGGGCATACAGAGTGTATTCTTCTTCTACACTTTTCTTTAAGTTTCAAGTTATTTCAAAATAAAAAGTTTTAAATGATAAAACGAATCACTGTGACTCATATTTTACTTTCCTTCTCCAAAGGCAGACTTTGCTCTATGCACCTGCCCTCCCTAGTCTGGCCCGTGTCCAGGCATAAGAAAAAACCCGTGAATACTTGTTTGGATAATTGGTGATTATACTTGTCTTAGCGTCCTTACTAAATTGTAAGCTACTAGAGGGCTTAAACCATGTCATGTTCCTCTGAAATCCCTGAAGACCCATCTCTGTGTCCTGGACATAACTGACACCATTGGTTATTTGCAGAACTGAATGGAATCATGTGGCCACTCAAATGTCATGATAATGATTAGGTTCGGACAAAGATCTCCTTTATGGGCCTGTGAAAACAACCACAGTATTTGAAACTAAAATTCCCCTCCTGGGCTTATGAAAGCCAGGGTCCAGGTTAAGCAGCCCTTTGTGAAGCTGCATTCTCTTGGAGCAGCATCTGACTCTCACTGAGTCACCTTTGGCAGGAAGCCTTCCTCTTGGTCTACGGTCATTATCCTAATGAAGTACAGCTGGGGCTGCGAACAATGAACTTGCACTCAAGTGGCAGCCGCCCTTAAAAGAACAGCTCCCTCGCCCACTAGAACAGCCCTCTCAGGCCAAAAATTGGCCCACTGGTTTTATGTTTGGATGGGCTGTGGATCCATCCACTGGGAGGGAGAAATGGCAGCTGCAAGGCATGCTATTAATAGAGAAAATTTCAGTTTAAAGTGGAAACCCTGCCCAGAGTGAGAAGCAAAACTTGCCATGTATTTCAAAAACCACTGCTGTATTGTTTGGAAAACCGTGTTTGCAGAGGAATCTGACACAGATTTTACCTCTGGACAGCTGTCCTGTTCTCTCAGAGGCAGGGTGAACTGGAAGTCAGCCTTCCGGGCCGTGAATACAGAGCAGCTTTGCAAGCAACAGGATCTCCAGTGAAACCTCCAGATGATATGCATTTCCCAAGACTGTTTCCATGAAGAAAAATATATATATTTTTTCTATGTAAGCCTATATAGGCCACTCGTCTGATGCAGAAATCACCATCTCGTGAGGTAGACAGAAAATACCTGGTGATAACCCACATCGCTGAGTGCTTATTCTGTGACAAACACTGTTCTAAGAGCTTTCCATGGTTATCTTGTTTAATCCCCCCAATAGCCTGTGGAGTAAATACCCAGCTCACAGAGAAGGTACCTAAGAAACGTGACCAAACGCACAGAGCTAGAAAGTGGTGGAGCTATACTCTCACAACAAAGTCGACTGTTTAAGTCATATTTTTCAAAGTTGGGTATTTTTCCAAAGAAACTTTGGATTGACACTTAAATGCAGAGATGATACTCTGTGAGGTGTATGGAAGCTTGTTTTGATTTCACACACACAGTGCTCTGAACATGGAGCATGACAAAGCAAGGCTAATGAGGATACACAGTAGAAGGAGAATAATATAAGAATATCAGAAATGCTTATTTTGGCTGTTAGGGGCACCAGCAGGGATCTGAAACTGTGTTAAAAGTGCAAAATGTGACAAATTTGAAGTGATGCTGGTTTGAAGGGTTAAACGTTTTCCTAGGTAGCCCAGCTAGGAGCGTGTCCTCTGTCTGGAGGACTCACCTCCCACCACGAGGTGGGACAAATGCCAGTGGCTGTTGCAGGACTGCAGAGAGGCCCATCAGTCGAGGAGTGTAGCCAACAGGCCTCACTGCATGTAGGAATGCATGCTGGACGTGGGGCAAAGATGGAGCTCGTGGAGCAGAGGAGCATGGGCCCGTTGGCAGGCATGACAAGGATGGGCAGGGTGGGCTGATGCACAGCTGAAGAGAGGAGAGGGAAACATATTAGAGATAAAAACAGGAAATGACATTTCCAGCTGGTGGGAAGAGTTACACGATGAGTCAGGGAGGAAAGTGATCAATGTTCCCTAGGCAATAACACTGCCTCATTATATAAAGTTGTCTGCTCTGTCAGTCATTAACTACACAAGTGAAGAAGGCAAAACACGCACGTTTTTGTGAATCAAGCAATCATTAACTTCTATGAAGCATCTTCTCATAACCAGACCGTGGCAGTAAGCTGCTCAGAAAAGGTCAGTTAACGCAAATGGAAATTGACAATGGGATAGCAGAGACGCACAAGGCAGGGTTCTAGGTGCCCAGCCCTGTAGCACCCTACTGACTTGGTTTACCCATGGTTCCAGGAACCATCCCACAGCTATTGGAAAACCTTCCACATAAGAGAGAAGTGATTGTTTTCATACAGGACTTACTAATTTTTCACACAAATATTTTATGGGATCACTTTTTCCCATTAAAAGAATAACAACAACAATAGCAACAACAACAACAAAAACATGCTAAGAACACTGGGATTGCATTACAATAGCCTGGATCTTGGCCTGCTCTGGTCAGACCTTTTTTCTATTAATAGTTTCGAGCTCTCCAACTTGGAAGGTGGAAAGCAGAAACCAGGAAGAGCATTTCAATGAAATGGGTAGAGCTAGTTTTTAAAAAGAAGAATAGGGCTGGGCGCAGTGGCTCATGCCTGTAATCCTAGCACTCTGGGAGGCTGAGACAGGAGGATCGCTTGAGCCCAGGAGTTTGAGGTTGCTGTGAGTGAGGCTGATGCCGTGGCACTCTAGCCCAGGCAACAGAGCAAGACTCCGTCTCAAAAAAATAAATAAATAAAATAAAAAGAATAGAACTCTAAATAAGATTATGGGATATGATATTATTACCTGGAATAGGCAAGTCTAAGCAAAACTAATTATTATATTAGAATATGTAGTTTACTAACTAGAAGGTGAAAACCATCCGATGCCACCAAAGACATGATAAAGGAGAGAAATTGCAATATAAGAATTAAGAAACAATTTCCAGATTGTAAGAATGCTTTAGCTTTGGAATAGGTTACCTAGATATTCTTGTGATACTTTCTCTAGGAGGAAACACTAAGATAAAGATAGGGATCATCTACCCACTTGAAGTATTAATAGTTTAATTCAGTACTTACCAAACAAAAGTCTATGGGGTCTGGAAATTCTAGAAGAATTTTAAAATTTTGTATTTTCATTTTGATGGTCATTTCTAAAAATTATTTTGTACCAGTCTGAGCATGACTCAAATTTGGGAAACAATGGTTTGAGTGTCTAAACTCTCCTCTCTTGCCCTGCTTCTATGTTATATTGTTCTAGTATAAACTTTTCTTAGAATAATCAATCATCATATAACAGTAGGGCAATAGAGCACATACTCAGTGCCACCTTCTTTAAAAGTGTGACCAAATGTTAAAATTGTAGGAAATAAAGAGAGCATATTTACTTCCTATGAACTGGCCATTTGATACTGTGGCATTGGTCACTGAAAATCTTAAATGTTGAAAAATATTAGGGAGCAGGCTTACCTAATATTATAACCATGATTCTTCAAGGGGGATATTTTAGCCCCTCAGATATTTTCTTTAAAAAAGAGAGGAAATTGTATATACACACACACACACACACACATATATATATATTTAGAGATTCTATATATTTAGAGATTCTATACATTTATTCTCCATAGACAAGAGGGGAAAAAGTTGATTTCAAAAAAAAAAAGAAAGATTAACTATGCCCACAAAATATCAAATAATGGGTTAAAGAGCTTGATGTGCTGTTTGTTTACCCCATACATTATTACTTTCAGGTAATGACGAGCGTGTATTTATCTATAAGCCACTAATTTGCTAATGCTTTGCCAAGATGCCTCGTGACTTTTTGACATTTGATTGGAGGACACTGAACAGAATTTTAAGAGCTGCGTTGGAGCAGTGCAATGAGCTCAATGCTGTGGGAACCTTATTTTCTCTGAGAATGCTACATGGCACATGTAAGTGTCCCATACAGCAAGTATATTGTGGGTCCCAGCAAAGATAGTCCATTGCAAATTCATTATGAAGCAGCTGACAGGAATGAGTTTTAAAAATCCTCACTGCTCTAAAGATAAGCACTAAGACACACATTAAAATTTAATAAAGAAGTAAACAAATTTTTTTGTTTTTAGTTCTCTTAAACCACATGTTTGGGTCCTGCCTCTGCCTAAATACAATGACGCAATTTACTGATTTAGAGGATGTCACATAATATCACTTATGATGAAAGGCATTTCAAGTTAATGATACTTATTCTTAAAACTAAAGAAAAGAGGTCTTTCACTCATCATGAGCATTCAAGGATTCTTAAAAATAACTAGAGATTTGTAAAGTTTTCCACTTCATTATTCTTATAAATGAAGTAAGCATGGATGCAAAATACATTTCTGAAGTCTGAATTGTTTTAAATTTTGTAGGCATTACCTAATCCCCAAAAGGCAAGTTCTCTAAGAAGCAGGACGGAGCACTTTGAGGGAGAACGTCCTTAACTGGAAGGCATTAAGTCTCTTGTACAAAGATTCTAGAGAAATGTCAAGGTTTCGATACAGACTTGAGAACCCAAAGAGATCTGTGTTCTCTAGTGTCACACAAAGTAGTCCCAGTGTAAACGTCTGAAGCTGTGTCCATTTGATTTGATAGATACGTAGGTATCATTGTTTTGTTCAAAATCGTAATTTAAATACTTTGTGATTTTAGAAATAATAGAGCCGCGTTTTCCCCATTAAGGTGAGTGATTGTTCAGACACATTTGGCACTGTCTATAGGTTTATGGCTTCCAACTTGTTTAAGACCATTCCCAGAGTGAGAGCTGATTTGCCACGGTTATGAAGCTTTCAGGATATAAACTATAAGAATGACAAACTACAGCAGTTGAAAATGTGTCTTCAGATACTCACTTGCAACTCCCATTTATGTCTCTAGCAATAGAGAAATGAGAATCTAGGGACCAAATCTGGCCCAGTCAGTAACAGTGTAGGTAACACATAAATATTAATGTTCATTGCAGTTAGTGTGGTATGCAGAAATATCAGAGTATAATTGTTAATTGCCAATACATTTCATTCATGTTACAGAGGAATAAGTGAAAACCATTTTACTATAATTTTAAAATGATTCCATCATAATAATTATAAAATATTCTTTCCATTCCTCCTTAGATTGTTAAAACTGAATTTTCTGAAAATGAATCATTTATCCTTCATCTTTATTGCCATTTGCTTTCTAGATAGATGTGTCTATGTACCTGTTATTCAGTTTAGTCAGTGAAATGGTCTCCGGTTGTGTCCCTTTACTGGTGCTTGTGCAGTCAGCATTCTTGGCATTCTTTATACAGAATAGAATGTTCAAATAATTACGAGCATCCACTACAGATTTCACAGTATTTTAGGGGTGGTCATGGTATCAGGGGAGGAGGGGTCTCTTCTTTGCCCTGCCAAGCCACCTGTTTGATCTTTTTTTTCTTTTGATTTATTTTCCTCCTTGATTATTCATATTCCTTCTCAGCCCACTTCTGTTCCAGCCTAACAACAACAACAAACATTTATCAAGCACCCACTGTGTGCCGGGCATTGTGCTAAACATTCTATAATAAATTTATTACATCTTTATTCCTAAAGCAATCCTGTGATGTACTGTTTTTCTGTTTCTGTAATACATCTCCATTTTTTGCCTTCCCTCTTTTTCAAAACAACACTCCAATTTTTCTTTGAATTACTGCCCCTACCCCATTCCAGGTGATTCTGGAGACTGTCAATCAAGGTCCCGCACCAGCCGTTCCTGCCAAAGTGTGGGCACATGACTCAAGGGAAGCCAATCAAGCTCACCCTGAGTGACCCCAGGGTGGAAAATGGTTAAAGTGGAGGCCTTCTGGTGTCAGAGGGATGGAAGGATGTGTTTCTCCTGCCACTTAGATCCATAGAGTTGCCCAGTTTCCATTCTTTGCAAGGCCTTTCCCTTTGATTCTGGGAAGGAACTAAAATCATGCCAATCCATTACTCTTTTTGCAGTAAATGAGCCTGTTTTTTTTTTTTTTTTTTTTTTGCTTGCAACCAAAGGATCCTAACTGACATGTTCCCATTTTGCAGATGAGGAAAAGGAAACTAAAGCTCAGAGAGTGTGATAGAGCCAGGACACAGCCACGCCAGTCAGACTCCAGAACAGGACCTTAACCATCATGCTGTGCCGACCACTACAGCAAGGCGGACTCGGGGAGAAGTGCCTGAAGCTAGGAGAGAAGGCATACTCCAGTTTTTTCTCTTCTCACTTTCTCAAACCCTATGTACTTTTCTTGGATCGGGTGCTACACCCTTCAGGTTTGCTCACTCCAAGTAATGAGCCAAAACTGACATACAGAACAGCAAAATTATTTGTTAATTTAAACTGTCACTCTTAAGAATATAACTTCATTACTGGTAACTAAGCCTACTGCATCACTCATTAGGCCAATGCTTTTATACATGTTAGATTTTTATGTCCTAGAACTATGAACGTGTAATGTCTGGACAAGATCCTACAGTTATCTTACAGGCAGAGTGGTATGAAGTGAATCGGTAGACAGGCTTCCAGTTCCAGCTCTACCACTTGCTAGATATGTGACATTGGGAAAATTGGCCTCTGTAGGTCTCAGTTCCCTCATCTGTGGAATGGGAATGGTGGTGATCCTTACTGTATAGGTGTATCTTGAGGATTTAGTGAGACCATGCACCTCCTGCATTCACTAGTGAATAAAAAAACTCTACAAACATTAGTGCTGCTTCTACTCTCGGGATCTAAAGAACTGTTCAATGACAATTTCAAGAGTGTGTTCTTTGTTGTATAGCCTCTCTCATTGATGCCTAATCCATAGTTTTCTTTTTCTTTCCCATTTTTTAGTAAAATGAATGGCAGAGTATTTATAATAAAATGCATGTTTCACGTTCCCAATCAGAGGGTTTTTGTAATTCTGCCCTGAATTTGTCCTCCTTGTGACAACTCTGATTTCACTGAAAGAAATCTGATCTGAAGGGTTACATATGGGATGGGGAGGACAAACCCCTTGGGTCTCAGGAGCAGCTCTAGTTCTTATTGGTGATGGTCATAAATTGTTACTATTCGACTGAAGGTCAGCAGCCTCTCTGGAAGAAATCGTTGCTGCATACTCATTTCCTGGGGAACAGGCACAGCACAAAGCTTGCATCGACCTTGGCCCCAGCTTCCACCTGCTCATTAGGGTCAGGGTGAGTTCAGGAGCAACTCTCTGTACCTGTATTGATCTCTTCCAATGGTGACTGAATCATATTAACATCATAACATGGAAACCTGGTGCTTCTAGTCCTTCCACTCTGCTTTTTGGGGAAGTTATATAGAAAATACCAGCTTCTATTCATTCATTCACTCATTCCTTCAACACTGAGGCTCTACCGCATGCAAGGCATTGAGTTTAAGCTCTGATACGAATCACAAATGAACTCTGCCCTGAGGAGCACATATTACCAGGAGGGGCTATAAGACATAATCATAAATAACACTAATCAATGTAACAGGAAGAAAAGATATTTTAAAAGCTGGCAAATATAAAGAGGGGACTATTTTTCTTTAGGAAAAAAAAATCCTTGATAAGCTCTTCCAGGAGTGAAGGTGAGACCCTCAAGCTGAAGCTTGGAAGGAGACTGTGAAACAAAGAACTGGCTGCAGGAATTTGGGGTCGAGAAAAGGCGAGTAAAGAAGAGAAGGAGGAAAGAAGAAACAGAGAGGTGGGCAGGACAAAGGGCAGAGCCTCTGCCAGGGAGGAAAGTGGCCACAAGATACTCTTCTGGCATGGTGACCAAAGAACTTTTAAGACTAAGGACGTATAAGATTGCATATTATGCAAACATGTCACAGTACGGGCACCCATCCTTCAGTGTCCCACTCATTAGTAAACTTGACTCACAAATGCCTCCTCTGCTGAGTGGCGTGGGGTGGGAATTATAAAAAAAATAGAGTAGGGTGAGTCCCATATCTGCCTAGGGAAGAACCAGCCACAGGTGTTAAAACATAGTTTAAATTTTTAGAGAGAGCTGGAACCTGGAGGTAGAAATGCCCATGAGTTTGCAGTTCCCCTGGAACTTCCAGAAACAGAGGGGAAGATGTTGTACTTCTCATGGGATTGGCTTGAGTCTGTTTTATTTAAATTTCAGGGACAGTTGACTTTGCTGTGATCTGGGATATCGAAGCAGGATAGGAGGCTGTTGTAAGGAGGTCCTCTCTGAAGGAGTGTGAGTGACAGAACTCAGGAAAGAGTTCATGGGTCCAGAAGAGGCAACGGCTGAGCCTGGCTATGGGTTAGCACAGCTGAGGTCCAGCAAGTTGTCTGTGGAGAGAGGAGAGAGAATAAACTAGAAGGCAGTGTGGACCTTAAAAAACAAGCTGAGAAGTTTGTAGGTGATTTCCTTATTTGGTAGATCATGGGGAGCCTACCTTCTTCACAGCATTTTCACATATAAAATCTCTTCTGATTTTATAATCTACTTATTTATAAGGGAAATGAAACAGGTGTTATTATTATTATTTCCATTTTACAGATAAGGAAACTAAGAAACAGAGGATTAAAGTTGTTCACAGTCACCATAGTAACTGGAAAAAAAAACTCCATCCCACATTTCTTAAATTCTAATCCAACAACCTTCTAATGCTCTGTGGTGTCCATAAATATTCTCTTTGAATAAACATGTCCCGGGAGTTCCAAAAGATTCCCTGAGGAGGGGGCACTGGAAGGGAGGGAGAACCTTGAGGTATGCTCTGACTGATTTTCTTGGGAGCAATTCTGGAGGAGAATTTCTGATGAATAAAATTCTCCACCTCATTACCCAGGTAACTAATCTAATCAACCAGTCCAGTAAGTGGGCTAATTTCTGGAGTATAAGCTTCTGCCTCAGCCCACCCTCTCTCCCCATGCCCTTTCCTTCTTCCCCAGTAGCGAATGACTGTGAGCTGTTCATTCATTCCATTGATACTCTGTGCCAGGCACTTTGAGAGGTGCTGGGAAGTGGCCTTTTGGGGACCGTGATCCATCTTGTTGTCCAAAACCAAAACATTTATCTTTCTCACGAACAAGAAGGAGTCTATCATTCTATCAGTCAGACAGTCTGGATCCTGAGAATGCCTTGGAGAGTAGATACCAAATAAACAGCTGTTGTTAAAACTTCTGTTTCCTTCCAATTAAATAAGTCAGAAGGGGAGAAAAAAACCTAAAAAACAACAACAACAAAAAACTTCTTCTGTTTCCACTGTCTGCTCATATCCACTCATTTTCCAAGTTTTGTATATTCTGATTCTCAACCACAAAGACCATCATCCCTCCTGATTTTCCTAACTTCCATTCCTAATTTTCCCTGTGTAATGCTGTTACATTCATTTTCTCAAAGTTCAATCCTGGTAGATCACTATCTTGCCAAAAAAAAAAAAAAGTCAATAACTCCCGGACCAATAATTCCATTTCTACATATTTACCCTAACCATTACCCTGATATGAAAGCATATGGCCACCATCCACAAAAAGACATGTATGAGAAAATTACAACTGCTTTGTTCACAATTGTTCATAAACTGGAAACAACTCATATGTCCATCAACAGAAAGACAGATAAAATGAGGCACATTCATACTATTTAGCAATAAAAAAGAATGAACTACTGATACATACAACATGAATGAATTTCAAAATATTATTTTGAGCAAAAAAAGCCAGACACAAAAGAGTACATGCTGTGTGTTTCCATTTATATGAAATTTGAGAAAAAAACAAAACTAATATATGGTGATGAAAATCCGAATAATTGTTGCCAATGGTGTAGAAATTGGCTAGAAGGGACCACAGGAGAACTTTCTAGGGTGTTTAAAATGTTCTCTATTTTGGATAATTAGTAAGATGAGTGTGTAGGTTTGTCAAAATTCATTGAATTGTACCCTTAAGATCTGTGCACATAACTGTATGCAAATTTTACCTCAATTAAAATCCTGAGTAGTTCCCTACTCCTTAATTAATTATGTACAAATCATCTGCCCAATCCAGACAGTCAGAAAGTAGATTAGTGGTTGCCAGGGGATGGGGGAAGGGAGAATGAGAAGTGACTGCTAGTAGGTATGGGTTTCTTTTGGGGGTGATAAAAATGTTCTGAAATTAGACAGTGTTGAATATACTAAAAACCACTAAATCATACACTTTAAAAGGGTGCATTTTATAACATAAAATAAAATAAAATAAATTTATATATTTATATAATTATAAATTATATCTCAATTAAAAAAATCATCTACCCAGTATTCCTGGCAGTCATGAGATGGCCCTAAACTAGCTCAAATCCACTAATTTGTGATCCTCGAACATCCTCACTTCATACACTTCCTCACATTATTCTTTCTTTCCATAATCCCAACATACCCCACATCTCCACTTGTGAAATTCTACCCATCATTCAAGGCCTATCTCAAAAGCCAAGCCTTTCCTATTCTTCCCTGTGGAATGTGGCTGCTCTCTCCTCTGAGCTTGCGGTGCTTGGTAGAGTGAAAGAGCTCATCATTTTCTGCCTTACGTTATGTTTATTTCTGCATTTGTCTGATCCCTCTTATTAGATTATAAGATTAGTGAGGACAAGAACTGGGCCCTATTCATCCTTGTATCCTTGATAGCACACAGACAGTGCTCAATAAATGTTTGATGAATTAAATTAACTGAGATGAGTGACTCTAAATTTCAGGTCAGGAAGGAAATATCAACCCATTGGAAGGTTTTGTGAGGCATGAATGTTTAGGCTGTGAGGTGATCAACTACTCTGGGTGGGGGTGGGAGGAGGTGGGATCCTCAAACTTGAAGATGTCCAAGGATCACCCAAGGGTGCTATCACCTGCAGTTCCCCAGACTCGCCCTTGGGGATTCAGATTCCCAGTAAGGGAAGTTGAGGGCGACGAGAGAGGGCAACAGAAAAGGAGGGCGAGGTGATTAAGAAGCAGTTCCTTAGCACCGCTCCCCTACCCCAGCCCTAAACACCCTAGATTGACGTCGCCAGGATGAAGAGGTGGGATGGGAACA
Source organism: Cheirogaleus medius (assembly GCA_008086735.1). Taxonomy (NCBI): domain Eukaryota; kingdom Metazoa; phylum Chordata; class Mammalia; order Primates; family Cheirogaleidae; genus Cheirogaleus; species Cheirogaleus medius. The sequence continues at coordinate 19,788,970 of VBSM01001562.1, read as the reverse complement.
CGTGTCAGGTGAGCATGGCTGAGGTGAACGTGGGACAGCAGTGTCAAGTGCTGAACTTCAGCAGCAGTCCTTGGCCTAGGACGCCCTGAGGTAAGGTCAAGGATACCCCAAGGCCTAGGAAGTTTTGGCCCTTTGCTGTGTCCCTGCTGGCATGACACATTCACAGGACTCAGGAAATAACTCGAACCCGTCTCTGACTCAGATTTGGTGATTCCAAGTTAAATTCTTTAAACACAGTGACTATTTGTTAAAAAAAAGGAAAATACTAGCTAACAGCCTATTCCTTATTGAAATATTGGCATGAGAATTCAAGGGATGTATAAACAAAGAAAGGTGTCTGTAGACCTTCCCTTGGGATCACAGCAGTTATAAAAACCGAGAGCTGATTACACTGTGATGAAAACCCTCCGTGAGACCCAAGCGACTCCTGAGCCAGAGCTCGGGCTCCTTCGCCTCACATGCAGAGTGCCCCCCAGCACGTCCTCCCCGCTCCAGCGCTGGGAAAGAGCTGGGATGATGGCTGAGAACATCAGGCATGGTCGACCTGGCAGGATTCATCAGCCTCAAGCTTTCAGGCAAAACTCAGGCACGGAGACGCTTTAGCCCAAGGGAAGGGGCGCACTGGTCGACCCGCAAGCGGAAGCCGGATCCTGTGGCTCCGCTCTGTGGTGAGGTCAGTGGAAGATCTGGAATCCTAAGACTTGGGAATTATCAATTAAAAGTTTAAATCTTCTTGAAAGAGAACCAGGTCCTGAGTTTCTATTTTCAGTCTACCGTTTATTATCCCTGTGAACTTGGGTGAGCTACTCCAATGCCCAAACCTTCTTTTCTTCACCTGTAATAATATCTACCTTACCTACCTCATCTTTTGGTGAGATTAAATGTATTAAATGTAAAGCATTACACAAATACAAGTGTTTGATATTCTCCCCATAATTCTGTGGCCTTGGAAGAAGTGGTGACAAAGTGATGATTAGGTCCTGAGAAAAAGGAGGAAAGAACAAAAATAGCTTTGAAAATAGATAAACTTTGATAATGTAAAAAAAAATTTAGCAGAGTCAAGCTGGGAGGGGTTCATTGAATAGAGAGTTTCAGAGATCGAGTGTATTAATCAGGGTTCTCCAGAGAAATGTTGAGAGAGAGAGAGAGAGAGAGAGAGAGAGAGAGAGAGAGAGGAGAGAGAGATTTATTTTAAGGAAGTGGCTCATCTGATCATGGGGGCTGGCTGTGGGGCAGGCCCACAGGCTGAAGACCCAGGGTAGGGTTTATGTTTCAGCTCAAGTCCAAAGGCACTCTGGAGGCAGAATTCCTTCTTCATCGGGGACGTGAGTCTTGTCTCTTAAGGCCTTTAACTGATTGAATGTGGCCATTCATGCTATGGGAGGTAATCTGCTTTACTCAACATCTACTGATTTAAATGTTAATCACATCTAAAAAATACCTTCATGGCAACATCTAGACTGTTGTTTGGCCAAATATTTGGGTACGGTAGCCTAGCTGGTCATCGCATAAAATTAGCCATCACACCAGGTAATCAAGCACTGCCATTCTAAAGCACAGTTTTGCAGGTTCTATAAAACTAGAGCAGTGTAGAGGCCAGACAATTAACTATGAAACAAACTGAGTCATCCCAGGGCTTAACTGAGAGCTGAAGTGTAAATGGAAATGTATAAAACATGGAGGAAATTATACCAGGTCACTCGAGATGTTTATAAAGAAATAGAGCAAGCGTGTAAGAATTGGAAATGATGGAAATGAAGAGTACTAAAGCTGAAAGGAGGGTGAAACTGGCAGGGAGTACAGAAGGTACCAAAGCAAACAGAAACATCCTCCAAACCAGGACCATAATATTCTGGGCCCAAATGCCTTTGCCCAGCTCCCTGGGCCTCTTGCTGCTGGGGGTCCAAGTATTACAGAAGCCGCTTCTGCAACAGCAGAGCCAGGCCTGGACCGGGCACTGGTGGAGGAGAAGGTCTAAGCCAGTTTCTGCCGCAGGAAGAAATGCGAGAGAGGATAGGAAAAGGTGAGGTAGTCATGTGTCTCTGGGGTCTCTGCATAAAAATATCCGATGTGAACTATAATCCAATCAAGATCCAGTTGTATTGGAGAAATTAAAACCAGACTAGACCAGGGGCCAAAAAGGCTTCAGAGACTCTGTGAAAGCTGGCTGTATACAAGGTAGCCATCCCTGAAGATACGCAGACAGAGCTCAAGCTCCTAGATGTTTTCTTTTAAACTATGGAAGACAGAAGTTCCTTTTGATTAGAAAAGTGAGCAAATGTACCCATGTTGAAAACAATGGAAGCTGGGAGATGGGGGATGAATTAATGTAGTAATTACAGACCAGATAGCACTGAAAACTAGGAAGATGTGATTGACTCATTCATTAATCGCTGCATCAAAGAACATAAAACACCAGGAAGCAAACTGTCTTAGTCTATTTGGGCTGTTGTAATAAGATACCATAAACTAGGTAGCTTATAAGGAAGAGAAACTTATTTCTCACAGTTCTGAAGGCTGAAAAGTTCGAAATCAAGGCACCAGCAGCACCAGTGTTGGGTGAGCACCCACTTTCTGCTTTGCAGGGGTATGGCTTCTTGTGATACCTTTGTATAGCCGAGAGCAGACAGAGGGGAAAAGGCTCTCTGCGTCTTCTTATAAGGGCACTAATCCCATTCATGGAGGCTCCGACCTTATGACCTAATTACCTCCCAGAGACCCCCTTCCTGTTACCATTACCTTTGGGGTTAGAATTTCAACATATGGATTTGGGGGGACATAAACACTCAGACCATAGCACAAATAATAGGGCTTTTTGAAATTCCTAGTGAAAAAAAATTTGAAGTGCATCTTTCTTTCCAAATTTTGGGCACACATACCATAGTCACACCACCTCATAGCCCAGAATTCCAGTACTTGTGTCCTCCAAGGGGCTGGGACTGCAGGACCCACGCTCTTAGCATGAAATATGTTAATTAGTGATGTTCTTTCTGCCCACACAGTTACAAACTATTGAAGTCACTCCAAGGTGCCCTTCTTGAGTGCTGCCTTACCAGGAGGTGATTTAGAGAATGCGAGAATGCACAGAACATGGTTTCTGCCCCTCAAGATCACTAAGAGAAGGAGACTCCTGTACATATTAATAAATGAAAAAGATGGTGTATTTAGAACAGAAGGGAGAATTCAGATATAAGCAACAACTCTTGACCATCAGAATGATAACACTGGAGTTTCCTCTGGAGGGTGAACTGAAGAGTTTCCTCCTTTAGAGGTAAACAGCCAGCCATCTTGGGCGGTTAACATTCTTCTGCCCCACAACAGAGCCTGGGGCAGGTAATATCGCCAGGTCCCTTCCCCTGTATAATTCTAAGACACTCTCATTTTGAAGTTGCTAAAAATAGAAGCATGGCGTCTGGTATGTAACAATATACAATATTGCAGCTGTGTCTTTATGATGAATAATAATACTTCGGAGTTGTATGATGAGGCAATCACCTTGCAAGCGCAATCTCATTAACCCTCACAGTATTCTGATTAGGTAGGCAGGTGGCAAGTGATCTGAACTCAGTTTGCAATTGAAGGAACCAAGACACAGGAAAGCTAAGAAACTTCCCAAGGAGCACACGATTTCTGTGTCACAGCTGGGATCACAGCCCAAGTCTCCTTCCCCCAAATTTGTGGCTCTGAGCCGTGGTCTGCACTGCTTCTAAGGTTCAGCAGCAGAACAAACTTGAAATTGGCACTATCCTGGATCTACCTCTTGGAAAACATTGTTGACTTCTCTTGAATGAATGTCCAGAACCACTTGGAAATTAAGTTTAGTATTTCCTTGTCCCATCCTTTCCCTCTGGCGATTAACCTCTTTCTCCCTCCAAAATCCAACCAAAGAAATTTTTAAAGCCATGCCAAAGTCTCTTTATGACGTCTTTCCCGGACCTGTTAATCTCGCCTGAGTTTTGGAGTTTTTTTATGGGTCCAATTTAATTGAAGATCAGTTGTTTTCAGAAATAGTTACTGTTATAAAAGTTTTTAAACACTCGGGCTGGCACCCTGTCTAAACGGTTTTGTTCTCCCAGTCCTGATTTTGTTTCTTTGTTAATAGAAAAAATATTTGTTTGCTTTCCTAAACCTGCTGAGTGATTTCCCGCAGACTAGGGGAACAGGTTTGGTGGTACTGATAGAAAATCACTGGCAAATGACACCATTAGCCAGGAAACGTTTGCCAGCCAAGAGTAAAGCCCTCTTCCGAGACTCTGGGGAGAAACTGATATTCGTTTATAGGGGAATTGTGAGATTAATATGGGAACTCGGGTTTTGTGCTTGCGGGGGCAGGATTCCCTGGCTCCCTTTGAGACAATGACATGTGGCCACATTTTCAAATTGTTAATTATGTACTGCCCCCTAGGGATTTTTGTTTTGCTGGTGGCAACCTGCTTCAAATCCTACAGGAAACATTTATCAGCCTGCCTCAGCCAGTACTTGTCTCACAGAAAGCTGCACCTATTGTGACCTTGTTGTACTGAGTCCACCCCTTTCTCCAGCACTTTACTTTTTGAATTGTCAATTTTCCCCCTCCCTCTTTTGTCTTTATTTTATTTTATTTCCCCAGCATGACTGTGTTTGCATAATCTGGGTTAGCCTGATGCCTCTGCTCTTTAAAGCGTTGCTCTTACCCACCCCCATTGCATTTCCCCTGTGGTTTCATAAACATCTCAGGATTTGGGGAAAAGAGAAAGAGCAAACTGTGAATTATAGACACTTACACATATGCACTTACATGTTTATCTATACTCATGGATGGAGAATTTCTCTACACTCTGAAATGTTCTCTATGAAATCCCATTTAAATCAAAAACTTTTATCAGAAAAATGAAATTGCTTCATGATTGAATAGCACTTTGCTTCTAAGTACCAGCCATCGAGGCTGATGAAATGGCCGAGACGATGTTCTTTTCCAGAAAGACATCCTTACACTTTATTTTAAAGTTGGAGTGAAAAATGTTAGCCCCCTATTCTTCACATAGGTTCTCTCAACAGAGGAACAGTCTCTAGCTATAATTAATGACGCATTGGTATCTGATAAGAATGTTGTAAACATGCATTGTTTTTATTGTTTGTGTCCTTTCCTTCTTCTTTTAATAATGCATAAGACAGCCCTGGTAGGAATCTTTCTTCATGCATTATATATTTTTGAAACACACACACACACATATCCTGTACACAACAACTTTAGCAAATATATGCATGATCAAAACAGTTCAGAAATATAAGATCTGAAAATGAGCAAAGGGCAGCAGGTTTTTGAATAGGCTTCATCAGCAGAGGGGAGAGGTCAGTCGTGGAAATTAGTTATAGGAGCTATTAAGTCTCCTCTGACACCCACAGTACAAGCTGCTTAACATAATCAGCCGCAATCAGCAAAACTGCTGTTTATTACAAAACGTTTTTCCCTTTTAATATTTCATATTGTTATGTAAAATGGTGCGGTGTAGGGACACACACATTTCACCAGGGACAAATTGTACAAATTGTCAGCAATAATAATTTGTGGCTCTTCTCCTGACATCTTTTGAAGTTAAAACCGTTGAGCGATACCTCTCCAGAGCTATTTTCCCTAATGTGGTTAATGGTTTGCACTGGAGTTGACCGGCCACTCTCGGTACAATGTTGTCGCCATTTACCGGCATGAGGAAATGTTTGTGTGACCGCACATCAACCAGGCAAGTCTGTAATTCCAGGCCATGAGGCTTGGTTCTGCTTACCCTTACCCATTTGGTCAGAGCCCTCGCTTATAGGTGTGTCTCATAATGCAACAAAAATTAGCAGAGGTATTCCCTAGTCTGCTCAGTCACCAAAGTAATTCCTCTTTCAAAACATTTTAATTTAAATAGAACTGATTATGAGGTATGCAATGGGAATCTGTGTGGAATTTCCTTGAATTTCACACACTGGCTATTGGGATAAGAGAAAGTCCCTTATTATCCAACAGGACAGGTTGCGGTGGCCTAGATTAGCAGGCATCTGGATATTATCCCTACATTTCTCTAAGTAGAATGAGGAGATACAGAGGCAGTTGTTACTAATTCCCATTCCAGCCCACTGAGGATCTCGTACAAGATGTCCCCAATTCCTGGAAGCTCTGTCTCCTGAAGTTCCATCCTGGTCACCCCCCGACCCACCCAGAGCCAGCTGGGCTGGTCCCCAAGAATGCTGGACTGAGGAGGAGGCACTGGAGCAGGACACAGGAATAGGATTTTCCTTGTACAGATATGAGAATACTTAAAAGGTAAAATAAGCATTGCCCCTTTCAAAGTGGTCACCTTGGCAGGCTAAATGATACACTTATCCGAACAAACAGTGATGCTGCTATTTCTCACATTTTTGGTCCATCTTGTTTATATGCCACAAAAGGCAAACAATATCATTACTTTAAACTCATTCCTTCTTTTGAACCCCAGCTTAATCATCTATTCATCAGGCCTGACTCCAAACGGATATTCCTCATTCTTTGCACTCCCTCCTATTATTAAAATCATTCTTTTGGATATTTATTTATGGATCTATTTCTCCATTGTAATAAACTGCTTGAGATCATTGTCCCCTCTACATGCAACACAGTCTGGCTGTGTCAGGCACATAGCAAGTGCTTAGTCAATGTTTGTTTAATAAATAAGTGGAGAGTTTTGGAAATTAAATTTATTCTTAGATGACAAAAGGTTTGCTTCCATGAGGGCCCTGGACTCTGAAGACTATTCTAATATGGAGTTCATTCCTTGGACAATCAGAAGACTATTCTAATATAGAGTTTTCATTCCTTGAACAATGGAAACTTCTCAGGAATTAGTGTTCAAAGGACAGCATGTCACTGAGATGTAAAAACTCTGCTAGAATTCTTAAAATCTCAATCATCAGACTTTCTAGATCAGTACTAGCTAACAGAAATATAATGCAAGCCACTTATATAATTTTAAATTTTCTAGCAGCCACATTAAAAAAGATGAAACAGGTGAAGTTAATTTTGATAAAATATTAATAACATTTTATTTAACCCAATATATCCAAAATTTTATTTTAACATATAATCTACTTAAAAAATACTGAGATATTTTACATTCTTTTTTGTATGTAGTCCCAAGTCTTAGAAATGTGGCGTGTATTTTATGTTTATAGCACATCCCCAATCAGAGTAGCCACATTCCATGTGCCCAATAGCCACGTGTGGCTAGTAGCTACCATATTAGACAGTGTGGTTTTAGACCCGCCTCATAACCATTTGGGCTAGTGCCTCCTTGCGATCAATACCTTTTTCACATGGACTGCAGGGGGCAGCAACAGGCAGTGACTGGATGTTCCATAAGTGGTCACTTCTGTCCTCATTTGCCCTTCTCTCTCTAGGCCAAAGCAAAGGAGCTAGCGATACAATGGGATTTTGCTCAAATCAGAACTTCGAATGCTTGTGACACACACCAGATATCATGGTATCAGTGCCAACCACATTTTGATGTCTTGGGCTAGTTATTTGCGTGATGATTTTCCTTATTTCAGTCCAATTCAGCTTGTGGACAGACTCAGACAAGAGACAAGTGTGGTTTCAACTCAAGTAGTAAATGGTAGAGCTGATGGGACGTGATGTAAGAAAAAGAGAGGTGTCAGGATGACTCCTAGGCGTTTCCCTTGCTCATCCTCATTAGACAGTGGCATTGGTGTCATTGCCTAGGGAGAGAGCATGGCCAGAGAAGCAGGTGTGGCTAGTTTCGGAGCCTCTGGGCCTTCCAACATGCTGAGACTGGGAAGAGGAGGAGCCAGCCCAGGAGGCCAAGGGGGCAGCTGGCTAGAGAGTCAGAGACAAAGCTCCTAGATGCTGAAAGAAGAAACTCTTTCCAGAAGTGGGGAGTGACCAGCTCCTGGAGGCCAAGTGAGCCTGTAGATGCAAACATGTGAGACACAAGAGGAGGACTGAGAAGACGGGCTTGGGCAGTGAGCAGAGCAGAATCAGGATGGGCTGAGGATGGAGTTGGCGGGTCACACGGATTGAACAGACCTGAGCGAATGGCAAGGCAGGGTCCCAGGAGGACTGCTGTCAGGACCCAGACGGTAAGCACTGGACAAGGGACCACAGACAAAACAAGACTGCAAAGAAGCCCTGAGGGCCACTGTTAGCACACTCATCACCCTGGACACACTACCCCTGCACTGTGTTTTTCTCTTGCCTAGAGCAAAGCCAGTGACCCCTCTACCCCAAGGGTCCTGTGGACTCAAAGTGTGTGGTGGTTCGAGCCCACTGAAATTTAGCACAACTTGAGACCTTGGTTTCTCAGCATTGAACTTGTTCAGGAATTTTATGAGAGAAATTATTATTCATATAATTGATCTAAATGGTCTTCAATAGGGAATTGGCTAAATAAATTATGGAACATTCAAACATTGCAATAATAAGCACTTGTTAAAAAGAATGAGTAAGAGTTGTGCATATTGACATAGAAATATGTACAAGATTCAATATTGAGTAGGTAAAGCGAGTTCAGAACAGTGTAGAGGGGAGAAAGGGATTTATATACATATACATATTATGCACCTACATTTATGCACCTTGTATATGCACAGGGATTTTCTGAAAGGATGAACAAGAAGCTATGAACAAGGAGGAGCTAGCTGTGGGAGGAGCTAGAATTCCGAGTGAAAAGAGAATTGCCCTTTGCATCTAATCTTTTATATTGCTGGATTTAGAATGGCCAGGTGCAGAAATCATTTTCAAATTAAAATAACAGTTTAAAGTTTTTTAAGCAATACTTTACTTGTAGTGTTTATATTAAACACTATAAAACCTCCTGGAGAAATGACTGCCTGCCTTTATGTTGTGACCAGTGCACTGTATTCATTCATTCAGTCATTCCTCCGAATTTCAAATTTGGAGGCAGTGGAACACTGCGTGGATTAGGGCTCCATTTTCCTCAGTGTCAACTCATTTTCTTACAGTAATTCTACTCAGTGTCCAAAAATCAAGTTCATAAGCTGGCTGGCAGTGGGCACAGAAGTGACACTGAGTGTCAAGGCATCTCAACGCCCAAAGAACAGGACAAAGTATGAAAGGCAATACAGGGATCTGTCACAGACTCACCCGCAGTGTTTCCGGTTGCTTTATCAGCATCACCTGCCACCAAGTGACAAATAGGGATTGTCCCCAGGGAGAGGCCAGGAGGCTGCCTAGCAGGAGCGAAGAGCCCGTGTTTATTGCTCTGTGGCTCCTCTTGGCTTGCACACATACTGACAGTCACCCATTCCCTAATTAAACAGATATAAGAAGGTACTGCCTCAGGCAGGATGAAGGATAGTAGGATTACAGTCTCTTTGGAGATATAAGAGAGAAATGGCTACAGATAAGACTTTGTAGACCCTGAATGAGGGCTACATACTATAAGAATTTAAAGGCAAATGAAATTACTTCTTATCAGTTTGATTAGTGAAAGATGGAATCTGGACTAGATATTAATACATGTGAAATAAAATATTATTTTAAAGTGTTATTACGAGTAAATGTTATTCTCCCCAATTCTTGCTGCTTTGCTGTTCTCCATCCTTGGAGCTGAAATAATCTTTCTTTAGGGAAGGGCAGAACTGAGCCCTGAATTTGGAGAGGGCACTATTTCTTCCTTCCTGTTTCAGGTCCAGAAGTTGTGAAAGTCCAGGCTTTTACTCAGGAGGGCCAACCTCTGTTGAAGGAAGAAAGGATTGGTGGATTTCAAGGATCCAAAGTCAGAGGAGCAGAGTGTTTAGAGTTAGCCATGGGGGTGGGGGAATGCAGGGTGTGAAGAAAGGAAAGTTCCTAAAACAATAGAAGGAGAAAAGTCCTTTCAGGAAGTTCAGGGAGTAGAGGGCAGAAGAGAAGGGGGAGAAGTTTGAAGGAGACAAGGTTGGGATTAGAGCACTAGCTACACCTGTGACAAAGGACTTAGTGTCTTAGTCTCTGCCCTGGGCTAGAGAGAGTGCAAGATGGTAGAAGTGCGAGATACACGAAAGGGGCTTGGGTCTTGCTTACTATTGAAATTCACGGAAGAGACCACCTTGCAGGTCCCTAAAGCAACAAGCATTGCTGCAGGAGAACATGGCAGTGTGGCGTGTTACCACACCACTAACCCTCAGAGAGGGCGTGAGATGGAGCCCCAGGTCCCCACAGGCTGCACTTGGAGACCCAGAAGTCCCCCTGTGATCTCGTGGGAGGCATGGAAGGGCTGAGAGAGAGGAGAGAACAGACAAGCCCTGGGGTTGGAATGAAAACCTGGCACATCTTATGAGCAGAGACCTCCAATATCAGCTGTGGACACCGCTGAGTGCTCCTGAGCAGAGAGTAACATGAGGATGCGGTACTTTAGAAAAGTTGGTCTTGAAGTTGATCAGCTCATTGTACACACTTATAAGGCAGGCTTTCAGAAAGTTCAGCCCACACACAAAAGGACAGCAGCCAGGGCCAGGAGACAGTCTTCCACAGAACTACAAGGTTGGGCTACTCCAATGTAAATCAGAAATTTTCTTGTAGCATCCCTTATTTTAAGCACTGTTTTGTTTTTTTACCTAGAATTGAAGAGAAACAGTGATGGCGTTTGTCTCTGGGAGCTCTGTCTGCAGGTCTTGGTCCTGTGCTTGGAGGCAGGCCCCTCAGGTGAGGCTCACCTGGCTACATGGAGCTGATCAGACCCCACAGTCACCGGTTACTAACGAGCATGCGCATCTCATCTTCACTCGGATGTAACTGTTTCTTATCCTACATGCTTTCTGCCTTCGTCATTCAGTACTGACCAATATGGCTGAAACGCAAAACAAAAAAACATAAATACAGTGAATAAGCCCAGGGAAAATGGTTTTTGCTCTTTGGTCTTAAACTTGTTGGACTGGAAATGCAATATGAATTGAGCTCTTTAAGCAAATGACAAATCAAGTTTGCTCCTGAGGGAGGGAACAAATTCTCTCAAGTGGACTGTACTGTTGAACTTCTTTTAACTCATCCTGAGCATCCTTTCCTTTGGCTTCCATTTCTAGACTCTAGCTAAAAATGCTGCTTCGTGGGGAGTCTAGTGTACTCATCTCTCTCATTCCTATGACATGAATGTGTTTGTATGATGGCTTTGACCAGCCCAGCTCAGAAAATAGAACTGTCTCGTCCCTGCTTCCTCCAACATTATGACGGTATTATTCTCCATTTAGAAAGATCATCCAGCCATAAAGAGGCAGATGAAAAACAGAGCATAAGCCTATCCAGATGCTTTGCCAACTCTATATTAAGTGTTCCACCAGTACATGTGCATCCCATGTATTTTAAATTTTATTTATAGAGAAGAAACACTTACCCCATTATACATTGTATCCCTGATGGACATTAAAGAAGATTACAGTAGATTTGCTGCCCTTGATGTATTGTTTTTTCTCCCTCATTGCCTGGGAGTTAAGATAGCCAAATAGGCCCAGCAAGAGCCAGACACATCAGCTCATATAGTTTTAAAAGCATATTTTGTTGAATAGTAAGTCAAAATCCCCTCCTAATGAATTTCTATCCTGAAAATTATCTTCCATGTCAGGAAATAGTCCACAAGGAACGAGCATCTTCTTTCTCTAATTCGCATTGTGCAAAGAAAAGGAAAATAGCACAGATGCATTCGATATTATACAAAGAACATATATGGGCATCTCAATCCCTAATATCGCACTAGTTTCTGATGCTAATGTAAAATATGTTCTTTTTGCATTTATAATCATGATGAGCAGATGGCGAAGACAGTTTAAAGTAGTACTGTATGTCTATTAAAATAATGTATGCTGTTAGCAAATCTTCCCTAAAACTGGAATTTAATTGCTCATAAACACATACATTAGAAAGAACCACAATTCTAAGAGCCATTTGCTTTGCCAGGACAATAGTCAGACAGAGTTTCCTATAACAGGCTTTGGCCAAAAGACTTCTTGTGGTAGCAGATGCTTCACTATGTTGTCTCTCTCTTAAAGAGGCTTAATTGACAAAAATGTTGAGATTGTACAAAAGGACCCTGGTTTCTTAAAACAAAGAAATCCCTCTTAAAATTAAAATAAAATGGAAAAATTAAGCAAAATGCAGACTGGGGGAGAACTGATAAGGAAAGAATTAAGTATGTAAGCTGCTTCATTCTTTTGCTTTTTTAATTTCTTTTTTACTACCCTATTTCAGGCAACCCATCAGCAGTGGCATTTTGTGATTTTCAGTGATGAATATTGATTATGTGGTTGCTGTGCTTTCTGAAAGTAAAACCTGCCAAAGAGGAGAGAGTTTCCTTGTTTCATTCCAAGGGACTTCACTGCTCCAGCACCGGGAAGGAGATGGAGCCCCTGGCTCTCATAGTTTTCACCACCCACTCGGCCTCACTGGAAAGCAGGTGCTTTGAAGGAAGGATGTATGATCATCAAAGCCAATGACAAAGTCAGAGGATCAGAATCCACCCTGAACACCAGCGTGAAGGAATTGATGCTGTTTGCAAACAGGAACAGGAGGAAGGGGAGGCGGCAGCAGAGAAAGACAGGCTGAGAGCCAAGGGCCCTAAAAAGGCAGCAAGTTTTAGAAAATACTCATTTGACTAATTTGCCTAATATAATAAAGAAAGGATGGTTTTATTTCCAAATGCAGAAGTGGTGATTGATTAGGTGGGCATTATATTTGCAGCATGTGGGATGAATAGTGGTGGTAAATGGGTATGGAAAATATCTTACCAAGAAGGGGAAAAAAATCCATAAGTCATACAAGGCAGAGCACAAAAATACCAGCATACCAACATTCAGAGAGAGTTTAAATAATAACAGACTGAATCTTGGAAGGGGTCCAAGGAAACGGGGAACAGAAAGAAAGCTACATGCAGCATAATGGTTTCTAGACAATAGGCAATGAGAGAGGGTCTGCACATGCTTGTGAATGTGGTATTAGCGCTTTCATTATTATAATTACCTAAATTTAAGGTCAAGTCACCTGTGTATTGCTGATAAAGTGAATGATTTCTTTTAAAATAGAAGTAGTGCTTAAATTACCCAGGATGTTATAGGAATAGATAATCCACGTGGGTGAGATATTATAGAATTATCCCCATCTCATACAGCAACATTCCTTATAAAGAATGGCACAGAATCTCACCACATCTGCAGGATTCTGACATAGCACCTTGGGAATACATTTCCCTGCCTGAGTTCCCTCTTGGGTTGAAGGAGGTCCCTCCCATTACTTAGAGACATGCATTCATTTGACAGTTTAAAGATGTCTTGGGATAGGGTTTACCCCAGGTAAGATGCAGTCAGATTTGGAAACCTGAACTCACATTTTGCAAGCTTTGATCAGTCATCAAATTGCAATCTGAATCAGAAAAAGACTGGGTGTAGAAGGCTTGCCAGATACTTGTACTTTGAATGTTTCTGAATGATTAAATTCCATGAAGTGTTATTTAAGTGGTGGGATGGAAGATTTTACTCTTTTTCTTGTCATATAAATAACTCAAAAATTCCATGATTTAATTTTTTAACAGCATGAATTCCAAATAGTTGAGAAAAAATACTTGAAGTGTCTAATGCAAAAACTACAGGAAAAACCTATCATGCCCTTCAGGTAGGTCCTAGCGAGATCTCAGAATTGATGGGGGTACAGCCCAGACAGCATATTTTTCAAATACTTCATGGATGACTGTGTCTTACATCAAGTTTGAGAACCATAGCTATTGGTAGGAGGCAGTGTTTAAATGGTTTTAACACCTAAGAAGATCTGTATTTTTTAAAATCTTTTTTGAAAATAAGATCTGCATTTTTCAATAGATCGCTACTTAAAACATGGTCGATCAAATTGAGATTGGGCAAGACTGCTGCCCTTGGGCTGCTATTCTAACAGCCCATGTGAAAGTTGCTGAGTGTCTAAACCACAGCAATGGAAGTTGGAGAGGAAGTTAGGGAGTCAGGGGTATGTATTGAGAAGGCAAATCAGCATTACTTAGCGACTGAATGTGAAGCATGGACTAAATAAGTCTGAAATAACTTAGATTTCTACCTTGGATGATCACTTGGATGGTGAAGCATTTAACTAAGTACATTCTAACACTAGTTCTCCAACACCATTAGGTGCCTTATAATTCAACTCAATGTGACACTGTACAGAATTAGCGCAGACCCCAAAGGTTAAGGGGCTCAGTCCCATAAGAGGCATCTGCTTCAGACACCAACTGCAAGTAGAGTCCCCATGCAACTCAGACTTCACCTTGGCTACAAATTTGAGGGTTCTCACAAGTCACTTCAGTTTTACTAATTTACTTAAACTGATTCCCAAAGCTTACTTAAAGCATTATGCTTAGGGATTATTGTTTTATTGTAAAGGATACAAATGAACGGCCAGAGGAAGAGGTACATAGAGCAGGTCTGGAGGGGTCCTGAACATAGGAGCCTCTGCTTCCATGGAGTACCAGGTGGTACATCAATACATTCGCCAGCTAGGAAGCTCCCGCAGTCTCCTTGTTTCAGGATTTTTCTGGGTTTCTGGGGTTTCATTGGTTAGGCATGATTGGTTAAAACACCAGTCACGTGATTGAACTCGATTTCCCCTCCTTGGAGGTCAAGGACGGGGCTGAAAGTTCCAGCCCTCTAATCACAATCTAGGGCTCTCCCGCTTAGCTAGCCCTTCTCTTGAAGCTATCCAAGGGCCACCAGGAGTCACCGCATTAGCACAAATTCAGGTGTGGTTGAAAGAGGCAAATAACAAAAGACACTCCTATTACTCAGGGAATTCCAAGAGTTTTTGAAGCTCTGTGCCGGGAACTGGAGGCAAAGACCAAATATATATTAATATATTTTATATTACACTACCAAATAGTAAAGTAAAACAGGTTTTCAGGGTAAGGAAACTAGTTGCATTTGAACATGTTGATTTTAAGGATTACCCAAGTGGATACATCTAGCTGCAGTTGGATGTCCAACAAGAAACTCAGGGGAGAGGTCATGACGAGAAGCAGAAATCCAGATGTCATTGTTTGAATAAAATGCCCCTATGAGCAGTATAATGGTGTGTAAAATATGGTGACCTCATGAAAAAAAAAAAAGACTTCAACTTAAACTGTGTTCAATAGAATCCATGATGAGGATAGATAAGCTAGTATCCTGACATCCCTCAAACATGGTAATTTAGATTTTGTGCTCTAAATTGGGGGTTAAAAGCTTTATTTTTGGTATAAAGACAGGTAAGAAATATCTTAGGCTTTGTAGGCTTGTCCCAGCAACTCACTTCTGCTGTTGTTATACAAAAGCAGCCATAGAAAATACTGATGGAATGAGCATGGCTATGCTTTAATAAAATATTATTTTTGGACACTGAAATTTGGATTTCTTACAATTTTCACATGCCACAAAATATTCTTCCATCTAAAAATATAAAAGCCATTCATTCTTAGCTTATGGGCTGTATATAAACAGGAGGCAGGCCAATGGGGTCTATACTTTGCCAACGCCTGCTCTAAACAGACACGTTGTGTGACTCCCTGGAAAGGAAGACTTAATGTGAGGACCCAAGGGCAAGGACTCAGTTCACAGAGGAGAACCATCGTAGTCCCTTTGTGAATGAAAACAGAACTGACTTGGGACAATGTGGAGAGCCTGCTGTCCAAAAGCGTCTGTTTTGTCTGAATGGATGTTTATGAATAACTCAGCTCAATGAGTTGAGCCTAGATAGAATTCTTCAGGGTGGGAAGAATTCTTCTCTTGGCTTTTTGACACCACATTTGCCTAGATTTCTCCTACCTACTGCTCCTTTGCTGATTCCTGCCTGTTCTACTTTGCTGTGTCGAAATGTTGAGCAGCTGGTGCTGGGTCCACTTTGTTTTTCTATCTACATTCCCTTCCTTGTTGATTTTATTCAGTCCTGTCTGTTAAACATCATTCATATTCTGATGACTCCCAGATCTCTCTCTTCAACCCTGACTTCACCTCAGAATTTCAGATTTATATATCCACCCACCGACTCACATCTGAATAGGTGTGTCTGATAGGAATTTCTCACCTTTCCCTACCTCAGTAAAGAGTATCACCCTTCACCCAGTTGCTTGAACTCCAAATCTTGTCTTTCTTTTGCCTTTCTATCTGGACCATCAGTAAGTCCTGTCTGCTCAATTTCTAAAATCTATTCTAGATATGTCCATTTTCTACATCTCCTCCCTTTCTCTCCCCTCCATCCTAAAATCCAGGCCACATACCCCTCACCTGGATTTTAGCAATTGTCTCCAAATAGATCTTCCTACAACCACTCTTCCCACTATTATCCAGTTATTAAATATCAGCTCCAGTGACTTAAAAAAAATATGATTAACATTTTGGGAGCAGTTTTAGGTTTGCAGAAAAATTGAGTGAACATTAGAGAGTTCCTATATATCTTCTCACCATACCTCTTCTCCTTCTTCCCCTAGTTTCCCTTATTTTTAACATCTTGTATTAGTATGATACAGCTCTGATTTGAATGTACACCCAAATTTCATGGAAACTTAATCCCCAAATTCATACGTTGATTACAGGTGGGGCTCCCATGATGGGACTAGTGCTTTATAAGAAGAAGAGAGAGCTGAGCTGACACACACTCTTGTTTTCTCAACATGTGATACTTTCCACCATGTCATGACACAGCAGGAAGGCCCTCTCCAGGTGCCAGTGCCATATTCTTGGACTTCCCAGCCTCCAGAACTATGAGCTAAATAAACCTCTCTTCTTTATAAATTACCCTACCTATGGTATTCAGTTATAACAACAGAAAATAGACTAAGAAGTTACATTTGTTATAATTGATGAGTCAATATTGATACATTATAATTAACTAAAGTCCATAGTTAATATTAAAGTTCACTCCTATTGTCTGTGGGTTTTCACGCATATATAATGACATGTTTTCACTATTAAAGTATCATGCAGAATAGTTTCATTGCCCTAGAAAACCTCTGGGCTCCAACTATTCATCCCTCCTTCATTTCCCCAAGCCCCTAGCAACCACTAATCTTTTTGTTGTCTCCATA
>VBSM01001562.1:19688078-19771924 GCA_008086735.1 Cheirogaleus medius | reverse complement strand
CCGTTTCCAGAATGTCATACTGTTGGAATTATAACAGTGTGTAGCCTTTTTAGATTGGCTTCTTTCATTTATCAATATGCATTTCAGGTTTTTCCATGTCTTTTCTTGGCTTGATAGCTCATTTGTTTTTACCAATGAATAACGTTCTGTGGTATGAATGCACCACCATCTGTTTATCCAATCATCTGGTGAAGGACATCTTCCTTGCTTCCAAGTCCCAGAGACTTTTTACCATAGAAGTCAGAACACACCACTCTGTCATTGTACCCAAACACTCCTTATTCTGCCTACCCATGTCCTAATGATGTGCCCCCTGCCTGCCCTTCTCAGTTCCCTTCCCCTGTGCTCATTTAACTTTGTCCTTCTTTCTGTTCTTGCCTTAGGGCCTTTGCACCAGCTGCTCCATCCACTGGAGTGCTCTTCCCTTATATAACCACATGGGCCCCTTCTCGTTCAGATCTCAGCTCACATTACCCATCCTCGGTGAGGCTTTCCCTGACCCCAATCCAAAGTTACCACTCAGTTGCCCTCTATTACAACATCATGTTTTTAATTCTTTCCTTACCATTTAACTCCATTTGATATTTTCTTTTTGTTTATTTATTGTCTTTCTTCTCCCAATAAAAGCAGGGACTTCCTCTGTCTTATCCACTGATGTATACCCAACATATAGAACTATGCTGAATGAATAAACACTCAATTATTTATTAAGGGTCTCCAATCCTGGAAGTCAGCTGCACCAAAGTACTTACAATACTTAAAATAGAAATCAGCACTTTGAAATGAACTTTTTCTAGACCATCTGTTTGTTGTTTGCTTAATGAAATGCTCCTCTTGATTTCCATTCCTAGACAAGGCCCTACCTCTTCCAAGGACCTCCAAGTCTTTTCTGGAGTTTCTCTTATCTTTTCTACACACAGAGAGCTGTAGGCTTAAGTGGCAGAAGCAAAGCATTAGGGCAGGGGATAAAAGGGCTAACCAGGTGATGCCCAAAGAGAGACAGAATAGAAAAAGCACATAGATGAGCAAGTAAAAAAAGCCAATCTGGTAAAAAGTTCTGAGAGCAATTCAAAAGGAAAATATTTTGAATAATCAAAACATACTCTGAATAAGTGCTTAGCCTCTTCAAGAGATTTCTTTCAAGGGCAACTTTCATCAGAAGTAAAATAAGATTTGTTCGAAATTTTATAACCACACATTTCATTCCATATTTAAATAAATCTGATAAAGGAAAAGAAAATTAGCCAGTGCTCAAGGGATGGTTGCAATCTTCTACCTTAAGAAAAGTATAAAACATACGCCTTTTAATTTTGTAGATTTAGGATTAAACTCAACATTACGGGACTTTGTATCCCCCTTCAAGTTGTAAGATTCTATAGCTCTGTATGTGGCCATCATTCAAGCCATTGTGCCTTTGTAAAAATGTGGTAATAGACCAAAGGATAAAATATCCAGTGCATATTAGGATTGGGTCATATACTTTAAAGTCAGGTAGATCTCTAATTGCCTGATGGGACAGCACTGGAGGTGGAGGAAGACTTTCTGTTTTGAAGAAGCAGAGCCCTCAACAACTTGATTGACAAAAGGCTTGGGGATGGAGAGATAGCTATAGAATAAAGCCAGGGCTGGAGGCAGCTTGGGAGTGCCCTGATTTAGAATGGCAAATCTTCAGAGAGATGTAGACTTGCTCATGGGCATTCATTTATTACAATCCATGGTCAGGTTTTCTGTTGTCCTTATAAGTCACTAGGTTTGGGGTGATTTGTTATGTAACATTAGACAACTGGAACACATTCATTAAGCGCAATTCTTTAAAAAACATACGAAGCAAGAGAGAGAGAGATAAAGAGAGATAGAAAGATGGGGTAGGGAGAAGGAAGATAGGGAGGAAAGGAGGGAGGGAGAGAGGGAAGAAAGGAAGGACTGAAAGAAATAAAAGATGATAACGTAACAAACATCTATATCTGTTTTACCAAAAGTACCCCCAAAAAGGTCCCCCCAACCTTCCATCAAATCTCTTCAAAGAAAACAGAAACACCCCCTTGAAGAAGCCCTTCCATGTTAATTGCCTTGAGGGAGCTCTTCCTTCACCCTCTGCTTTGCTACTGGAAAAATTAGCAGGAATCATGAAGGTAGAAATTGAGTAGTATGCTTTGTGCTCTAGGATGTTATCGGGTGGTTGGTTACTGTGTGATCTCTTTGAGCCACCAAATGTACTTTAGTAAGCTTTCTAGTATCTATGTATATCATTCATAGTTCACTAAATAAGGTGATTGAGGTCATTTCTGGAAATCTTGGGGCAGAGAGTCTTTGAACAGCAGGGCTGCACCATGCTTTCAAGCCAGATCAGAGGTGATACCCCTTCCCGCTAGCAGTACCATTTTTCAGGAAGATGAATGCAAGAACTCTGAACAATAGAATATTTCTAATTCTGAGACCTGTATAATTCTGTATAAACTCAAGTTAACTCTTTTGGGAACTCACTCTACCTCAAGGTCTTTCTTACAAACCCCAATAAATCGCTCTCCAGATACAGAAATGTAGCAATTAATTAAGAACTTGAGGAAGGCTGTTAGAATGGGGAATAAACCTGCTTTTACTGTAGGCCTTAAAACTCTCTACAATGATATTTTTATTTTTCGTTCATACCAACCATATGATAAAAATATCATTAAGCTGCTCAACTTTGTAGGATTTCCTCATTCTCTAAGTTATTCTTCTTATTCATGGTATCTATGGATAAAACAAATGAGTTTTTGAAGCCTCTGATAACTAGGTATTGCCCGTTAAAAAAATCAATAGATGGATTTCTCCCCTTTCCTAATAAAAATAATTTACCACAAATACTGTTATTATGAGAATTCATTCCTGAAGGAGTCAGTTGTTGATTGGAGAGAAAAAAAAATTTCAACCTTGACATCTTTCTCCTCATCTTTGCCTCTTGGCAAATTTTGTCAACAAAAACTTGTCAGTAGTTCTTTCTGGAATTGACTTGTCCAAATCCCTGTTAGACAGAATGACTTGTCCACTTCCTTATCACTAAATATATTCAGTATTTCTCTTCAAGATCAGAATATTTTCTTATTAATGTTCCAGAGGAATTTTTTTCTATATTGGCTTTATAATTTTTTATTTTTTTCTTATTCCTCCTGGCTAATTGAAATTGTGTGTCCTTTGATCAATATCTCCCCAAGGCTATATTTTAAAACTGGTTCTTTCTAAAGTCCATTGTATTTCATTAAGAATTTAATGCTACATGTAGCTTTCTATAAAAATTTGTGAGTAGTAAGTACTATTTTCAGCCAGTTCTTACATGTAACTTTCATTATCATCTTTTTTAAACTCTAAGAATGTCATTTCTTCACCCTGTGTATAAAGCTCTCTCTCTTTTCAATACAACTTTCAGACAGCACAGTTTTGCCCACTTCTCTTTCCCTTTCGGGGTTTGTTAACAGCTCTTGAAGCACAGAAAGCTTTTTCCTTTCTCTTTTACTTCCCTGGTACTCAGATACCAAGTAGAAGCCCTTCTACCATCTTCTCCTCCACTTCAATCAGCACGATGCAGTGCTTACCCTGAGTTACTCGCTCCTTTGGTGTGGGTGACAGCTAATTTCTTGCTTTTATCTAGAACTGTGCAGTAGGCACCCTGTGCTTTTTACTGCAAGCCCAGCTCCTTTACCGTTTTCAGGGGTCCTCAGATGAGCCCCTCACTTCAAATGCCAACAAAAGTGCTGCTTGACCCCCTAGCTAGATGGAAAGCATACTACGATGTATCCATCAGAGGAAATGTATATGATTAGAGCACATCACTTTGCTCAAAATTACTTTACTTGTCTCAGATAAACTCACAATGGCCTAAGATGATCCTGGAATTTGCCACATCAGACACTCAAAAGCTTATCTTAGGAAAAATTTTAAAAATTTAAAAAGGAAGATTGTTTCTTAGAATCTATTTCCTGCTGATGATGTATCTACAAATATATAGTGATTACAGTGTCTGATCAATTAATAGTACATCTTTTATCATGGTATGATTAGAGGGCTGGAGGGAGGGAAAAAAACCTAAATTTCTTTTTTTTTGGTTTGTTTTTGTTAACTGTGATTCCTACAAATGAGAAGTTATTCCTTTTGATAATTGATCATTAGTATGTAGCTTACAATCTTTTTAAAACTTATACAGATTCCAAATCTTAAAACAGAAAAAAAAGAGAGACACTTAAACTTAAATGTGGCAGAATTATAGCATTCATTTGTTTCCTCTTCCCCCTCAAACTTTCCAAAAGTACCAATAAACGAATAAAAAAGGTATTAACATACAATGACAGAAAGAACAAAAAAGGAGACAAAAGCGGAAGAGAGATTTCAACAAGTATTTTGAAGATGAAAATGAGGTTGGAAAGCTGGTAATAGATTTAGCAGAGGGGAGTGGCAAGTGGCAAGTAGCAATGCCGCAGAGGTAGACCCACGACCAGTGAGTGACCTAGTCTCCCCCCAGCCCCACCTCCCGCCACCAAGCCCATGGGTTAGTCGAGGTTGATTTGAAGAGGCTTCAGATTAGCAGTGAGGTTTGAGTTCAAATGAAGGGATTAAGTGAAAATCTGTGTATGAGACTATGGGAGACTCAGCCCCTGACCTTCTCCTGTTCCCAGCAGCCAGGCCTCTCCCGCAGGAGATGGGAGGACTCTTAAAGGAAACTGAACAGTCTCTAAGAAAAGACCTCAGAACCTGGCATTTAGGAATCTCCCCACCAACAAAAGCCCTGAAAGCCAGACCAGCCCACAGCGACACTGCCACACAGCAAGCCCTGTCCCTACCCAGGGCAAGATTTTCAAAGAGTGGTTTAGGGCCTCAGTCTTTAAGAGAAATGAAAGACAGCAAACACTGGAGGACTAGGGTAGACACCACAACAAGCAAGCAGAAAAAATAGGCAATACAGGAAACAGAAGAGCAGACGGAACCTTAAAGAAAAAAGAGAAGACAACTTCTGATTGAGATAATGCATTCATGAAACAAATCCAAGATACTAGGAGAAAAGAGTAGTCAGAGGACAAGAAAAACTTTTTGGAAATTAAAATTAAAATAACCTGAAATTAATAAAATTGAGTAGAAGTTTCGTTCTATGTAATTGAATTCTTCTAGAAACTTGGATAAAAATACAGACAGGGAGGATAGCCCCCACAAAAAATTAAAAAAAAAAATTAGAGGCTCAAACTCTAAGCTCTTACAAGTGACTAATAAAATTCCCA
Source organism: Cheirogaleus medius (assembly GCA_008086735.1). Lineage (NCBI taxonomy): Eukaryota > Metazoa > Chordata > Mammalia > Primates > Cheirogaleidae > Cheirogaleus > Cheirogaleus medius. The sequence continues at coordinate 19,766,678 of VBSM01001562.1, read as the reverse complement.
AAAATAGAGAATAGATAAAATGAAGACAACAAAATTATCAAAGATATGACATATGAAAATTTCCCAGAACTTAAATGCATAATGAGTCTCTAATTTCTCACTTAACTTCTCTTCTTGGAACTCTCAGAGAACCCCAAAGTCGATATGTCCAAAATTCAACTCTTGACTTCCCCTCCAGGCTGCTTCTCTTGCACTGTTTCCTGTCTCTGAGAAGGACACCCCCATTCATCCAACCACAGAAACCAGAAACCAGCACCACCTCAGCTTAAGCTCTCTTCACACACACCTTGCCAGGCATTGGCCTTCTAACTAGTCTCCTGCGCACACTGAGCCACACTTCCTAGAGAGTTCCTTCAAAAGACAGAGTTGAACACACTTCATGCCCCACAATTAAAACCTTTCAGTGGCTTTCACTGCTCCTGAGTAAGACCAAACTCTTCAATACTGCATAGAAGCTTGTGCATGGTTGAGCCATCCAGGTATCTCTAGCTTCATCTTGTGCCAAGGTCCCCTTCAGTCTCCATCCAGCCACATTGTCCCCCCCCCCAGTCCCCCTTGCTGCTCGTCATCCAGTCAACATTGAGTTTTCCATAGAGATTCTTGAAGGCACGGTATCGCACAGAAATGGGCTCAAAACTTAATGTGTCTTTGAACATGTGAACTTCCCTAAACTTCAGTTTCCCCATCTATAGAATGAAGATAACAATAGCACCTGCCCATAGGTTCTTATCAGGATTCAACAAGATAATGACAATGACAATAAAGAGCTTATCATAGTGCCCGGCATAAAATGGAAACCCAGAAAACTTTAGCTATCTAATATTCTACAGAGTACCAGCCACATATTTGTTTCCATTAGTAACTGATCATGCATGTCATTTATTAATTAATCTTAACCTTCAAAAACTCTATTTATATATTCAGTCTGTTCAAATTCTTAAGGATAATACATTCTATGACTTTATAACCCTCATTGCAAAGTAGTCGAGTAACGCCAGAGGTGTGCTGGAGCTGCCTCGTTCCAGCTTGCCAGAGCTGATTGTTAAATCTTCAGGAATTTGATGAGCCAGTTGTGAAACATGGCTTTTCTTATAAATTAAATTGTATAAACTTATTAAAATAATTATATTAAAAACAATAACAATCAAGGTAATAAATACCCCAAATGCTTCACTTTCTAATTATTTTACTGTTACCTATGTTCTTATTTATTACTATCATATATATATGGTAAAGATGCTATATATTGATGTTCTACTGCACATCTATTCCCGATTCCACATTCAGTGATGGCACATTGTAGTTTCAAATTGGCCATACTGGAAGAATTTACACCATGGAAATCAGCAACCACTATAAATCAATCCCCCTCGCCCCAAAAGCTGGTTTTTAAACATTTACTAACACAGCAATGAGTGATGCCCAATTACGTAAACATCAGACACAGACCAAGACCTCAACCTAAATGACAGTGCTCTCTTAGCCAAGTCAGTAGCTTTCATAAAGTCCTTTAACCAAGCACCATTCCCTTTGTTCTATTCTTGAATCCTCTAGATCTTTCCTCAGCAAATACTGACTTCAAGTTAACATACAATTCCTACTACGTTTGACTACCAGTTTTGTTGGTCTGTAGAAACAAATGAGAAAGGCACATTTCTATGAAGGAGACATAAAAGCTAAGGGCTTCACAGTCAACAGTTTGATAACAAAGAAGGACAAATAAAAGCAATTCAAACCTAGAGAACAAACAAATCCCGGCAGTCTGAGGGGTCTGGTAGTCCCCAAGGGAGTTGCTGCCATACAGCATGGAACAAGAGGTAATGACCTTCACGGTGACCCAAAACTATCGAGAAAAGGCTTGTTGTCTTCTACATACTGTTCAAGAAAAGAAAATAGTATATCATAGGCATTTTAAATATCTAAAACTGATCTTTAACAAACGGTGCCAAGAAAAGTGGTTATCCACATGCAAAAGAATGAAGTTGTACCCTTACTTTAAAGTATGTACAAAATATTAATTCAAAGACCTAAACATAAGCGCTAAAACCGTAAAACCCTTAGAAGAAAACACAAGGGGAAAGCTTCATGATGCTGGATTTGGTAATGATTGCTTGAATATGACACCAAAGCACAGGTAACAATAGAAAAAAGATAAATTAGACTTCATCAAAATTAAAAACTTTTGTGCATCGAAGGACACTATCAAGAAAGTGAAAAGACAACCCATGGAATGAGAGAAAACATTTGCAAATCATACATCTGATAAGGGATTAATATCCAGAGTGTATAGATAACCCTTATATCACAACAACAAACACATAAACAGTTTGATTTAAAAAATGGGCAAAGGACTTGAATAGATATTTCTCCAAATGGTCAATAAGCACATGAAAAGATGCTTAATGTCACTAATCATTAGGGAAATACAAATCTAAACCACAGTGAGATACCATTTCACACCCATTAGGGTGGCTATTATAAAACAAAGCAAAACAGAAAACAAAGCATTGGCAAGGATGTGGAGAAACCGGAACCCTGTGCATTGCTGGTGGAAATGTAAAATGGTGGAGTTGCTGTGGAAGAGAGTATGGCAGTTCCTCAGAAAATTAAACATAGAACTGATATATGATCCCGCAATTCCACTTCTAGGTATATAGCCAAAAGAACTGAAAGCAGAACTTAACAGGTATGTGTACACCCATGTTTATTGCAGCACTATTCACAATAGCCAAAAAGTGGAAACGACCCAAATGTCCACTGACTAATGAATGGATAAGCAAAATATGGTGTATGTATGTATATGTACATGTGTGTACATACATATCTATGTCTGTGTATATGTATAATGGAATATTATTCCTTTTTAATGAGAAAAATACTGACAGATACTACAACATGAATGAACCTTGAAAACATTATGCTAAGTGAAATAAGTCACATACAAAAGAACAAATATCATATGATTTCCACTTACATGAGGTACATAAAATAGTCAAATTCATAGACATAAAGCTGAACAGTGGTTACCAGAGCCTAGGGGAAGGAGGAATGGCAAGTTATTGTTTGATGGGTACAGAGTTTCAGTTTGGGCAGAAGAAAAATTCTAGAGATGGATAGTGGTGATGGTTGCACAACATTGTGAACATACTTAATGCAACTAAGTTGTACACTTACAAATAGTTAAAATGGTAAATTTTATTTTACGTATGCTTTACCACATTAAAAAGGTGCTTTATAAGCATAAAACTCTATCAATGGCTAACTTTATTAAAAATGCCTAAGTTATCGTGGGCAAGCTTAAGGTCTCAAGAATAATTACCTTACATGGAACATCTCAGTGTCTGGTGGGAATGAGGCATGAGATGTGGGATTTATTTGTATGTATCCGTAGCCATCAACAATGACTCCTTCTGCTCTAATGCAAACATATGACCAGCATAAAGATGGATACTGTCCTTGTAAGAGTTTGTGGAGGAAGGCAGAGGAAGAGTAGGATTAGACTGAGGGGCGGTCAATGGGTGGCTTCTCTCAGGGAGGTCAGAAAGGGGGACGATCAAAGAAGGCAAATTGTCCTTAACACAAGATGGCAGGAGTCACTAACAGATCCATGGGGTGGGAATGTTGTTGGCTGCTGCAGTTGCTGCTACAGGATTCCATTTTGGAAGTGGTAGCCCATGTGCTCCTCCATACCCACCTCGTCCCTCCCAGCCATTTCCTTTTTCCTCTGGCTCCTGCCCCATTTGATCCTTGCCCTGGAATCATGTCTCTGACAGGGCAGAACTCTACTATCCTAGGAGATTCTTCTTGGGTTTTGTATTTTGACAGCCTATATACTGAAAGGAACACAACAAGATTAAGGCTTTAATGTAACAACATTTAGGAGTTTAAAGAGCATGATCACCCTCCCACATCTACTACCGGACAACATGGAGACCAGAAATTATGTGCTCAGGCTATGTTGAGAGAGCAACGGCGGAGGGAAGGGGGAGTGTTGGGAATACAGAAGTGCAGTGGCCCTGGAGAGGGGAGTTCTGCAGCAGCCACAAGTGCCAGGTGCTGCATGGTGAGTTTAGAGCAGGCAGGCGCTTAGATTTGCAGAGATTTGTGTCTGGGAAAGAGAAATCCTAGACTGGGAATAAATGACTAAGATTACATTTCTACCACTTCAATAGAATGATGATGCAAAACAGAAATTAAGTTAGAGAAAAATCAAGACACCTACATTTTTTTCCACACATGAGTTTTTATCCTGAGATTTGCACTTAGTACACAGTTTGGGGGAGTCCAAGAAAGCACATAAAGTGAGAAGGGTAGTGGGGCAAGCGGAAAGTTTAAAATTTAGTGTTTCTTTGTAGAACTGTCTACAAAGGGGATAAAGACCCCAAAAGGTAGATGGAGAACCAGGACAGAGTGTGGCCTGGAGAATAAGGACCTGCACGTTAACAGGAGGCCTGCAATCTTGCTGTGCCAAAGTCATCAACATGATGTCACTTTCATGGCTCAGAGTCTAATCCTCTTCTCTGACTCACCCTGGTTAAAGATCTTCTCTGCCTGGAAACTCAAGCCCACCGGTTTCCATTTTGATTTCCCTGACTTGAGTGATAAAAAGGTACCCACAGGGCTTTCGGGTCATACTTGACTTGTCTCATAAGTATCTTTTCTATCTGGTACATAAGAGTTCTGCTTTCCGCCTGCCTGCCACTTCTTCACAATCTCACTTCTTTCATATTCCCGGGTAACCACTATGTTGTGACCTTACCTCCTCCTTTCAACCTGTCTTTGGGATTAGGATCAATACTTGCTGCTTAGCTTTTATTCAAGTGATGGATAGCTTTGGAAACTCTTATCTGAGCTGGTCTGCTGTCTCCATCTGATACTCCAGACTGACCTTCAGCCTAAGAGTCTTAAAAAATGTCCATATTTTAAGCAAAGATGGATGATCCTCTCTGTTTCAAATAAGAAGGAAAATCTTTTGATCCAACTGGGAATTTGGTTCTTTTTTGTTTCAAGGAGTCCTTTAAGAGCTGTTAATAGATTGCTTTATTTTCTTTAATTATGTTTATGTCCCAAACTAGGTAAGGACCTAGCAGTGTGGGGGAGAGGGAAGGTTGAAGTAGTGTGAGAGGTATTCTGGGTCTTGAACTAGGGCTATAAACAAAACTTCTAAATGTCTTTTTGTAAAGTTCTCACCAGATTATTTTCTGCTTTTCTATGAAGCTCAAGAAATACTAAGATTTCAAGAAATAGCTAAGATTTCACTTGAATACTCAAATGAGACCCCCGAGCTGAAATTCTTAAAACTTTCTTGGAGGTTGCTCATCCTTAGGCATCCTCATGAGTTTTGTGCCTGAGCTTTTAGCCTCAAGTGGGAGAAAAGATGCCAGAGATTCCACCGAGAAATGACCTTGTTTTGCCCCATCTTCTGCAGGTGACTTTGGTGTTGCACTTAATCAATTGCTCCCTCTTCCCAAATTATGATGCAGTCCCAAGCCTGTTTTTAAAAATATGTCCATTTGATTTTAATTTTAAAACACTTATTGGATACCTAAGACATGCAAAGTTTAAAGCCACACCCCACCCCAAAAAGTGAACTATTGATCTTGCCATCATGTAACTTGAAAAGTAGACGATAGAAAGCAAGTATGAAAATAATTATAACCTAATAATGTCATCAGAGGGAAAAAATGAATAACTATATGAATTTCAAAGGAGGTAAGAGAGAGTTTTCAACTAAGGGGCATTTAAAAAAGAATCTATAATACAGTGGGATTTTATTTGAGCTAAACATGGAAGAATGGGTAAGATTTCAAGCCTAGATACAAAGTTGAGAGGACAATATGTTGGTTTAGAAGATAAGAAATAGCAGTCTAACTCAGAAGAACTAGGCATTAGTGTCTATTTTAAACTGATTTATATTAAGTTTTACTTTAGTACTGCTATGAAACAATAAATAAAATCCTGAAAATCTGACTATAAAGCAAATTTCTGCACACTACATTAAATGCTATTTCCCTCTCAGTGACTTATGTATTCAAATCGGAAATGCACTTCTGGGGTTTAGGTGAGGAGAATCAGATAATTTCATAAAAAATTTTAAAGATGTTTTAAATGTAATAAAAAGTATTATTCAATAACTCAGAGATACAGTGTTAAGTAAGGCAAAAATCTGTTTCAAAATGTAAGCAACCTAGCATGGGAAGTCCACAAATAACCATACTACCATAGGGCACATCTTCCCCTGGGGATGCCTGCTTGGAGAGCTTGGGAATAACCCACCAAAAAAGCTTGTGAATAATTCAGAGCAGGAACAGCCAGAGACATGGGAGGAGGTCATATAATATTGTGAAAGAGAAGAAAAACAAGCTTTTTGAGTAGAGTTAGGCAATAATGGTACATTCTGTAAATAGGTCAGGGAGGATAAGCTCTGATGCAAAGATCCATTGGGTTTTAGGCTTTGGAAATCTTTGTAACCTTCCAGAATGCAAGAGAGGTGATCCTGGGTCAAAAAGATGTCAGAAAAGAGAAAATTAAGATAGGCAGTGCAAGTTGCCCTCTCAAGAAGCTTGGCAGTGAAGAAAGTGGGAGCAGAGAAAGTGAATAGCAAAGGATGTCAAGAGCTTGAGATCGACCTGAATGGAGAGTCAAGTGGAGCCAGAAGTGGACACATGATAAAAAAAATAATAATAAAGTTAAAACTCTGGAGGTCAAGATGGACAAGAAGAAAAGAAAGGCTGGAGAGGTCATGAAGACACCAAGGCATTCAGGATTTGTGGCAGGCCCACCCTTGCAAAAAAAAAAAAAAAATACACACACACACACGCGCACACACATGTATTACAAGGCTATAGTAACCAAAACAGCATGGTATTGCTATAAAAACAGACACATAGACCAATGGAACACAATAGAGAACCCAGAAATGACCCAACATATTTACAGCCAAATAATTTTGAACAAAGGCACCAAGAACATACACTGGGGAAAGAACATTTTCTTCAACCAATGGCGCTGGGAAAACTGGATCTCCATATGCAGAAGAATGAAATTAGACCACCATCCCTCACCATATACCAAAGCCAACTCAAAATGGATTAAGGACTTAAACATAAAGACCCAAAACCATAAAACTACTAGAAGAAAACAGGAAAAACACTGCAAGTCAGTGTTTTATAGCTAAGACTCCAAAAGTAGGCAACAACAGGCAACAAAAACAAAAGCAGAAACATGGGACTACAATGGGACTATATTAAACTAAAAGTCTTCTGCACAGCAAAGGAAATGATCAACAGAGTAAAGAGCCAACCTGTTGAATGGGAGAAGGTATTTGCAAAATATTCATCTGACAAGAGACTAACATCCAGAATATACAAGGAACTTAAACAACTAAACAGCAAAAAAAAACCCAAATAATCCGGCCGGGCATGATGGCTCACACCTGTGATTCTAACATTCTGGGAGGCCGAGGTGGGTGGATCATTTGAGCTCAGGGGATCAAGACCATCCTGAGCAAGAGTGAGACCCCATCTCTACTAAAAATAGAAAGAAATTAGCTGAACAAACTGAAAATATATAGAAAAAATTAGCCAGGCATGGGGGTGCATGCCTGTAACCCCAGCTACTTGGGAGGCTGAGGCAGGAGGATTGCTTTAGCCCAGGAGTTGGAGGTTGCTGTGAGCTAGGCTGACACCACGGCACTCTAGCCCAGGCAACACAGTGAGACTCTGTCTCAAAAAATAAATAAATAAATAATCCCACTAAAAAGTGGGGAAAGGACATGAAGATATTTCTGAAAAGAAGACCTACAAATGGCCAATAGGTATATGAAAAAATGCTAAACATCACTAATCATCAGGAAAATGCAAATCAAAACCACAGTGAGGCTGGATATCGTGGCTCACACCTATAATCCCAGCACTTTGAAAGGCAGAGGCAGGAGGATTGCTTGAAGCCAGGCATTGGAGAACAGCCTGACAACATAGCAAGACCTCATTTGTTAAAAAAATTTTTTTTTTAATTAGCTGGGCATGGTGGTGCATGCCTGTAGTCCCAGCTACGCAGGAGGCTGAGGGAGGAGGACTGTTTGAGCTTAGGAGTTTGAGGTTACAGTGAGCTGTGATTGCACCACTACACTTCAGCCTGGGTCACAGAGTGAAACGCTTTCTCAACAACAACAACCAAAAATAAAAAATAAAAAAACCACAATGAGGTATTATCTTACCCCAGTTTAGAATTGCTATTATTAAAAAAAAACAAAAAATAACAGATGCTGGTGAGGATGCGGAAAAAAGGGAAATCTCATACGCTGTTGGTGGGAATGTAAATTAGTATAGCCATTATGGAAAGTGTGAAGATCCCTCAAAAAACTAAAAATAGAACAACCATAAGATCCAGTAATCCCACTACTGAGTATTTATACAAAGGAAAGGAAATCAGTATATCAAAGGAATACCTTCACCCCCATGTTTATTGCAGAACTATTCATAATAACAAAGATGTGGAATCAACAAATGAATGAAGAAAATGTGATGTGTTTATACAATAGAATAATATTCGACTACAAAAAAAATGATGAAATCATGTCATTTGCAACAACATGGATGGAACTGGAGATCATTATGTTAAGTGAAATAAGCCAGATGCAGAAAGACAAATATCACGTGTACTTCCTCATATGTGAGAGCTAAAAAAGTTGGTCTGATGGAGGTAGAGAGTACAATGATAATTACCAGAGGCTGGAAAGGATGGGGGGGTGATGAAGGGAGGTTGGTTAATGGTTACAAACATACAGTTAGATAGAAGGAATAAGTTTCAATAGTTGACATTAGAGTAGGGTAACTATAGTTAACAGCAATGTATTGCACATTTCAAAATAGAAATTAGGACTTGAAATGTTCTCAACACATAGAAATGATAAATGCTCATGTTAATGGGTATCCTAAATACCCTGACTTATTACACAATCTATGCATGTAACAAAATATCACATATACACCACAAATATGTACAAATATTATGTATAAATTACAAAAAAATTTTTAAAAAGAAAATACAGTACGGAAGTTAAGTTCTCAAAATAAATTCACTCCAAAACAACAAAAACAGAATAATAAAATAGCATCCACATTCTGCATTCTGTATCAGCAGGTTGGTCAGAGAAACAGAGCCACTATGATTCATGTAAGAGGTGTTTTTAGGAATTAGACTGTGCCCAATCCTTGGAGCAGGTTAAGCTGTTTATGGAAATCTGCTGTCCCTGCATCGGATGGTGGGCCTGGCGTCAGCAGGGCCGGCTAACAGAATGTGAAGATGGACGTGGAGTGGGGAGGGCAAATCTGGGAGGATGAGCTGGAACATGCTCCTGTTTCTTGCTGGAACCCCCTTCAGTCTCTGAGCCTTCAAGCCTCTGATTCCAGCAATGGAGTAACCTGCAGAGAACTGGCGCATGTCACCATGGAAGCTGCCCACACACCTGCCCAGGGGTCAGGGAAGCTGAAAGGGGAGCTTCCACCTGCCCTGGAGGAACTGTGGCTGGGCTGCTGCCCCCACGGCAAGGTGAGCCAACAGCCCCCCCAGTAAAGTGCACCAGCCACAGGGAGCCACTTTCTGCCTCTTTGGTGTATTTAAGAAATGGTGTTTGAAGGAAAACCAACGGTGGGGATGCAATAAATAAATAAATACATGGAACAGCAGCTGGAGACTGCCCGCCTCCCTGTGGGTAAAGCCATGTCTTTGGAGGCCTGGGGGCTACTGAATCTGATGGCTCTTTGAAAAACGTCTTCAGAAACAGCCTCTTTTGGAAAACTAGAAAAATAAATCCTTCCCTAATGGTTTTTTAAATAACAAAATAATTTTAATGTTATTGATAAAACGCATTAAACAACCTCAGTGGTAAACATACTTTTTCAAGACACATTTCTGTCTCTACCACCTCCCCCTCCTCCCCCACCTCCCTTAGAGATCTGACCTTCTTCTCCAGACTTGGGAATCAGAGCTCTAAAGCAATAGTTCCCAAAGTAGTGGTCGGTAAGACAGCCTCATCGGAATTACCCGGGAAAATTTTAAAAATATAGATGGCTCTGGTTTTGAAAATCTGTCCCAGAACAATAGATACTAGTTAAAGATGATAAATCAAGAAATAAAGGCAAGGTTTATACTTAGACTGCATAGATAAGGGTGGTAAAGTATTGAAACACTTCAGTACAAGTTGCTAAAGAGGCCACATCCACAGCCTTCTCTTCCCATTGTTGAATGGTGGCCCCCAAAAGACATGTCCACATACTAACCCTCAGACTCTTTGAATGTGACCTTATTTGGAAAAAGGGTCTTTCTTTGCAGATACAGTTAGGGTTCTTGAGATGAGATCATCCAATGACAAGTGTCCTTATAAGAAAGAAGAGAAGACACAGACACACAGACATGAAGGAGAGGGCATGTGAAGACCGAGGCAGAGGTTGGAGTGATGCAGCCACACGCCAAAGAACGCCTAGAGCCACCAGAGCTGGAAGGAACAAGGAAAGATTCCCTTTTAGAGCCTTTGGAGGGAGTGAGGTCTTGTTAACACTTGATTTCAGACTTCTGGCCTCCAGAACTGTGCAACAATACATTTCTGTGATTTAAAGCCATCAAATTTATATTAATTTGTTCTAGCAGCCACAAGAAATTAATATACACCATCATGCTTCCCATAACCCTGCAAATATAATAAAAGTTAGTGCCTGGTACAGTTGATGCTTCCAGAAGATTGTTCCAGCACCATGGACAAGCAGCAGATCTGATTGGTTGGTGGACATGCCTTACCAGTTGTTAAATATTTTGAAGAACACTCTGAATAAAACTATAAACATATTTTTGAATATTATGGAGGTAAACACTAGAAGAACAATTTAAAACATAAATAATTTCAAAAATGATTAGGAGATGAGGCCAGGCAGGGAGGGAGAGTTATCTTTTCACTTTGTTCTCTTCTGTACTATTTGAAATTTTATTTCTATGTGCATGAATTATTTTATTATAATTATTTTTTTAAATAACTAAGAAAAAAGGAAAAACCAGGTAATTATGATTAACATACATGTTTGGGAATACTTACCCTAGAAGACAGCTAAAAGCTTCCCAAGAGAATCAACCAAAGGCAAAAATTGGGAAGCAGATAAGGCAGTTCTAGGGGTTTTCACTCTAGACAATTCTGAGGGTCAAGGAAGAAAGGTCGAGTATATGAGAAGAGTTTACTTGTTTCTAAGCTTCATCATATTTGAAGCCTTTATCTCTGCAGAGATGGGCACATTTCACCCAGGTTTGTGGCCTGTGCTGGAAGGGCTGTTCAGCCATGTGTGTAGACACTGCTTTGTATAGCGTTATGTACACCACTGCTTGCCTTGCTAAGTGGCATCCTGAGATATTTATGATGAGAAGTAATTGCCACACATATAAAACCACACTAATGTTTTATATGAAAAGAAAATCACACTGAAAAGGAAAAAAGTCCATGGTGCCTTGTTGACAGTCCCCATCAGTAAGATCTGCCTAGAGTTCTGGTTGCAAAACATTGAGTTTATAACAGCAATAAAGTGTACAAATGGCAAAAATATGAGCTTGTTTACTCCAGAAAGATTTTATTATTCATGCAAACTCTTAGTTGAATGAATACAAAGGCTGTGATATACTTCGGGAAATCATTTATGAGCCAGAAAGGCCCCAGGGAAAGAGATTCAATAGAAATGATTTCACAAAACCAATTTGAAGAATTCTTAATCCTTAGAATAAAAAGCCAGGCTAAGTGAATATATAGAATTTCTTCCATACTTCACAATTTCCAGCTATGTAGTTTGGGAGTCCGTGGCTGTACCCTGGCTGGGGCCTGAGTGTCCTTAGTCACGTGTCCTCTGATTGGTTTGGAGGTGAGTATGTGACACAAGTTGGTCTAAGCAGAAGCAAGGTCTGACAGGTGATAAACAGCTGGTGCCTCCTCCTTGTAGGTGGGACTTGACAACTCCAGTTGTCATTGGCAACTACTCTGTAATGATAAGGAGAACCAGCCTTGAGAAGAAGCTGACACAGGGTAAGGTACAGCAGAGAAGGACACAGACCGGAAGACACTAGCGACATTGTTGTGCTTCTGGATCAATTCTCTCCCAATTCTGTATTTTTCTGCCAATAAATTCCCCTTAATTGTTTAAGCCAGTTGGAGTTGGGTTTCTCTTGTATACCACCAAGATCATCCTAACTGATGCAGTGATCCTATATCAGCGACCCTGATCAACACAAAATTAAGTGCTGGCCCATAGATATTTAGCAAATTCCTAGGTTACTTTTCTAACAGAAAGACTGAAATGTTGTGGCACCCCTAAATGGCCCTAATTACTAGGGACCCTAAAACACTTACAGGAACCTAGCCACAAGAATTTTAGGTCAGGATTTGAGTTCTAGATGAATCTGCAATCTCCAAGATTCCTTGGTATTCACTAAACGATGCTCCATCTGGAAGGGGAGGGGTCACTCCAGGAACACCCCAGCTTCTCTGGGATTGTCAGACCTAAGGATGAATTCTGGCCACTGCCAATAAGAGGTCTTGGTCACACCAGGGTTTGACCAGAATCACAACAACTTCTTACGCACCTGCTGCTCCCCTTTCATTTTTACTTTTGCTTCCTAGAGGTGCTGAGTGGGCATTTACAGATCCTCTGGTTAAAACAATTCATAATGCAAAGCTCCTTAGCTTGGCCACTAAGGCTTCTGTGAGAAGAAGAGCCACAGAGGGACCCAAGAAAATATTCCTTAAGGATCGGTCTGTGAACACAAGATATTTTTAAATCTTTTAAATAGATATTGGGCATATTGCTTTAAAAAATAAATTTATTTCTTTATATCTCACCTCCAAAATGATTTGAGGTGCTTTAAAGTATGACAAATAGGATTAAGTAAATAGATGAAATCAAACAAAATAAATGTAAGTACAGGAAAATAAAATAAATATAGCATAAGGTTAAGTATTTAAAATGGTTTCATAATGTCCTATGCAGTTGCTATAGGTGGACAATGAATTTGTCTCTGATCCTCCAAATTAGCCAAAGCAAAGAGAGAAACATGCCTCTAAAAGATTCAAAAACTCCAACAGATTTTTTTAAAGGAAAGGTAAGAAAGAAAACAAAAAAAAGTAGTTGCTCAGGAAAGAACAGTTTTCCTAAGAAAACTTTTTTCTGCAGTAATTTACAAGGGGGACACTGTGCTACAGAGCACTCCCAGGAGCAGATTTTGGGAAACATGTGAATGTTGCTGATGGTTTAATCTCCAAACACTGTTCCCAAAAGCAGCCCCTGGGGAGGAATCCCATATTCTCCAGTCGGAGCGCACAGCTCTTTAATTATCCAACTTGGTCCAGCCAGGCAATTTACAACGTCTATTTGGATGTCAGCACTGTATGTAACTTTAGGGAACCCTCTAATGATACAGTTGGCACCACCGGGCTTTTAATAGAACAGGGTAGTTTGAGGTTTTATTCTCAATCTCTGAGGCAATAATCTGAGGTGTAGGTGTTCATTGTTTCTGATAAAGGGCAAAGTCACATGCATTGGCAGTTAGAGCAAAGCAAAGGCTGACACCAACTCATGGAATTTAAAAAAAAAAACTGATGAAGACCAGCACCTTATCAACACCACTCAGTGTCTCCTCTGCCACATCTCCTCACCCTAAGGCACACGCCAGGGCAATGGAAGCCTCGCTGATATACACTAAGATGAGCACGAGCAGTTGATTTGCCAGAAGAGCTCCAGCTCCAGGTACAGCGTGTTTCTCGAGTGCCTGCTCTGGGTTCCATGCAGGGAAGTATCAGGCACCATCCCTGATGTCACAGAGTTGAGAGAGACAATGCAGTATTCATAAAATAATTCTAGACCCTAATGTTGTACAGACTAACTTGTTTTTCAATTGTGCACGTATATCGATGCCAAAGGAATTATTTGTATAAAAAGAAAATGTATAAAGAGAATTTTCTTCAACTGGGTAACTCCTAGCCATCTTCAAGCCCCATCTCAGATGCTCTCTCCTCCATGAAACATGTCTGCACCCAAGATAACCTCTCCCCACAGCACCCTGGCTCTCCTGACACTCCCCCGTCCTGCTGTGGCGTAGTTAGCACCATCTCCTTTGCCTGCCCAGCCGTCATTCCTTGAGGGCATCATCCTCCCTCAGTCCACAAGGACCTACTCAGTCCCTGAGACTTTCGAAAGGCTCCCTCCCTCCCCACCCGGCCAAGTGCCCCAGGACTGGAGGGGGCAGGTAAACCAGGCCTGGCCAAACCAAGCACTTCATCCCTCCCCCTGAGCTAGACCAATCAGAGGGCTTCCTAAACTGCTACAGGAAATATTAATACATTTATTCTCATCCTGGGACCTCAAGCTGTGAGTGCTGCCTATGGGCACCTTGTATCCATGGACCACCTATGAGGAAAGCGAAGCCGAGAGCTGGCGAGAGAGCGCCATGCAGAGGGAACTGACTGCCTGAATACCCAGACTACCCAGTTCTGTGAGCCAGTGCGTTCCTTTTTTTACTTAACTCGGCTAGAGTTGAGTTTGCTCCAGCCTCCTGTGAGGAATGATGCACACTCTCATCAAAAACAATCACTACCTCCAGGAAGAAGGAGATGGATACAGGGGGAGCTCATACCTGGGGATACGAGAAGGAAGGGGTGATGTTAATTCTAACACCCACATCCCCCTCCACGTGCTGTGACCGAGTAGCAAAATGGCAACAGGATTTCTAATATATTAATATTTGCAGGTCCCTTCGCACCTCTGGCTGTTGTGTGAAACTAATTGTTTATGTTTCTTTATCTAATATTTATTAAATTGCAAGTCAGTTAAATAACCCTCTCTGAATTGATCCTATATATGAAGTAACTATATCATTTGAGTAACCAAGGGTTGGAGAACAAATGGTCCGTCTGGGTGTGAGACAGTTTCCTGGTCTAAAACCTCCATTCTTTGCAACCGCTGTGCCCCCTGCTGCAGGACTCACTTGTTCCAGGTGATCCATATTTATCAATAGAATATAACACTGTAAAAATAAAGCAATTATACTCCAGTGACAGAGCTAAATATTATGTCACTATATGAAGCAAATGGCATTGTTAGTCATTTCTTCAGATATGATTTGCTTTATGAAAGCTGCATTTCAAGGCACTGGAACTCAGCAGGGATTCTTTGTCAACAATCTGCCATTTCTAGCTAAATTAAGTAATCATCTGGCTACTATATTTAGAAAGTGTATGCAGGCTACAGAATGTATAGAGAGCTCTAAATGATGCATTTATCTTCAGGGGACACTATTGCATAGGAGCAGTGAAGCATCTGCTTTTAAGAGAAATTGTGTTTCTATTAGAATCACAGAACTATGAGAACACTATAAGGAAGTTACTTGTATCTCCCAGAAGATCCAGGTATGAGCAGGTTGCCTATGAAAACACTGTAGAATATCTTTCATTTTTCTTAAAAAGGGCTCTGTTAATTTTAAATCATCTCTCCTCTCTACCTCTACCTTAAGCAAAAGTTTTAAAAGAGCAACCTCTCAGATTCTTTTAGAACTCCTCCTTGTGTAGGGGACACTGTGTTCTCAGACCAGGGATTCATTGTTTTAAACTATTTAAGTGGCTTTGGAAACAATGAAGGCAGTTCCTGTTTATTGTGCACTTACTATGCGCTAGGAATATAGGCATTTTACAAATATTATTTCATTAAGTAAATGAGATGAAATTATATATATATAAATGAGTGTATGTCTGTGTATGTGGAGCCTATTGTGCTTAGGATACATACACAAGGTATATATTTTTGTCCCTGTTTTATAAATAGAGAAACCAATGCTCAGGATATAAGAAACTTGCCAAATATCTCACAGCAGGTAATATTAAGAGCTGGGTCTGGCTCCTTCTGAGGCCACTCTTCCTACCACGCCATGGCTGCCTCCTAAAATAATTAAGCCTTCCGCTGTGCTTGGCCTGCGTATATTACTCATGTCCTCCCCACTGGGTCTTCAAAATCCTCTCAACTTCCTTCTCTCCTGCTGTCCATGGAAATGAACTAACATATACCAACTGCTTTCAGGAGATGTCCGGAGTCCGCTGGCAGATTACATGAGACCACTAGTGTGGCCACTGTCTGGTTTCCAGGAGGCCTGTCCCAGTGCACCGAGTCCTGCTGCTCCTATGGATGTGTTTATTTTCGTGCCTGGGCTCTAGCCCATGACTGTGGAAAGAAGAGCACAGGCCTTCGCCGTTTCTAAGAACTGCTTGCAGGAAGCAGTGAGAAGAGTGAAGGCAGCCAGGGCTGGGCCTGGGACCACCCCACATCGAGTTCACACATCAGACTTCCAGGCTTCCTTGTACACCTGAGTGAGATCTACTCTGTGGTCAGCAGGAGAGTGGGCCTCATGACACTCCCTAAAAGAGATGAAATGCGGCCAGCATGGTGGCTCACACCTGTAATCCCTGCGTTTGGGAGGCCGAGGTGGGAGGACCCTTTGAGCTCAGGAGCTCATGGTTACAGTGAGCTATGATCATGACACAACACTCAAGCCTGGACGACAGAGTGAGACCCCAGCTCAAAAAAAGAGAGAGACAGACAGACAGACAGAGGCTGGGTGAACATGGTAGGGTAGGCACAAGCCAGCGATTTCAAAAAGGCTATTTGAAAGAAGTGTCTATGATACACAAAACATTTGTCCAGGAACCATGTAAGGCCTCTAAGCGGATAGAGTATTTGTCCAGGGCAGTAAAACTTTAGCAATATCTTCTAGCTATCTGTCTGCTGCTGATTCCTAATTTAATTCCCTTATGGACAGAAAGCATACTGTTAACAACTTCAGTCCTTTTAAATGGATTGAGACGTGTTTTATGGCCCTAACAGATAGTCTGTCTTGGTGAACGCTCCATGTCCAGTTGAAAATAGTGCGTATTCTGCTGTTGTTGGATGGAATGCTCTATAAATGTGAATTTGACCAAATTACTTAATAGTGTTATTCTAGCAGTCTGTATCATTACTACTTTTCTGTCTACTTTTCTGGCAATTACTGAGAGAAGACTGTTGAAATCCAACTATAATCATGGATTTGTCTCTTTTCTTTTTGGTTCTGTCTCTTTTTGCTTCCCATACTTTTAAGCTCTGTTATTGGGGACATACACACCTAGGATTTTATGTTTTCTTGATAGATTGTTTCCTTAATCATCATAAAGTACCCCTCTTTGTCTCTAGAAACATTCTTTGTCCCAAAGTCTACTTTGATATTAAAATAGCCACCTCACTATTTTTATGATTAATTTTTTCATATTATATCTCTTTCCATCTTTTACCTTTTAACTTATCTTTATAGTCAACATGGTTTCCGTATAGACACCATATAGTTGCTTTTTTATCCAGTCTGACAATCTCTGCCCTTTAAGTGGAATATTCAGATCAACTGATTATGGATATTGTTGAAAGAAACATAAAAATTATGAAAATGCTGTTTGTATTTACTCATACATTTACCACTTCTAGTGCCCTTTGCCCCTTTATGTACTCCAAATTTCCATCTGGTATAATTTTCCTTCTTCCTGAAGAACTTCCCTCAATATTTCTTCTAATAAATTCCCTCAGCTTTTGTTTGTCTGAAAAAGTTTTGGTTTTTATTTAATTTTGAAGGATGTTTTTGCTGGATATAAAAATCTAAGTTGATAGTTATCATTGCTGTTGATGTTCCCAGCACTTTAGAGACGCCACTGCATCTTCTTCTGGCTTGTATAGTTTCTGAAAAGAAGTCCTTGGATGATCTTAGCTTTTGTTCATTTTACGTAAAATTTTTGTTTTTGTTCTCTGTCTGCTTTTAAGATTTTCTCTTAATCACTGGCTTCCAAGAATTTGATTATGATATGTTGTGGGGTAAGTGTGTGTGTGTATATGTGTTTCTCCAGCTTGGAGTTCATTGGGCTTCTTTTATTTAAAGGTTCATACTTTTCATCAAATTTGGAATTTTCAGCTATTATTTCTTAAAATATATTATTGTCCTTCTTTTCTCTATTATTTTGGACTCTAATTGCATGTATGATAAATCACTTAATATTATCCCACAGGTCACTGTTGCTCTGTTTGTTTTTTTTGTTTGTTTTGTTTTGTTTTTTTCGGTGACTTTTATCTCTATACTTCATTTGTATAAATTCTTTTCCTACACCTTGGAGTTCACCAATCTTTTCTTCTTCAGTGCCTAATTTTTTGTTATTTCCATCCAGCAAATTTTTCTTTACAGATATTGCATTTTGTATCTCTAGAAGTTCCGTTTGGTTCTTTTTATCTTCCATTTTTCTCCCCATTATGTTCATGCTTTTCTTTAACTGTCCAAACATATTTATAACAGCTGTTTTAACATTCTTTCTGCTAGTTCTATGTATAGAACTGGCCTATATCTATTGACTGAGTTTTCTCCTGGTTGTGGGTTACATTTTCCTGCTTTGTGACTTGTCTGGTGCAGTTTTGTTTTTATTGGATTCTGGACATTATGAATGTTATATTGTGACTATTTAGATTTTTTGTTTGTTTTCCTTGAGAGAGCACTGGGCTTTGTTTCAGCATGCAATTAAGCTACTTGCTTTTCAGCTTGATCCCTTCTAGACTGTTTTTTGTTTTTTTTAGTTTTTCTGTCACACATCTAACGTAGTTTCATTTCAGGAGCTGTTCAGCTTCCAGCATGATCCTCTGTGATCCCCAGCGAATGCCTTGGGTAAGCAGTGAGGACTCTCTATTCTGAGTGGTTGGAGTTTAAATATCTCACTGCCCTGTAAACATGCAAGTCCCTGACTGTGTTTTGCCCTGCCTCGGGAGTTGTATCCCATGCATGCGCAGCAAAGACTCCAGGACCCCTCTGTGAAGATCTGTGGAGCTCTATTTCTGCATAGTGCCTCCTCTTCAGAATGCCGACCTGCAACTTTCAGGCTCCTCAGCCTCCCTGATGTCCTTCTCCTCAATTCAGCAAGCCCATTATACCTTGCTTGGGATTCCCTTTACTGCACTGTGATCTGGAAATTGCCTCCAAGCAGAAACCACAGTAATAGTGGATCTTGTTTGTCTCCCTTCTCTCAGGCTTTATAGCCCTGTGCTGCCTCTGTCTAATGTCTGAAAATAGCTGTTTCATAGGATTTGCTAGTTTCCCAGTTGTTTATGGTAGAAAAGTAAATCTTATCCTTGTGACTCCATTCTGGAAGGAAACAGAAGTCCAAGGAGTTTTTAAAATTTCAAAGTTATCTTAATATTTCTCAAATATATTTGGTCATGCAACACTGCTTATAGAATACCTATTAATATCTTTAAAAATTAGTTTTCTTTGAAATACACTTTGGAAAACTTTGCTTTAAGGAACGTTACCTTTAAAGTAGATTTAGGAATATGTAGGCTGTTTGAGAGGACAATTGTATGGGTTAGCACATTCCTAACATAGTTGTTTCTCTCCAAATGGCTCATCTTGTCAATAAATTTGGTCTATTCCTTGGATTTATGGTTTAATTTTTAATTTATGCTTTGTTACTACTTATAGTTAAGTATCTTATATTGGTTGAATAATTTAGTTACAAGGGGAAATGATGCTGGAAAATTCTTCCCAATATTTAGGCCCCAAATTAATATAATTAACCAACTTCTCATTCAATACTCTAAGCCTCCAGTTACTTAACTAGCAAGAGGTTTGTAATTTTTAGGGGGTCTTCTCCATAAATACGTTAAAGAATACTCAGGGATGCTTGAGTGGGTGACCTGATTGTCCCCAGACCTTACCAGTTGGTAGATCACACTACTTTCCCTGAGGTGGAATGTGGAAGACTGTATTATACACAATCACAGTCACTACCTCCAGCTCCAAGTATCTGAAATTTCCATGACACCCAGGGCTCTGTACCAGGCTACATGCTGATCTCCTTTTCAGACCTCAGATCCTGCCCCTCTGCCTTCCCTTAGTCACTATTTTCCACTTTGCATTAACAGCCATTTTTAAGTGAAAAAATACAATTCAAAAACAATAATGAGTTCTTTCAGGGTCAGGCAGAATCTCAGGATACAAGGAGAGTATGGGACATGATTTACTAAAGCCTTGGGAACATTAGTTCAATTTAATATCTTTAGGAAGCCTTCTTGATAGCTGATCTCCTCCAGCTATGTGAGAACTAGCAGAATGCAATCAGGTCAGTATCTCAGGGGATATTTTTGCCATCCTTAGCCCAGAAGCCTCTGATATCTTTTTCAAGGAAAATCTTTATTTATGAGATTTATTAACTGATACTCTGCCTTATAGAAAGTTTAAGGGTGAGATCCATTCAAAGTACCACATATTAACACATGAATGAACTTCTCAAGCTAAAATTACTCCAGCTGCAATGTGACTTGCAGAGGAGAGGAAAAGAAAAGCAGAAGACAGAGGGAAACAGTTTAGTAAACTAACAAGTTTAGATCAATGAAATGAATTAACAACAAGCGACTTAAGAAGAGATGTAAGTGAAATGAGATTTAAGATTCACTTAGACATGTGTGAGAGTGTGTGCATGTGAGAGAGAGAGAGAAAACACAGAAGTCATCTGAGTATATCTGTGAGAAAAAAGAAAAATAAACAAAATAAAAAACACTTCTTTTCCCCATTTCACTAACAGCCTTATGTTTCCCAATTTTTTCCAAAGTTTAAAAACATTATCTATGATGTCAGGTGGAATGAGCCACTTGCATAGTTCAGAAAACATCCATAAACACTTTATGAATCCATCATCTCTCCATGTATATTTTTGTAAAACTAGTTTTATCAGATGTAAGTGCCTAGAACCCAGTAAGTACTCTATTAATATCTGTTTAATGTATGAATGTATACTCTAGACAACAATAAGCTAGGACACTGTATAACTATAAATCAAACAATGATTTCTTGGTTACATAGATCTCATGTGCCTTTGACTATTAAATACTCCTATTAAGCAATATTACCACTTTCCTTAGAAAATCTGAACAAATAGATTACCTATGCTTCAAAATAAAAGTATGGTAGAATTTACTAGGGAGTAATAAGTGTGCATAATATTAATATATTTATATTTAACTCTGACTCTCCTGAAAGCATTACTTTTTGCTTGCACAGGTACCTGCAATTCGAGCCCAGTAATCTTTGACATGTGGTACACATGAAAACCAACCTTTGGTTTGGAACCGTAGCTGCTTTCAATGGAACCTGTTTTTCTTGGTTTTGCCTCATTGCTTTGTGGACTACATAATGCCTTTGTTCAAGGTTTGTCATCTCATCTCTAGCTTCCGCTTATTTTGCTGCTGTTTTTTACTTTTCTTTTACCATTTCCCACAATTCAGTATTGAATAGCTAAACTATCAAGCCCAAACATGTGCCTCAGTGTGTGCGTACAGCAAGACTTCCCCCCGATCCTGATGCCTAGCTGAATAGCGACTGTGTATGCCTCTTTGTTGACAACTTCTTCCCACGTGTGCTCTGTGCAAAGGTGTGATGCCCGCCATTTACTTCTCTCATTCACTGACCTCCTTGATCATCCGACTTGGTGATCAGTCAGCATAAGTGAGGTGTGTTTTATGTGTGTTGATGACACTGCTACAAACACCAATTCCAGAAGCCAATACTAACCTTGTAGGGTAGCGTCCTGTACCTGCTGGATGAGCTGGTTCAGTATTCTGATAAAATATTGATCAATGATAGAGTTTTTCTGGATAACCAATGTCAAGGATTCTAACACTGCTCAAGAATCACATGGGATGCGTCTTAAGAATGCAAATTCTGGCATCCCATTCCCAGAGATTCTAACTAACAGGCTTTATACATGGCCCAGGAATCTGCATTTTAACAACACCTCCATGATACAGGTTGTACGTGGACTACACTTTGAGAAATGCTGATCTACACAATCTCAGAAGTTAATAAATAAGTGTACCATTGGGCTATAATGTCTGTAAATTCCATTTTTAAAAAGTATATTCTGTATTTTACAAATAAGTAAACAAGATATTACATTTTGATTTTTATCAACAGATATCAATAATTGAAGTATCATTTCAACTTTGCTAGGTGACATTATGTCTAGTTCAACTTTGAAATACTGTTATCTTAAAGAAGGTCACCAGCACTTTTATGTGCTAGTTTGACCTTGATAAAGTATTATGCAGCACAGAGAGCATGCCCCAGAATAAGATGATTTGTTCTTGTTCTTGTTCTAGCTAAGTCAGGAGACACCTGAGCAGAGAGAGAAATGGATTTGTTTTCCTATCCACAAAATC
This sequence comes from Cheirogaleus medius, assembly GCA_008086735.1. NCBI lineage: Eukaryota > Metazoa > Chordata > Mammalia > Primates > Cheirogaleidae > Cheirogaleus > Cheirogaleus medius. The sequence goes on along the minus strand of VBSM01001562.1, from coordinate 19,744,389 downwards.
TGGAATATTGTCCCTTTTTATTTATACCTAAAACACAATCATCGAAACTTCATTGAATCTGTCAAATATTAGACAAAGATACACTTGACCTGGAGTGAAGTATCAGGAATTCTTAAACATTTAACTCCTAGTGTGTATTAGTATGAAACTAAGTTGAGCAGAACCCATTAATGTCACAGTGATCGGTTACCAATGGAAATAAATAATTCATGATGAAGGGAATTAGTCTAATTAGCAGGCAGTTTGAGTCCTTTGATAAAACCCAGCTCTAATTCCGTGAAGGGCAGGAAGTGCTGTCATCAGTCAGCCCTGAAAAGATTAGCATCTATTATGAATGAGGTTCGACACCCTAGCGAAGTCATGTGTGTCCTGGAGACAAACTTAATATGTTCCAGAATGGGACACAGTTTGTCTCACCAACACATCACGATTCCTACCAGGCTATTGTATGTAATAACAAGCAAAGATCAGCGCTCTGTCCTATCATTCCCTCCCCTGTCCATCATTCTGACAACTCTGCAAATATATTTTCCATGCAAAGTAGGGAATGTGCCCTGAATACTTGTAAAATTGCACAAGATGTCAAAGAAAATATGTGTTACTTTCTCACTCACCAAAACAAACACACAGAACCAAATGTCAGCCCTGAAACTGACGGTTGTCAAAGATGGTGGTCAACATAGTATGTCAGGCTTGGTGTATACACATTTCATTTTAAAAACTGTTGTCAGCTCTCTCAGGAAATTTGCTTCCCTACTTATTTCTCTGTAGATATTGAAGTTATAAGATCAATCATAGGCTTCCAGCTTCTGCAACTGCAGATGAGTGGAAATGAGGGTCTTAAGCAAAGTAACTTCTAGAATTCCAAACTAATATATAAGGGAAACAAGAAAAAGTTGTTTTGTTTTTCATTGCAGCACATAAATGGCTTAGATCACTGGGATGGCTCAGCTCTAGGAAGATTTATAGTTTCTGAATCATATCTGGCCTGATGTATCTAAAAGATGTTGACAGTGCCACACTGTGCAAGCCCCACATTATGTTGCAGCCCACAAGCTGATGCGGCATCAGCTGTGTTTCCATTTTTACTTATGAGCCCTTTGAAATTACATGTTTCCATTTTGCAATTTGATGTAATAATGAAGAAACTCCAAATTTGTAAGTTATTGTATTGCTTGTTTTTATTGTGTAAAATTAATTGCTTCATTTATTTATGTCATTAAGAAGGGGGGTACCATTTTGCGCATTTTATCATTTGCTGTAATAATTAACATGCCAATAACACCGCAGAAGCCTCGGAAACAGGATGGATCATGCCTGAATGTCTGAGCAGCATATAACATGGCAATCCTTGTAGGTTAGAAGGGCTGCTTTTCAAAAGTGTGGTGAGGACTGTCCCATGACATGCATATTGCTGAAGTCCAATAAAAATAGAGATGAATTTCTGAAATTAAAACATTTATTTGGGAAGAAAGAATTGCAATTTGGGGCATACATACAAACCAGGTGATCAAAAAACAAAGAGAAGATTAGAGGTTCTATAAAAAGGAGAAATATCATGGATTGCTCTTCAAGAAAGTTTACTGGCTCTAGTCAAGTTGGGAGTACTGGCAACTCTGATTGGGGAGTGGCGGTGGCCGGGGCAAAACTAGTCTTAGACTGCAGCAAATTGGTTTAGTAGCCAATAGATAAAACTGGTTTCAGGTTACAACAGGCAGTTTCACCAGTCAGGCTTGCAGGGAATTATATTCTTAGAGCAATCTTATGTGCCCTGGGTGCTTTTTCTCCCTGGTCTCTGGACTCTGTTTTAGTTGGGTGTGATAAGAATAACCCAATTCGTATGATCAACTTTCACAGTATTAATAATCCTGATGAGTATATACTGACTCATGGGAATGAAGTGGAAACGAGTGTGTTTAGTCAATACAAGAAGTGTTTTTTATAGAAGCAAATAGTATAGTTTTCAAAAATTGTCATCCAGCTGTCCCAAGGCAGTAGAAATAAGCATTGATGTTGTAGACTCACACGGACTGCACAAACTTGGTGTTGACAACTTATTTAGTTGAAAAGAGATCATGGTAGATACAGTTGTCCCTCCATAACCAACTACAGATCAAAAATATTTGGAAAAAAGTTGCATCTATACTGAACATGTACAGACTTTTTTTCTTGTCATTATTCCCTAAATAATACAGTATTACAACTATGTACATAGCATTTACATTGTATCTGGTATTTTAAGTAATACAGAGATTTAAAGTACAGTCATGTGTCACTTACAGATAGGGATATGGTCTGAGAATTGAGTTCATTAGGTGATTTCATCCTTGTGTGAATATCATAGAGTGTATTTACACAAACCTAGATGTGTAGCCTACAACACACCTAGGCTATGTGGTACGACCTATTTGCACCTAAGCTACAAACCTGTCCGGCATGTTACTGTACTGAATACTGCAGGCAATTGTAACATGATGGTAAATATTTGTGAATCTAAACATATGCAAATATAGAAAAAAGTATAGTAAAAATTCAGTATTATAATCTTGTGGGACTACTACCATATATGCAGTCCATTGTTGACCAAAACATTGTTATGTGGCATATGACTGTATACAGAGGATATGCATAGGTTATTGCAAATACTATGACATTTTATATTAGGGACTTGAGCATCCTCAAATTTGGGTATTCACAGGAGATCCCAGCACCAATCCCCCACAGATACCAAGAGACAACTGTATTTAGTACAGATTTTTTGAAACCAGCAGTTACTAATAAGGGCTAAATATTTGATATACATCCTTCTTTCCAATATATCTATAAACTAGAAAGCTAATTAAAAATTCCATAGCTTTTTATTTTATATATTCGGCATCAGACCAGGTTTGCAGGGGAGTGTGGAAAAACTTTACAGAGCTGCAAAACCTCTAGCATTTGATGAAGACCTCCTACTATGACAAGTTATATATATACATATATCACTTACGAAACATGCCTTATTCATCTTTATATCTTTTCTTCCTCCTACCAGTCTTAAGCAGAGAGATGGCAATATAGTTGGTGTTGAGTGAATGTTGGCTGAATGAATGAACCTACTGACCAAGACGGAGTCACCCAATTGTTTCTCTATATTCTTAGTCTGAGAACATGGCAAAATAAACCACAGAATGACAAAAACCTGCACATAGCTTAGAACACTCCTGTTGCCCAAAGTCTCATGATATTGTAATGGTGGGTCCTTTTAGCTCCAAGAGCCAATGGCCTGAAGCCTGTTTCTATGTCCTGGATGAAGTCTTGTTCTGACCGTGTTCATCAGCTCAGCTCACCTCTTGTGCTCATGTCCTTTAGGGTCCACCTGGGAGCTCTGACTCCTCAGAGAAGAAAACCTTCCAACAAAGACCCTCACGACTCTCAAATGTCCCTGCATGGAGACACTTAAAAGACGGAAAGTATTTTGAGGGCACTATGTAACAAATTTTTTTTCAGAGTCCAGAACATTAATAAGAGTTTCATGTCTCCTTAGAACTCAGCTGTCTTTAGCTGGGTGGTATGTAAGACAATACTGTGCACTACTAAGAAGACAGTTCAAAGGTCATGAGGAGGTTGCCTGCTCGAATCCAGTAAAAATCACTAATTTAGACTAATTGGAGAAACTCTGTCTGAATTAGTGAGGACTGAAATACAGAACATTTTTTAAAATCAGAGTTTTAGTCTTTTCAAATAGAATGCACTAGTCTGAATGGGCTACTAGAATTCTGACCATACCTGTAGTGGCCAAATGTGACAACAGATGAGTGGATACAGAAAATGGTATATATATACAATGGAATATTATTCTGCCATCAAAAACGAGTGAAATCCTGTCACTCACAGCAATGTGAATGAGTCTGGAGGACATTATGTTAAGTGAAATGAGCCAGAAACAGAAAGTTAAACACCACATGTTCTCACTCATATGTGGAGGCTAAGAAAAGTTGATCTCATGGAAGTAAAAAGTAGAACGGAAGATACTAGAGGCTGAGAAGAGTGAGGGAAGGGAGGCATAAAGAGAGATTTGTTAAAGGACACAAAATTACAGCTAGATAGGAGGAATAAGTTCTAGTGTTCTATACTACTGTAGGATGACTATAGTTAACAATAATATGTAGTTTCAAATATATAGAAGGAGGATAATGAATGTTCCAAAAACAAAGAAATTATAAATATTTGACATGATATGGGCATGCTAATTACCCTGATCTGATCACCATACATGTATATCGAAACATCACTATGTACCTCATAAATATGTATAATTGTTACATGTGAATTAAACAATAAAATAAAATAATTTTTTAAAAGAACCCAGTAATGCAGGTATGGAGTTAGCATGACATTTGCTTGTAAATGATGATCTAAGGCAGCAGATTTTAACTGACGGAGGTAGGGTGAAGGCTGCATACCTTCTTTCCAGAAAGACACACAAATGCCATTCGGTCACAATTTCTTTAAGAAATCTAAGGTGTCCTTTAATTGTCCTCTTAGTTGTATTTTTTATTTTGCTTAGGCAGTTATTTCTTCTCCTTCTTCCTTCTTCCTTCTTCTTCTTTCTTCTTTCTTCTTTTCTTCAGATGGGGTCTCCATATGTTGCCCAGGCTGGTCTTGAACTCCTGGCCTCAAAAGATCCTCCCACCTTAGCCTCCCAAAGTAAGCATGCCTGGCTCCAGGCAGTTATTTCTGTATAGGAAAAAAGTATATTTCAGTTCTAATGCTAAAGAAATTGCTACCATTATGATTAACTGGAGCCCAAACTGGACGGTTTTTAATTTTATCTCCCACTTCTCTATTTTTATATTCTATTTTGCCCCCTGCTAGGAAGTTCTGAATCCACCCTATTTTATAAAAGGAGACTCCAAAGTATGGAATGCATGTAATAGGTTTTCATCAGCAATGCGAGATGGAATGAAAGAGATTTTCAGAACCAAGAATTTTTATTATTATATATGATCATATATAATATATAATCATTATCATATTTCATACATCATTATTATATATATATCAGATCATTGCCTCCTCTATATCTCTTTTTCTCTTTTTTTCTTGCTATCATAACCTCACTTTTGTTGAGGGGTGAAAAAAAAGAACTCTATCTTGCAGCCTCTCTTGCAGCTAGAGGCAGTTCTGGGAGGAAGGTCTGGGAATGATATTTAGAAGGCTCAGCGGTTTGCTCACTTCACTCTTTGTCCTTTGCCTAGAATGCAAAGATGATGCCTGAAGTTCTAGGGCCCATCTGACAAACATGGGGACAAAAGCCACAGACTAACGATGGCTAAGTGCAAATACGGATGTGGAATGGAATGATCATGATACCAGCCCTAAACTGATTTCTTTCTAGATTTTATGTTACATGAGAAAAATAAAACCCTTATTTTGTTGAAGCTACTGTTTGGTTAAGTTTTCTTCTATTCGCAGCTGAACCTACATCCTAACTGATGTATCCACGTTCACTCAGCCAGCCATGATTAAGCTGGATTCCATTGACTCCAATGCTTCTCACACTTTAACGTGCATGTAAATCATTTGGGAATTTGTTAAAATGCAGATTTTGATCCAGTAGGCCTTGGGTGGGGCCTGAGAGCCTGCATTTCTATACTCTCAGGCGAGGCTGATTCTGCTGGTCCATGGACCATTCTAAGTAGTGTAAACTAAAAATGAAATCCTAAGTCCTCCAACTACCTAAATGGACCCCCTCTTGGCCAAAGGGACTCCAGAGAAATCTTAAAACCTCAGTTCCCAGCCATGATGGGATGGGGGAAGGGAGGGGTCGGAGAAGCCTCATTATACCCCTCCCTTTTACAGTTTAGGCAGAATAACTGACCAGCCTTCATGTTAAAATAGAGATCATAAGACTGACAGAATGGGCTCTCTGTGGCAATAAGGTACCAGGAACTAAGCAGGAACTAAGGTCCATGCCAGGCAAGGGTTATGTCACCCATCTCTACGTTTAAAGAATAAACTATGTTCTAACTGCTTTTTCTCTAGCAGCTAAACAGCATTGGCCTTGAGATAAGCAATGTTAAAACAATTTCAACTCATCCACTGCCAGATGCTGACCCCACCCCCATTCTACAAGCCATAACTATAGCTTTGATTGGACACAAGACTGATTTCAGCAACTTTCTCCTGATAAGAGACCACCAGCCATGGACTGGTTCTGGCCAGTTTACAGAGGTTGTGCACTTGAGTGTCTCTGTGTCCTGAAAAGAAATTTTGACCATATAGGGCCTAATTTCAATACATTTAAGTGGTACGTCTCCACCCCAAGGTGAACATGGAATACATGTGACTTGCATGTTTGCTTATCACACATGCACATGAATCCCTTTCGTGAATATTTATGGATCCTCCTGTTGAATATGTATACTTGGCCAACCCATTCAGCATAAATTCCTGTCTTAATCTCTCCTTCCCTCGAAGTGCCTTGCTATCAGTTTTCAGCTGGAAGCTGCACTTCCCAGACTGTCAGAATGGCCACCTTACAGGCTGCAGCTCTTTATAAAAAATAAAGTCTCTTTTCCAAAGTTATAGATCTTGTGGTTTTTAAGTTAACGGTAGTAAGGTTCTAGAGAATATAAAAATTGAATGCAAATTTTATCCATATATGTTTTGTTTTGTTTTGCTTTGTTTTTTTCCCCTGGGGAGAAAGTCCACTGTTTCCATCAGATTCTCAAAGAAGTCTGTCAAACGAACAGATTTAAAACAGATATTGTGTGGGATTAATTGACAACAAAAGAAAAGGGCCAAGGTGACCACTGGAGTCAAGTCCCATCCCTGAGGGTCTTTGGGGGAGGAGAGCCAATACCTAGTGAACTGGCTGTGCTCTATGTGCCCCCACTCTCCCCTTGGCTTCTCCTTCACCCTTCCGCACTCCTCTGGGCTCTGGAAGGAGGGCCCTAGGAACTGCGTCACCTGGACATTCTTATCAGCTGACTTTATTGGGTTTGACCAATGGAGGCGCCGGCAGGGGATCAAAGGCCTGGAGAGGAAAGAAGTGGGGTTTTCTCCCCCACTCGCTTCCCGCTTTGGTTCATGTCTCTGACACTATGTCCCTTCATGACTACAGCTCCCCTGGGCAGCTCCTCGCTTAACTCTGCTAACGACACTCTTCCCTTGCCTCTTCAGCCAAGCAGCAGTTCCTGCTGTTGCTAGTGTCTGAGTGCCTGCCCGTACCTCCAAGGTCGTCCTTCGTAAAAGTCTCTGCACCTGAACCATCTGGAACGGATTTCGCTTCCTGCTGGACCCTGACTGATGTGCACAGCAAGTGCCTTCTGGGTCACCAGGCCAGTGGTACCTACTAGTACCCAGTTTGGACTTCTTTTTCTAGAACTCCGAACGGCCACTATCACACCTGCCTGTCCTCAACTGCCCCACCTTTGGTTTGCGAGGGTCCCAGTGGGATGAGGCGGGAAGTGAGTGGCAGCCCCGTCTCCCACTGCTCAGGGCCTCCGCCAGCCCTCTCATCTCCCTCCACCACAATCCTATCATCCATACGATCAAAAAAGAAATAATCCGGACTCCTTAGCAGGGCATCAATGTCCCTTGCCAGCCTCATTTTTTTTTTTTTTTTGAGATGGGGTCTCGCTTTGTTGCCCAGGCTGACCTCAAACATCTGGGCTTAAGGGATCCTCCCACCTCAGTTTCCCAAATAGTTGGAACTGTAGGCATGCGCCTACGTGCCCACCAGCCTCATTTCCCATTTCTCTTCCATTCATGTCCCGCCTGGATTCACACTGACCCATTTGATGTTCCCTAAATAACATCTTACTATTTCAAGCCCCTACCTTTTTACTTGATGTTCCTTCTTCCCAGAAGGGAATATTCATTCCTTAGTTACCCAGAAAATTCCTACTTGTACTTTAAGATTCTTCCCAAATGTCAATTCCAGAGACAGTTAGTTTGGGCATCCTCTGTGCTTTGAGAACATTCTGAACATGGTTCCTTCTACCCATTGCTCAACATAGTGTAATTTGTTTGTTTCTAGGTCTGTCCTCTCCATTTGAGCACATGAACAACAGCTTATTCAACTCCATCTCCCCAGTGTCTGACACATGTCAGTGCCCTTTAAATATGGGAGGAGAGAAGGGGTAGAGAGACCTTGGAAGAGTTCACATCTGTTATATTAATATCAGCCTGTCTTCTCTTTGGGAAGCAACAGTAACAGCAGCCCACCCTCCATCTTCCAAGTGTCTTTACATTTGCATTAAATTTCAGATGTGCCTTGATAAGAAAGGTTGAGACTAAATCCCAAAATAGTCACATAAGCAGGACTGACACTTAGACAGGGCGAGACGCTGCACAGTGATGAGAAATACACCACCAGATATGATTAAATGTTCAAGCAAAGCCCATTTATATCATTCCTCCGGAAATTCATCAAATGACCCATGGTGGTCTTTTGTTGTTTACACAATAATTGTTTTTTTTTTTTACCTTGGCATAATATTTATTCTTCATGAGTTCCCTGACTTATAAAATGTAAGCTGATGAGAAGAGGGAAAAACTATGGGTGTCTTATGGAAATTCATTTAGCATTCATAATGGCGCCCTAAAAGATAGCTAGAGAGGATGAAATAGCTTCAATAATTGCCATCTTCTCTCCCTCCCTGCCAATAACCCAGCGTCTTTATCCTTGCTTCTGCACATGTCCACGCTTGACCCATATGCACTATGTCTTTATGAGTCAAACATAAAAACTCTAATATTCATCTGCCCCATTCTATATCTCTTTTGTTTCTCCCCCTGCTTCATTTCCCCTGCAAAATCTCCAATGACAATAAAGCAACGTGTTGCCACAGCTAACGACACACCAAGCAACATTCACAGCTAAATCTGCATTACTTACAGAGAAAGCTTTTGTTCGTCTTTGTGAAGTGTGTGTTAGGGCCCCCAGCGATTCGGACCCCACTGGTTATTAATCATGTTGTTTTGTATCACTCTTCCTGTTGTGCACAGCCATGTAAGTGACATCTGTCTCAAAGCTAACTGTCAATATCTTCTTTAGAACCTCCATGTTAAGCCTGCCGCCTTTGCTGGTGGCAAGTGTCAGATGGATTCCACAGATTGCCACTCCTTAGAAAGTCTCCTACCAGGACCGCTAACTCTTCTATGGAGCACAAACCACACTCAAACTTTAGGGTTCTGTGGCTCAATAGTGGTGACTATGGGCCTTAAAACTGGCTGATTGCTTAAGTATGATCTCGAAAGAACACTAACTTCCATTTTTTCCCTTCTGAGAGTAATTAAAAGAGGAAGAGGTAGCAGTTACTCTCCAACTCTCAAACACCCTCATTTACTACCAATTCAGTTTCAGGAGCATCTTGTTCTGTCCCCTGGGGAATTTTTGACTCTTACTATTTAGACATAATCTGACTTTGATGTTAACATGATGCTAGAAGAGTAGAATTTGGCTAGCATTCTAAATACAGAATGGAATGAATTCTGCAAAGGAATTTATTTGGTCTCAAAATGAAAAAGAGTCCTGTCATCTAGCTTTAGGTACTAGTTAGGAGCTATGGAAAGAAACGAGAGGTGGCTATGCTTTTCTTCTCTCTTTGGTTGTTTCTCAAGTGGTCTCGTTATTTTGAATTGGGCTGGGTGCAGCAGTGGCTGCTAGCTGTCCTCAAATAATACCACTTTTACCTTTCTCTCTCAAAGATACAGAACTTCCCATTTTTGATGATCTCATGGCTACCTAGAGAAAAGGAAAAAGACTACATTTCCCATCCTCTCTTGCAGGTAAAGATGGCCATGTGTGTAAGTTCTGGCCAGTGAGTTATGAGTAGAATTGATAAATGCAATTTACAGACTATTCCCTTAAAAAGAAGGAACACGGCCTTCCCTCTTTCTTCCCATTGACTGGATGCACACGTGCCGGGAAGGGTAACACACCGTGAAAGGTGAAACAGTAATATAGAAGGTGTCTGGGCCCCTGTCTTATCTCTAATACCCTTCGGATGCCACAGTGCTTGGGACCCTCTATTAGGGATCAAGGTTACTACTTCCCAGCTTACCAACAATGACCCTCTTTCCTTGCTGCCCTTCCTGCTAACTTCCTGGAAATAAAAAAATAAGACCTTATATCCTAATTTTAAATTCCTTCCTAATATTTTACCTTTTGAGAGCCTTACATTAGGATGACTTTAGTTACTCCCATTTTACAGATAAGGAAACTAAGACAAAGGTTTTACTCTCAGAGTTGCTATTGCCATTCATTGGAGGGTATAAAAAGGATCCAAGGATCGAGACCCTCAAGATCTAGGATCTCAAGAAGTGAGGGGGCCCCATAAACGCAATGGTCTTTCACAGTGGCATACGTCCTAGAGGCCTTTTCTGGTACCGGGGACTGGCTATTTCCTCACTGACCACTGCTGGGGGTCCTGGAGCCTTCTAGCACCTGCCTCCCTCTGGCAAATGGCCAATGCCATCTCCCTGGCTCCCATGCATCACTCTCCCGTGAATCACGGTGGCACCATTCCAGTGGTCACCATCCCAGTGGTCACAATTCCTGATGAACAGCTGGCAGCAAGAGTAGTGTTCTGCTTCTCTGCTGAATGTTTGCTAGCCCTTGTAGAGCTAAAGTGAAGTTATTCTACCTGTTTCCCATGCCAGATATCCTGGGCGCTTTCCCTGAAACAAAGTGTCAGTGAGAACTCGGCCTGTGATCTGCCTTTTCAACTTGTCTTGATGATCAAACAAGCAGAAAGCTGAATGCCCTCATGGGCCAAGGGGCGCTTGTGGTTGGGCGTTTACGCCCACAGATTTAGCCAATGAGAAGCATCAAACGCTTTTCTGTCCCTGAGGGGAGTTGTGAAGTTTGACTTTGGAGCCTCCCACAGCACCTTTCCACCCTTCAGCCCCTTGTCTAAGCCCTTCCTTCTCCATCAGGTGTTCAACTGCCTTTTGATGCTCCTGAACAGGAGAAAAGTCTGACAAAACATAGCGCCTTGCAAAGTTGGTACTGAAGAAGGCTGGGTTACTTGGATAAACTAATTCAGATTAAAGTGTTAGTGAATGCATATGTTAGCCCTCAAAAGCATCTGCAATATTTTTTTTCCTTTTATTTCATCATATTATGGGGGTACAAATATTGTTAGGGTTACATACATTGCCCCTGCCACCCCTCCCCCACCCCCGACGTGCCAGAGCTTCAAGCAAGTCCAATCCCCAGGCAGTGCGCACCGCACCCATTATGTAAGTGCATCTGCAATATTTTTAAAGTATCCAAACCCAAGAGTAATAATAACAGTAACAGTAAAAGTTCAGGGCACATGGTAACTAAATGAGGGGAGTATTTTTGTCTCAGCTGCAGGAGAGAAGGTAGGAAACTAGTGCCTATAATCGCCTGTTCAAATGCAGATTTTGATTCAGTGGGTCTGGGGGTGTGGCCTGGATTCTTCATTTCTAACAAACTCCCAGGTGATGCGATACTGCAAGTCCATGGCCGGCTCTGAGTAGCAAGGACCAGAGTGCTCTCGTGACATACCATGTCGGCAATGCTCTAGTTGTTGGTCCACTTTTGCTCAGAACAACAACAGAAACCAAGCTATGTTTCTGAGCAATATCTAAGCTCAAATGAGTTCTCACATTTTGCACCTTCTCAGGAATCTAAGGTAAGGTGATAAGAAATTATTATTGGGGGTTGGGGAGAGTATTCTTAGCAGATTGGAATTTTCAGTTGGTTCAGAACTTCTTTACCTGTTTGAGATGCTCCAAATTACTGCATGTCTGCCATGGAACAATGGCCACCTCTCTGGGTAGTTCCGTGTTATAGAGTCTGAAGGGACTGTTAAGGTTAGCAATCTTATGTTGCAGATTTCCCAAAAAACAGGCTCTGAGATGGAGAACAGCAAGCAGGAGCGTTAATACTGAGTGCCCTCGGGATCAACACCTGTGGACGGGAGAGGACGAGGCAGGATTGGGCAGAAGAAGACATTGAGCTGTGACGCAGGCACAAGGAAATCTTAGTCACTGGGAGCCCTAAAGATGGATCGTCCTTCAGAGTCACCCCAAGTGCAGCCAGGGGGCCAGGACTTTCCACCTGTGTTTTGATCAGACACTGGATGCAGGTTGACCCTGGAAAACACGTGACCTTGGGCAAGGCAGTCTTCTTCTGCAGAGGACTGACAGATGGGGCTGCCCAGAAGCTGACAGAGGAAGTTCATTATTCCTGAAGGGGGACCCAGGTGGCGCATCACTTTGCCTACAACAACCTGCCCTCCAGGGGTTTCCAAAGATCTGAAGAAAGATTTCACTTGGTCTTCAGAACTAGAGGCCTACAGCAGACACCACCAATTTCTAGGCAGCAAATGCCCACTTCTCTTCTTTTTTGCTTCCAAAATCTCAATTTTATTCACTCTCTGCCAAGCAACCATATCCTTAGGGAAGGAGAGGGGGCAGGCTCTAGCCTGACATTCATGGTGGTCTCATTGTCTTTATCAGCAATGGTTTGGACATGGCAAAAGGACACAATTCTGGCCGGGGAGACTTGAGGGAGGTCTGCTATGGGTTTCTGAGAAAGCCTTCCTCACTCTTAAGAATGTGAAAGAATCTTCCATCTTCTGTCTCTCCCTCTGATCAACGTTGTTATGTCTACATGTGATGGCTGGAACTGCAGCAGCCATCTTGACTGCCTCTTCTGGACATCTCACTATGTGAAATAATAAATATTCTTGTGTTTCAACCACTGCATTTTTTATATGAAACTGAAACATATTAACAAGTTCAATGCTCAGTCAATACTTATTGAATGCATAATTGAATGAATGAATGCCAAACAGGTCAACCACATCATGTGCGACAGAGTGGCACAGACTTCATCATTTTATAGTTTCCTTCTGTTCTGTGTGGATTTGGAGCAAAGGGGTAAAAGGGAAGAGAAAGAAACTAAAAGAGTACTTGAAATTAGGACAGAGGGAATCTGGTTGTTTATAGCAGGGATGGATTTAGAAAGTCTCTACAAAGACACACAGAAAAAGTATGTCCAAACTGTAGTCCAGCTGCTCCGGTGGAGATGGCGGTGCTGATGGAGGATGTGAATCACACTTTGAGAAAGCAGAGCAGCAGTAAAACCTCATCTGATAATGACGCACTCTTAATGGGGACGATATCTTAGAAATAGCCTCTCCTTTGACAGTCACTAAACCTCATGCCAGTTACTTTGTCTTTCATTGTGTAATTAAACAGGATTCCTTTTCCTGGGTTTGGAGCTTGCACGAACTCCATCTTTTGACTAATTCACCTTCAAATAAGTGCTGTGTCTTGATGTATTACAGCGATAGGCTGTGCCATACATGTAATCCATCATAGTAGGCAGGTGTTACTGGGCCTCCAGGACCGAGAAACTGAGCCAGCTGCTGTTCTGACACATTGGAGCGATGTATCCACCAAGCCCAGGGCTCCAGTGATCTATGACCTCAAGACAGCACCGTCAGGATAGAGATAATCCGGGGGCACGTGGAGCATCACGCAGGCTTGACAGAGACCCACTCGGGGCTGGGAAAGACATTCCTAACACTGAGTGGCTTGAGATAGATTGGTTTTCCAGACCCAGTTCAGCAGGTTTAATAAGAGGGTACAGAAGCATGCACGTGTATCGCTGTTATTGATCAAGCTCAGGACATCAATTTCTTAGTAATGTATTTCTGAAAAATCAAATCCATCCCTGACAGCATTTTATGTATCTTAATCTTTATTGTTGATGACTAGAATTGTCTTTACACAAATCTTTCAAGTCAGCAAATGACAGAGACCATAGTCCAACACCGGGGCCCCCGGTTGGGTATGTGTAAATAAGAACTGTTTAAATATTGACTGCTGAGAATTTACTGAAATAATCTATTCCCATTTGCTTTTTGTTCCTCAAATGAACACTTTCACTAGTATCTGCGTTGCCTTGGCGCACAAAAGCATAAATGAAGTTACCTAAAACACTGACATAAAATACTTAGGAAAGGATAACTCTCTCTCATTTAAGCTCTCCCATTTATCCAACCTTACCTGTACGTATGTGTCTAAAGAGGGAATTGACCCAGAAAATGGAAAGACTTGAAAATGAATTATAAAAACAGTATCTGACTCTCAGATAGCTTTCTACCTCATTTATTAAGAGGCCAAGTGTTTATAAGCAATTCCTCGGTTCCTCAAGCATCTCTAAGAGCCACAAGTCTAGTGAAACTGTTTGCCTGGCTGTTGACTCCAGTGGCACAAAATGGACCCTTTTGTACCTAAATCTCCTCATCTGCAACCCGAGAAATTATTCACAACTGTAGTGAACAATAAAGGGTGACTTCCTAGAATTGGGGGAGGCAGAACAAGCAATGGAATATTTTTGGCGATGTAACAATCCTATCTGTCTTATCAACAAAATTTTAATTTTCCATAAAGAGGAAGGTTAGCCAAATGCTACAGAAAAGGTGGATTCAGAAATCCTTCATTCTTTCCTACACTCTGTATGGCCAGAAAATAATCATGATTGACATTTCCATTCATAAAACACTCCAAAATAAAATTGTTGGCACCTCAATGGAATTAAATGGCTGGCAGCAGTTTTGTGTCAGGCTCATGCTCCCTGTCCCTGTGGGTTGAAATAGGTCTCCCTTGTTTATACAGGCACAGAATAATCACTGCTGTTTCCTTCCCACCGTGAAACACAGCATGGGATTCCAGGGGTATTTATCTTTAGAAAAGCAATGAAGGCCCTATCTTAGACATAGACATAGTAGGGAGGGTGACCGATTCGTCCCAGTTTGCCTAAGAGTTTCCCAGTTATAGCACTGCAGTCTCTTGTCCTGGAAATCCCTGAGCAAACTGGGACATTTGGTCACCCTAGCAGTAGGTCCTCAGAAACTCACACTTGGGGGCAGTATAACTAAGCCAAAAACCAGGCCATCCTGTCTATCCCTAGACTTCTATTTCCTCCTGTGCAAATAGATATAAAATGTTATGCGGTGAAAGATACAATTGGAACTAGGTTAGGAAATGGGTTCGTAATAGGTCCAGCTCTTCACAAGGGGCCTTCATATAGGCTGCAAGACAGAAAAGAAAAGGATATAACATTTAGTAAGCAGCTATTTTAGTCACTTTACTTATTGCATTCATATAGTTCTTTCTATCCCAAGGGAAGTTCTATTAATAATATTTTTTACAGAGTAGATTACTGAGACTCAGAGAAGTTAGGTAACCTTCCTAAGGTCATAAAGGGAATGAGTGAGTGGCATATTAGGGATATGAGCAAAGGCCTTCCTACTCCTTAGCACCCCCTTAGAAGTAGACGCAGTACAATTACAGGGGGACTCCTGCCCCACACAGACTGCTCTGCTGCTTGTAATTCTCTCCTTACAAAATGTATCTCCTTTCATCCAGAATATGTTAATGGCCTTCAATTAAAAGGCAAAAGTTCTTTGTAGGGAACTTTTTCCTTGTAGGCAACTTGAAGGGGTTGAAAGGATTATAAGCTAAGATTTTTCTTATTGGCTCTTTATAAATGCTAAATGACAACCAGCTGCAAGTGGGATGCCGCTGCAGTGCTCGTGTGGACGGACGGGATGCTGAAAATGGAAATGGAGGCCCTCAAAGGTACAGGACACCAGTATTGGATGCTCTTCTTCTGTTACACAATAAAAAGGCACAAACTGGGACCTAGGAAGAGAGTCCCGATTATAGTTTTGGAATCAACCTCTGAGTGGCTTTGCCAGCCTCAGCTCCTCAAGCACGACATGAGTTTGGGCCAAACAATGGCTGTGCGTGTTCCCATCCAGCCTGAAGCTACATACTTCTAGAGCCGTGTGGAAGGACTTGAGATTTTCGGGGTGCTTTCTCAGACACCAGTCTTCTAGCTCTCACTTCAGTCTTAAAAGTTGGTGGGACAGATACAGGATTTGCAGCCTCCTTAACCCTTGGAGCAGCGGTGCTACAGAGTACAAAGGACGTGGGGTGTAGAGTCGGACCTGGCTTAAGATCCTTGCTTTGCCACTTGAAGCTGTAACTTTGGCCAAGTTTCCTGACCTCTGTAAATCGTATTATGCTTACCTATAAAATAACAATAAACCAATCAAACATATTTTTGCTGGGAGCATTAAATAAGGGAAAGGAGGGTGCATGTGCGTAACCCAAACTGCAGTGGTGCAAGGCCCTGCAGCCCTTTAGCTATAAATTGTCCCTCAGATAGCACTTCCCAGTTATGCCTGGCAGGGCCCCTGGCCGCAGCCTCACCTGTGCACAGAATCAGGCTCCTGGGAGTCCTCCATGTTGGCCACGCTCTCTGGCCTCCACGATGATGTCTCAGTTGCCCACAACTCTGCCGTCCCTGGCCAATGCTGTCACTGAGCCTTCCACTCGAACCACAGCGGAAGGGAAATGGCTCTGTCCTTGACAATTTCACCCCATGCTTAGGCCAGCCGGCTCCTATTCCCCAGGACACTGAGGAAACCAAGCCATATTTCTTGTTTAGGGTAAATGTACAGAAGGTTAATGAAGAGGATTAATGGAAGGGAAGTTGCAACACCCAGAACAGTAAAATGTGCCTCAGGTCTGGCCTGGGGTCTCTTACAGGCCCCCTCACTGCCTCATGCTAATCTTGATTCCAGATTACACCCCGAGGCCAGAAAACTCCAGGTATCTCCTTTGGGTCTGGACCAGACTGACCCCTGGCCTCACAGAGAGGAAGAACGTTTGTCCTCCCCCTTGCTGCCTGACATCTACCTCTCAGAGCTTCATTTACCTTGGGAGTAGCCTTTTTCCAGAAGAACTGGGCATGTGTGCTCTTGAGGGGAAACTCCTTCCACAGCCACAGGGGTGTGGTCTCATCCTGGGCTACAGCCAGTCGCTGTATCTTTCCCAAAGTCTGAGTTTGTTGGTTCTGTAACGCTCCACAGCTGAACGTCCATCCATAGGGTATTACACACCGATTCCAGTTTCTTCCTACATTTTCTTCTTCACCTATATTGCTTTGTTAGATAGAATTTCACCCAGAGACACCTTAGTACATGTATAAACCATGACCCAAGGCCCGTGTTTGGTAAACATGTCCCTCCCCTTTGCTCACTGCTCAAACATGACTCTCTCCAGATGTGTCAGTTCTAGAGAGCACTGCGGTCAGAGAGGCCTGGACCACGGGGCATCTCTCCCACAAGGGATCCTTCAGGAGCAACCACAGAGCTCACTCACTGCCCCACAAGCCGTGCAGTCTGCCCCTCGACCCAGACCAAACAGGGGTATCGTTGCCTACACACTAGGCCACGTCCCACCCAAGCATCTCTGACCTTTCTGGTTCCAACACTTCCTTTCCATGGTCTAAATATAAAAGAACAGAAGCACAGGTCTCCTGCATAAAAATACTCCAGATTCCATCCCAAGTAAAATTACCTTCAACCTAAAACTAACCTTTCCACTGATACCTAGAGTTAGTACCTAGAGTTAGTCAAATTCACAGAAACAGAAAGTAGAATGGCGGTTGCCAGGGGCTTGGGGGAGAGAGAATGGGTAGTTATTATTTAGTGGATATGGAGTTTTAGCTTGAGAAGAAGGAAAAGTTCTGGAGGTGGATGGGGATGATGGTTGCACAACAATGTGAATGCACTTACATGCCAATGAATGTACATTTAAATATGGTTAAAATGGTAAATTGTACGTTATATATATTTTGCCACCAAAAAAAAAAAAAACACAAAAAAAACCCTAAAAATCGAAAAAGAACTAACCTATCACAGAAAGAAAGACTGTAGATGTTTCCTGAGACTCACTCCCTGGTTTCACTCTAATGGGCAGCCCCTGGAACTCGGAGTCCTAAGTGCAGGGAGAGGTAGGAAGGAAACAGCAGACACAGTCCTGGCTCTGGCGGAGCTGACAGTCTGGTGCAGAGAGCACACTTGCTTGTAAAACAGGGAGGAGAGTCCACACAGGGAAAACCGACAGCTGCCCCTGAACTGTGCCGTGTCCCCAGTTCCCAGCACACGTGGACCCAGCAGGAAGAAGGCAAAGGCAGTCTCCTGCGGAGTCTCAGAGGAAAATGGTTTCTCCATCACAACACAAAGAGGTCCACAGTGCTTCCTTAGGCTTCTGTTCAGAAAATCAGTCAACTATTAACTAGTCAATAGGAGTAAGTATGTAGCATCAAACTGCCTAGGTTAAAATCTTGGCTGTGTGATCTTGAGCCATTAGCTTGATATCTCTGTGCCTCAGTTGTCCCATGTTTGAATGCAGGAAGCAGGTGAAGTGACTTGATCCCATCCAGCACACAGAAAGTACTCAATAAATGTCATTGAGTATTATTCCTGGCTGTGCCACACCACCCCTTTCCAAGTTAAGATAGAATTAAACTTGAGGTTTAATGTTATAGCTTCCCTCTTACGTTTCTTTTTTTCTCGGACTATCAAACTTTCTCCCTGAGCAGTGGCTTTTCCAGACTCACCAATCAAAAGACTTTACACTCTTCATGATTACTTTCAAAATTTCCTAGAAAATCTTTTTTTTTTCCCCAGCCAAAGAAATTTTGACATACAAAGAGTAACATTAATATGTAAATTAGCATACAGTAAAATTCATTTTGGTGCCTCAGAGGCAGTATTTTTATAAATACAGAAACATAATTATGCATCCTCTAGAGGACTAAAAATAATTATACAAATTTACAACAAAGCCTAAGGCTGTTTCCTTTTAACTGACTGTTTTTAATATCATTTAAATCTTGTTAGAACTTAATTACCAAATCTCTCTTGTAATAATTCAGGTGGAAGATTTAAAGTCTAAACTTGCCATTCAGAAAACAGAACCTCATCAGAGAAACAAAGACACGGAGGCACTGATTGCCCACATAGGACAACGGAACGAACTCTGTCGAGACGGAGCCATGTTGGGCTGAGACAAAGAGGCCCACTAAGAAGAACATGAATATTAATGGATGATCCATGTTCATTATTTGAATCTACAATCTCTTGGAAAAACAAGATTATACATTATGAACATCGTGGACTATAAACCAAATTAACCATTTCTACCTCGTCTTTAGTTTTCTATACCTTCCTTGTCTTTTTCAAATTAAGGTAAATATCATTTGGGGGCAGCATTTTTTCATAACAATTTAATTACCCTTTCCAACATCTATACAGAATACGTGTTAGTGCGTGTATGTGTGCATGTGTGTTTCATATCTAAGGACTGGCTTATGTCTGTGTAGAAAAGAACAATGAGCAAAATCATAAACAAGGGTCCAATTTATACTCTGTTTTAAAGACAATTATTTATTAGCACTTAGAGAAAATGGGTTCCTTATTATGAAATCAAAGGCACAAGAAACTCAAACACTTGAAATTCAAACACATTTTCATTTACCACTAGTTAATAAGTTTCCAGGACTTATAGCTCCCTGGAAAATTAATTAGTCAACTTATGCTATAAAGGATAATAATTTGTTTATGTGTGACATCTCTAACATAGGTTGGTATCCATTATAGCAGAAACTGACCAATTAATTTTCCAAGGAGCTATAGCAGTTCCATATATGAAATGTCCATAAAATGTCACAATTCATTTTAGTCGCTATAAAATATCTGTCAATGCAGAAAAAAAATATTAATCAAAATAGTGTTCAACGGCATCGAGACAAATCAGCCTGTTGGTTGAATCTCTCATTTTTTTTTTTACCATTTGTTTTGGTTTCGTATAGGTATACAAATGTACATACATTTATGCCTGTGATATATGAAACTTTTCTGTTTCAATGGCTTTAATCCCATGGAAAATTTTATGCATAATATACCTGATACATGTGGAGGTAAAAAGCTTTGCTCTTGCTTTTTGGGTTCCAGGACTCTTTTTAATACCACCTTTGAATGGATCTAGAAATACCATTTTGACAGAAAGAGTTGGAATGAAGGTGTCAATGCAATGGGCAAATTTTTCTATTTTGTTTTGTTTTGTTTTAAGAGATGGGGTCTCACTGTTGCCCAGGCTGGAGTGCAGTGATGTGATCACAGCTCAGTGAAGCCTCAACTCCTGGGCTCAAGCAATCCTACCGTGGCCTCCCAAAGTGCTAGAATTACAGACATGAGCCACGTGCCCAGCCAGATTTTTCTGTTCTAACTCTGGTTAGTGAAAGAATATCTTTCATTAACATGTAATCCTTTGAAAAGTTATCCTCATTATCACATTTATTCTTTTTAACATAAAATTATGTCATTACCTCAATTCATGCAATATTTAAGCCATTTAAGACTTTGGGAAATTCCAGTCTTGAAGTGCTTAAATCTCCAAGTCACACTCTTGGCTGTCATTTGTAAACTGGTCCAACTGGGACTTGAAATAAGTCAACGGACCTGAATAGATTGCATATCTGAAAGGGGGTCTCTACAGCAATAAGGGGAAGCAAAAAGATGAGATCAGTTCCCACAGAATCTGTAAGTGTTGCATAGAACTGTTAAGCTGTTAAGCGTTCAGGATAATAATTGAAGAAATTCAAGCACATAGGTTTTCCCTGATCTCTTTTTGTTAGTGATAGCAGAGTATCATTCAAAATCGTAAGACTATATTGCCTTGGCTGTTGGAAACAGAAAAACCTAAAAACTCTTTCTGCAGAAATTATACACAGGCCTCATAGCCTGTGACCATCTTTCCTTTTGGCCAGTATGAGAAATCATTTTTTGTATGTGCCCATTGTGCATGTCTATTGCATTTGCCAGCTAATGTTTAGTAACAAGGGCTGTTTGTTCATCTCAGAAATTTGAACTTTCTCCATTTGTGTTTACCTTCACATCCAAACTAGAACAACTCTGCTCTGAGTTAATTCCCCAATTTCATTATGGCCACACTGGGGAAGGGGATAGGAATCTGTGTCCAAACCACCAGACAGAAAACAATGGGAACAGGCAGCAATCCAAGAGCTTTGGCACGATTTGCAGGAGGAAACCAGCTCTGATTAATGCTATCAAAATGCTTGTCTTTCCTTTGATTGATATTCCAGACCCTTGTTACAATTACGGATGCTGGTGACAACTATTATGAGAGTCTTTTTATGGTTTGCTGTTAGGGAGGGAGGTTGCGTGGACTTCACCAGAACATTTGCACACCTGCTTCGATTTAACCTAAAACCCATTATTTTGCAAACAAAACACAGAAACCCAACATAGCAATCATTATTTCCCATATTCTTCTATTAAAAACTCTCCTCTTCATAGCAAGGGGTAGATCTGCTGCTGGCCCACCACTGGAATAGTGCATAAAAGGCAGTGTAGAGGATAGGATGAACCTTTCGAAGGTTCTTTGGGATGTGGAAAGGCTTATTTTCTCTAAACGGCATTTTTGTTAATCGCAATTAATATAAGTGCACAGGAGTAAGCTCCCTGCTATAAATCCAGGACCTAGAGTTGTTCCTAGCACACAGTAGACACACAGCAAATACTTGCTGAATAAATAAATGAATGAATGGATAGAACCAACAGAAATAAGACTTTGTAGGGAAATGTTACGTAAGGGTTGTTGGCAATCTGGCTTGATTACTGTGGGAAGCCAAGTCTTGATGAAAATAGGCAAGTGAGGTTCACTTAGTCTAGATGTCTATCTATTCCAATATCAAGTATAGTTTTTTCCCCTCAATTTTTAGTATGAGATTTTTTTTAACATATAAAGGGTTAGAAGGATAGTTCCAGTTCAAAATATGGTGATCACATTTGCTTTCTGTGTTTGTGTGCCTGAGTCGATCGTAATCTACAAACATCCCGACTCTTCCCTCTAAATACTGCAGCATTCGTCTCTTAAGCATGAGGATATTCTCTTATAAGATCTGATAGAGTTCTTTAACAGAAAATTTAAGGAAAAAAAATTAAGAACAGGATTGCTGGGGAATGACAGTTAAATAAGAACTAAGTCATTAAGCTTTGAGCCCCATGGTACACAGCAAGTCTCGATGGCGGGATTCTGATTGTTGTTCCCAGGGGCCCCTCACCTGGGGCAAATGGAAACCCTCAGCATCTGTGAAATAATCTCGTCTGTTTCAGTCCTGAGGCCTCTATCCCATCTGTCGTCCAGGGTCCCACGAAGTGCTCTTGTGCACCTGTGACTGCTCTCAGCCCTTGACGCTTCCTTGTCCAATGGCCCTTGTTAGGATTTGAAGGGAATTCTCAGTCTCTGGCTGCAGCAGCTCCAAGTCCAGGTAAAGGATAGTCTATTTATCAGCTGTATTTACAACCTAAGCTTTGCTCTAATGGTCTCTGCTGGGCATTGCTGCCAGTTACTTCTCGGCCTAAGAAAGACTTCTCTTCCCACCTCTGTGGGCTTAGAGCTTTCCTCTCTCTTTAAGCATTCTCTCTGAATCTGTATGTTCTATATTTTGTTTGGAAGAGGAACTCCCTGAGTGAGATCTCAGCTGAATTGGATGCTCTGTGATGCTGAATAGAAATGTTATTTCTTTTCATATAATGAGCACCTCCATGCCCCAACTCCCCGTCCCCATCTCATCAGGGCAGCCGAGAGCCTTATGGTTTAAGCACCGCTCTCCCTCTATCCTATGAGCTGCACCGTATATATGTATGTTCTAACAATATGGATTTCAGCACCACAAATGCTGTTATATTTAATTTAGATTACCATGTCTAGATGGGAGCTATTGCTTGCATTTTGGCTCAGATGTTGGATAATAAATACCAATTCATTGAAGACCTGTGTCCAAGATTTTTCCTACTATGAATGGAATTGTACGTTTCGTTTGCCATGGAATTATATACAAATGTATGTTTTGTTTGTCATAAGATTCCTCTCTAACTTGTTTGGAAATTCATCTGGAAAGTGAACGTGGGAAACAGTCGTAGCAGTGCTGAGGGAGTAGGACCCCACCTCATTGCACAAACATTCACTAAATGCCTAGTGTGTGTGCCAGGTACTACCCTAGGCACTAAGATGCAAAGATGAATGCTAGTCTCTGAAAAATCCATAGTTAGTGGGAAAGACACTAATTTCTTATCTTGGTTTACTCCAGGCCATTAAGCCATTTGTTCTATTTGAAGATGCAAGAAAGTAATATGGAAAACATTAATTACGATCTTACTCCCTGGCAGCCCTTGAGCTAAGTGCTTAGGTGCATTATCTTATTCAATCCTCAAAACAACTCTATTATGTAGTTACTAATACTAAGTTAGATGTTCTAGTTACAAAGATTAATTTGCCCAACTCACCTTAGTAGCATTGAAATTCACAGAGACCTCAGGCACCAGATTCTAAACAACTACATTGTACCATTTTCTACTTTCTTGCATGATGAGAAAGAGACAGTTCTGCCTGAAATAAACCCCATGAATTTGAGGTCATGAAGCCCATATTTATACCAATTGACTCTTTCAGTTTGGAACTCTCTCCAAGGCAGTAAAATCTTCGTATTTCTCTTTCCACATCTGTCAAATGAAGGTCGGGCGGTTGGTTATTTGGCCAGATTACAGTGTGGATTTGTATGTGGATACATGTGATGAATCACAGTAATCCTGATTCTCTTTAAAAGAAAAAAAATAAATGAATGACACCAGAACATTATTTACATGGAATTTTTGGATTCACACATCCCCTAAGAGGGTGGATTTGAAGCAGACAAGACTTGCTCTGGCTTGTTTTAGAGCAATGATTCCCTCTGCCCTGACTTTTTACTGCACATTCCTCTAACTTCCACATCCCTGCAGGCTGTCAGAGAGGGGAGCATGTGGCATACTATACACCCACTGAAAAAACATCACCCGAAACAGCCATCTTATTGCAGGAAGGGAATGTTCACTGAAGAAACCTTGTAGTTGGTTGTGTCAGCTTCTGATATTTATCTAAGACTCTAAGACTAAGCCAAGAACCAAAATAGCACATCCTGTTGTAACTCATGGGACATAACTTACAATTGCCTGCCTAACATGCCATTTTCAGGGCTGAATGCTATCAGGACAACAGCAATTCCTAGTACAGCGCCTGTCATTTATCTAACATACAACAAATAGGAGAAGGGGGTGGGGAAGATGACTAGAAAGATCACTGATGTTGGGTCAGACAAATCAAGGTTCAAATCCTAACTCACTTCTTAGTAGTGTATGACCTTAAATAAGTTGTCTCATTTCATGGAGCCCCAAGTATCAGGGACTATGTTTTTCTGCTTCATCTGTGTTCCCCTGGTATCCAACATAATTCTGTCCCTCAACAAATACATTTTGAAGAAATAGATGCTTACTCCTGATTGATTGATCGATTACCAGTTCAATCATCAATGACTTTATGCCAATTAAAGGCCCCTGTTGTGGAAGCCTCTTCATCCTTCCATATTTGGCCCTGCTAATAATCTTGTCTGTAGTATAAAAATCCCTCTTAAGAAGCCAAGATAGGTGCAAACATCAACCCTGTTTTGTACAATTTTTAAATGGACTCAGAGAAGTGATGTCACTTGGTCAAGTTGCTATAAAATGATTCACACTGGAGTGAGTGAATAATGAGTTTCTTCTTCTGAATCAAAATCCTGGGCTCTCCCCTTAGGCTGTACCAAGATACTGCAGTGGATTATACTTTCACCTACCACTGGTGCAGTCACTTCAAAGCTTAGGATGCCAGAGGTGGAAGGGATCTCAGGTGAGGAGACGGAGGTCTAGAGAGCTTGAGTGACCTGGCTGAGGTCACATGGTAGGTAAGGGAAAGAGTCATCGCCCAGCCAGGGGCCCTTCTGCAAACCCACAAGATGGATATAGACAAAGACATCTAGGCCCTTCCTGAGTGATAGAGTCACAGTGGACGAGGCCTGAAAATGAAGGCAAATATGCAGAAATGGAGAAGAAGCAACTCTTGGCCATCCCAACCCTCTGTTGTCAGGTGAGCCTTTAAATCTCCTGCTCACCAGCCCTCGACAGGGTGAAGCAGAAGCAGAAGCCCAGGCCAGCTCTGCTTTGCTGGACAACAGTTACCACGAAAACCAGATGGAGAACAGTGTGGCTATTTCCTGAAGTTCATAAAAAGTTCACCTCTTTCTTTTCCCAGAATTCCCTGAATATCTCTTCTTGTTATCAGCAAAAGTTCAGTGTGTGTTTGTCAACACATTAGGATGAAAAGTAATTCATCAGTGTTTGGCTAGTTGCTGATAAACATCCCTCCACTGTGATGACTGCAGCATTATTATAATTAGCTCTCACTAATCTCTTAGATTTACTCTACCCTCCACCAGCCTACCCATGGGGAGTGTCCAGCCTCAGGCTGCTCTTCAATCATCCCGCCTTCCAGCTGCCGTAACATCTCCAGCCTCAGCTAGGCTGGCTGCCTGGAGGTCTTGCCCCTGCTGCCCTGGACCAACCCCAAATGCCTCACACTGGCTGCCTGCCTGCTCCCTCTCTGCCATCCACCCTCCCAACATGCACCTTTACCTGGGTCACCGGCAGATCATCCCTCACCGTACAGGTGCTACCTAATCAAACCCAAACCCTCCTCTCCTTCCGAACCATTCCACTGCGCCCTTAGGAGCTCTCCTACATCTTTTTCTGCTTCTAAATGTGTCTTTCCGGCAAGGGAAGCCAAGCTGTCCTCTGAGGATACCACTTCCGGCAGTCCTCTCAACTGAAGACTGGGTCTCTCCTAGTCCCCAAGCACCTGAAAGTTGGGGGAGGGGCAAATGCGCCTCTGGTGCCCCCTTGTAACTTCTCAGATGTCTGTCCTTCCTCAAAAACCCCAGCTCTTCTGAAGCAAATCACCAAACTTTACAGCCTCATAAACCTCTCCTTGCTGCCTCTGCCTGCCACCTGCTCCGTGGTGTCATGGGTGACGTCAGCATGTGGCTCACTGCTTCCCCTCACCACAGCCCCAGTCATCACCTTGGAGCCAGCCCACATCCCGACACTCAGCTCCTCGTCCTCCTTCTCTGCAATGGTCTTTCCCTCCACCTCCCCTCAGCCGTCTCCTCACACGCTCATACCCTCAATCTTGCCGTCGCCAGTAGTTGCGACCCTTGGCTCCCAGACACCACGTTCTCCTTATTTTCCAGTCAGTAGCATTCATGGCTCCTCCTCACCTCCCTGACCTCTGAACGCCAGAGCACCCCTCACACGACGACGCAGCCCCTTCTCTCCTCTACCTACGCTATTCCCCTGGAGACCTCACACAGCCTCATGGCTTGAGACGACTTCCAAATTCTTATCTTCAGTAGGAAATAGAACTGAACTCAAGTCTCATGTCTCCAGCTGCTATTCCACATCTCCGCTTTCAAGTCCAAGAGGAATCTCAACCCTGACATGAGAGAACCGAAACCTGATTTTCAGCCAAATCTAACTCTGCCTCGGTTTTCTCCACCTCAGTAAATATTTATTCCAATCTTCACTTGCTCAGGCCAATATTCTTAGAGTCTTCCTTGCCCCCTTTGTGTCTCGCATCCCACATCCGGCCCACTGGCAAGCCCTTTCTGTTCTACCTTCACCATGTGTCCAGGCTCTGACCACAGCTCACCACCCCCAGCGCCACTACCACGTCCAGGTCACTATCATCTTTCACCTGGACTATTGTAAGAGCTTCCTAGCTGGTCTCCCTCCCTCTGTCGTGTCCCCCTTCAGTCTCCTCTCAACACAACGGGCACAGGGACCCTTCTAAGTGTAAGTCTCATCTCTGCTACACCCTCCAGTATTCAAGGTAAAAGCCAAATCTTTGCAAGGACCTGCCAAGCCCTCACAATCTGGCACATGGCTCCATGTGACCCTGAGCTTTTCTTTAAGCTCCCCAGCAAGATCCTTTTGCACTCCACAGTCCCGACATGATGGCTACCAAGGCCATCATTCAGCCTACGGAATCCTGCCCACCCTCGGGCAGGTCACTCCAGGTAACCCCAGGAGTAATTGTTTCTGTTATTGCACATCAGGAATTATTAACATCTTACCTTTTATCAGTAATGGGATCTTACTGGCTTTGAAATAAGCAGAAAATATGAGCCACTGCAGATACCCATCTTGATGATCTATTGTCTGCAACCAGCTATAAAAGTGCAACTTCTTCCAATCCGGGCTCAGTGCAGAAGCAGAAACCCTGTAGGGCAGAGAATTTTTAAAAAGGAAAATAATAATTTGGCATTCCCGCAGTATTGAAGGACTGGAGGAAAGCACTAGAATGTGCCCACAGAACAGTAAAGAACTAATATACAAGGAAACCATTCCCTTTAAGGCCACCATTAACTGTTTATATTAAGAACTCTCTCACCTGTAGACAAATTCAGATTTCAGGAAGTTCTGGCAAAGAAACAATCGCCATCAGTGCTAACACCACACCTGTCTTTCAGGCGCAGAAAGCTGGAGCACGGACATTGGGGAATTGTTGCAGAATAACCACACACATTTCTGCCCTTGCTGGCAAAGGAGAGAGCCAGCCGAAAGGTAGTGGGTGGGTGACAGCAACACGGCCACTTCCAGATCTAGCATGGAACACATACTATTCATATGCTCAGGGACAAGGAGGTCTAAAAATTGGAGATCTTAGCTTTTAGTTTGTTAATTAGTTTTTCAATATAGGAGGGAAATGTAGAGAGTAAGCCGACTTATGAATTTTTTAAGCAGTTAATAATTTTTTTTTATTTCAGTGTTTCTCATCCTCTCCCAAAGCAGCTTTTCAATTTAATTATCTATTGTATACTTTCTTCTGTTTCTTAATTTATGAAGTCCATTAATCCAAATTAATTCCTTTTTCTGCTTTCCAAAGCTTTATTTTATTTTGTCTAACCTATTTATTTGAATGCTTATTTTTTTATTCTTATTTTTTAATATGGATATCCACAGCTATACATCTTCTCTGAGTCCTGTATTGAAATCTAATATTATTTGATATTATATGAAACCTGTCTTTATGTATTTGTTTGATTGTGATAAGTACATTTAACATGAGATGTAGCCTCTTAACAAACTTTTAGTATACAATAGAGCAATGGTAACTCCAGGCACAATGTTGTACAGTGGATCTTTAGCACTTAATCATCTTGCATAACTGAAACTATACCCGTTGAATAGTAACTCGGCCATTTCCTCCTCCGGCCACGCCAACTTTTCTTAAACTTAACTAACTGCTTACCTCACCCTTGTATCCAAGCGGCTGAATGTTGCTAAAGAAAAACCACAACCAAGTTATCAGGATACATTTCAAATTTATGACTAAAAATCTTGAGTGAGCACTCAACACTATCTGATAACTAAACTTCCCTAGTAAATTCATTAACCTACTCCCAAGACGACTATTACATACTTTCTTCTCAATCCTCAAATTTCCAACATTCCCTCCCACCCAACTCTCAGCCAAAGACCTTGTCATATATTTCATAGAGAAATATAGACGTAATCAGGTAAAAACCATTTCAGCTTCCCACCTTCACTCCACACGTGTATCCACATCTGTAGTCAGTCACATGCCCTGGGAAACGTGTGCCCTGTATCCCACCTTGCTCTCCTTCTTATGAGCTTGGCTCCTGAAACAATTTCACCTTTTCTATATCATCTATTCCTTCCTAAACTAAATCTCTAAGCACTGACTGCTGAGGAATCTTTTGCAAGTCTCTTCTCTGGCTGAACTTTCTCCCTGAGTGGTTTCAGAAGTCCCATATCTTCACATTTCATCTGTATATTGATTATACCCAGATTTATTTTTCCCAGTCCAGACCTCCTCCCTCAGGTTTAGAATTATATACATAACTTCATCTATATTACATCTCTGTTTGTAGGTTTAATATATGTCTTAAACTAACATGGCTGAAACTGAGCTATTGAGCCCAGGAGTTTGAGGTCGCAGTGAGCTACGATCACACCACTACACTCTAGCCTGGACGACAGAGTGAGACTGTGTCTCAAAATAATAATAATAATTATTATTATTCCTAATAAATTTTCCCATCCTAGAAAAGTCTACCACCATTCACCCAATTGCTCAGGTCGACACCAGAAGCATCACCTTGGATTTCTTTATTTTTCTCAAACCCACTTTCAAGCCCACAACAAGTCCAGCAGCATGATCTTCAAAACTTATCCTGAATCCAGGCTCTTCTCATCGTCCCCACTGCAACCACCCTGATCTACACCTTCATCTTCTCTTCCTTGGACCACTATAAGAGCAACAAAGAAGAAAAATAAGTTAAATATATAACATGTTACATAGTGATAAGAGCCAAGGAGAAACAATAAAGCAAGGAAGTAGGATGTGAAGTGTTGAAATTGGAGGAGCTGAAATTCAAGATAGGGCAGCCCTGAGAGGGCCCAGGCTCTGAGATGGGAGTGTGCCTGGGGCATTGAAGGAGCAACAAGAGATAAGAGTGGCTGGAGCAATTGAAGAGTGAGAGAGACAGGAGGTAAGCTCCAAGTGGTCACAGGGTGTGGGCAGGGGCTTCCCAGTGGGCAAATCAGACAGGACCTGGTGGGTCGTGGTAAGGACTTGGGCTTTTGCTTTAAGTGAGATGGGAAGCCACTGAAGAGTTTTGAACAGAGGAGTGACAGGATCTGACTTACCTTTA
Source organism: Cheirogaleus medius (assembly GCA_008086735.1). Taxonomy (NCBI): domain Eukaryota; kingdom Metazoa; phylum Chordata; class Mammalia; order Primates; family Cheirogaleidae; genus Cheirogaleus; species Cheirogaleus medius. The sequence goes on along the minus strand of VBSM01001562.1, from coordinate 19,714,886 downwards.
ACAAGATCATTCTGCTGTGGCCTTGAGAATAGATTACAGACAGCCAGGGTGCAAGCAGGGAGGCCAGGTGGAAAAAAATCTATTACAGTAAGTAATCCAGTAATTGAGGTGTTACTGTAATCTATTTTACTGTAATCTATTTTACAGTAATCCAGGTGAGAAATGACGTGGCTTTGACCAAGATGATGGAAGTGGGGTACAGTGCAGTAAAAAGTGCTTGTATTCTGGACAATATGTATATTAATACATTAAGATATAGATTAGATATAGATATATAGATACAAAAATAGACATATCTCCAGTTAGAGCTAGCAAGAATTGCCGAGACACCAAAAGTGGGCGTGAGAGTAAGAGAAGAGTCAACAATGTCTCCAAGGTTTCTGGTGATCTTTTGTCTTCACTTTATTTATCACCAATTAATAATTATACTAGTCTGTGAAAATGAAGTCTTATGTTTCTTTGAGTCAGTTTCAAAACTATCACCGATTCTCTAGAAATGTCTTTCTTAGGAATGTCAATCCTCCAGTAGTGAGACCACCCTCTCTAAGGACATAACCATTAAAGTCGGTGATTCTGGAACATTTTGTTGAGCGATGCCATGTCTCTCTAACATTTAAGTTGCTTTGATCAATCCCCATCTGAGTTCTTTTTAGCTCACTCAGCGATCTGTTAGGCTTCCATATGCTCAACGGACAGACCTCCCAACAAAATGCAAATCTTACTACCCAACAAACCCAGTAGCCAGAGTCAAAAAAGTGAGCAGACCCATACGCCCAGCAAGAAGTTTTTACTGTGAACACACTGGAAGACAAGTAAAACCTCAGCCAGCCAGGAGTAATTCTTCACTGAGTGGAGAGGGAGACAGGTTAGAGAGCAAGGTACTCCCCTCCACCTGCCTTGAGATTCTAGCTTTAACTCTTTGTTAGCCTGGGTGCTGACCTACGTGAGTGTGATGCTGCTCTCTCAAGGCTCTGACCCCGCAGTATTAGGTTACTATTCATGGCCCTTGGAAGAGCTCTGAAAGATTCATTAAACCCTGTGCACTTCCTTTTCTGAATTCATGATAGCCCACAATGCTTTGTTAATCTTGACAAAGAACTAGCCCCCGAACCCCTAAAATCATTCTTAGGCAAAGAAACCCATCTGAGAAACCCAGAGATAAACCTAGATTTTTGTGCACGAAATCACCATAGCTGCATTGAGATTAGTAACAGCATTTAATTCCACGAGGAAGGCAAAAGAATGTTCTGCGACAGGCTTTGCAGACTGCAGTTGCAGGGGCAGTTATACTTTTTGCTACTAACAATCCATTTTCATTTCAGGGCCCTTTGCTGATGTTGTCTGCCCGCACTCAGCCAGATACACAGCTTCCTACCATGAGAATTCCAGAAAGATCTTCCCTGACGACCCTGGCTAAAGCACTCCTTCTCCACACTCCACCCCATCCCCTGATTTTTCACCCCATAACATTTATCACCTTCTGAAATTATCTCTTGTATGTATTTATTTACTTATTCATTGCCTTTCTCCCCTACTAAACTCTAAGTGACACAAAAGTAACTACCTTCTCTGTCTTATTATCCATAGCACGCACAAAAATCCACACACAATATAATTTGATGAGTGGATGAATAAATGAATACATAATAGCTAAATTTATTAACTGTTTTACAGTACTATCAATGCTTTTTATTTAATCCTCAACATAACCTAACAAGTAGGTACTACTATTATTCCAGTTTTACAGATGAGGAAGCTGAGCCCAGAGAAGTTAAATCACTTGCTCAAAGTCATCATTCTACAAAGACAAGGGTCCAGAGTTTGAACCCAGACACCACACTCAATCTATAAGGTTGTCCCCTAGATAGATATTAACCATATTTTCAGCCCAGGCATGAACAATTTGAGAAATAAAACAAAAGGACAATAATGAAGATCAAAATATTATCTTTATGATAAATGGAGGCCAAGTTGGAAGACATGGCATTAGGTCTTTCGGGAAAATCAACTTGTTAACATCGAAGGCCAGTTCTGGCTCTCCCATGCACTCAGCCCTGGGCAGCACTCTGGGTCCTGCCCAGAGGGGCATACATCCAGGCGGGTGCAGAGCAAATCTCATGTCCTCAGAGGACAGGGTAGCTCCTAAAAAGAAGAAAGGAGCCAAGCAAGTCCAGTTATTCCTCTCGAATTCACCAATCCAATAAGTCATCCCACCTCTCTAGGGGCAGAGTAGGCAAAGGAGCACAGAGAGGCCAGGCATTGCATACTCTGAGTTCCCTTCACAGGAAGAAAACATAGGAATGGGGGAAACATGCCATTCTAAGAAAACCTCATGAGTCTGGGGCACACGCGTGCATGCCTGTGCACATATGCAAAGCATGACCAGCACGTTCACACTGCACAGAGTGCTCTGTATGGTTTATACAGTTCTCAGCTCTAAGCTCAAGTCAGGACAGTCGTCTCCACTTAGGCTGATACTACACAGCAAAGTGACATGCGTGATTTGTTGCCTCTGATGCTCTGACAAATACAACTGAAGCAGAATTTAAATAAATGCCATTTCTATAGTCTTCGGAGCACTGATTGCAAACAAGGCTGTAAAGGAACTCTGGAGGGAAAAAAGAAAAGGTAAAATAAAGAAATGTTTTTAAAGCTGAGTGTGAGACTATCTGAGATCTCTAGCTCCAGCTGAGCGCCCGCCTGGCAGCCCGTGGAGCAGAGATGGACTGTCCCTGCGGAATCCTGAACAAATTCCTGACCCACAGAAGCACAAACAATAAAATGGTTGCTGCTTTGAGCCAGTGATTTTGGGGGTAATTTGTTACACAGCAATAGATAACTGATACACGAGCAAATAGATACAGTGTTTCATACATTTTATTTGATTATGGAACTTCTCTCCATGAGACTGTTCTATTTAAAAGGCTCTGGGGAATGCTGATCTAAGTAGTTAACATGGTGGACATGTTTAAATCACAATGAGATAGATAATTTTTGAAAAAGTGACAGCTTTGGCCTCAAAAACTTTATGATTTTATCTTCAAAAGACCTAAGTCTTTCATTATCTGCCATTAGTTTCAAACATTTAAATTTTTTTAACTTATTCATTCATTCAACAGATACTTGTTGAATGCTACAGCAGACTGGGTTTTCCAAGGGTAGCCACAACAATACCTCCCATCCCACGTGGTCTTTGTACAATGTAACCTCCTCCCATCAAGTGAAGGGGTGTATGTACCTGTTCTGAGAATCTGAGTCAGTCTTTATGACTTCCAGACAACAGAGTACTGTAAAACTAGTGCTATTAATATGTGACTTCTGAAGCTAGATCATTAAAGTGTCCAGCGCTTCTGTTTTGCTATCTTGAGAGACTTGCTCTTGGAGCCCAGCTTCCATGTTGTAAGGAAACCCAACTAGCCCACATGGAGAAATCATGTGTAGTTATCCTGGCTGATAGTCCAACCGAGGTTCTGGCCAATGGCCAGCACCAATTGCAGCAAGCAACAAACATGGAGATGGACTCAGCAGTGGGTACCTCTGGGTGAGGCCAGCAACTGGTCAATATGTAGTTATTCTGACTGACAGTCCAGCCAAAGCCCTAGCCAACAGCCAGCATCACCACCAGTCATGTGAGTGAAGACAGTCAGATGATTGCAGTCCCTGGCCATTGTGTCATGCCTCACTACTTCTCAGAAATCATAGAGGAGCCAGATATCATGGAACAGAACCAAGCCATTCCTGCTGTGTCAATTTCTGATCCACAGAATCCATAAATAAAAATGACTATTTTACACTACTAAAGTTTGGAATGACTTGTTAATGCAACAATAGTAACTGCAACTAGTAGGCACTTACCCACTATGTGTGAGGTACTGGGATCAGTGAGGTGGAGAGTAGAAAGGTATTTAAGATCTCAGAAACATTGTTTTAGGCTGGGCACAGTGGCTCTTGCCTGTAATCCTAGCACTTTGAGAGGTCGAAGTGGGAGGATCACTTGAGGCCAGGAATTTGAGACCAGCCTGAGCAAGAGCAAGACCCCATCTATACAAAAAATAGAAAAATTAGCCAGGTATGGTTGTGCACACCTGTAGTTCCAGCTACTCGGGTGGCTGAGGCAGAAGGATGGCTTGAGTCCAGGAGTTTGAGGTTGTGGCAAGCTGTGATGATGCCACAGCACTCTAGCCTGGGCACAGAGTGAGACTCCGTCAAAGAAAGAAAGGAAGAAAGAAAGGAAGAAAGAAAGAAAGAAAGAAAGAAAGAAAGAAAGAAAGAAAGAAAGAAAGAAAGAAAGAAAGGAAGGAAGGAAAAGAAAGAAGAAAAAGAAAAGAAACTTATTGTTTTGACTCTATGCTTTCACCTATCCAACTTCTAGTCATCCTTCCTATGTCGACTTAAATATTCCCTCTTCCAGAAAATCTGCCTCATACTCCATCCACTTTCAGACTTCAATTAAGTAGCTCTACTGTGGCTTACAGCACATGGGCCTACAACAACATAGTTCCCACAAGTTTTTCCTTTAACTGACGGTACTTGTTGGTTCTCCTCTGATCCACAAGTAGACTGCAAGCTCCTGCAGTGTGGACACTGTACCTTGTTTCCTACTGTAATTCTCAGCAGCTAGCTCACATCTGATACAGTTATTGAAAATACCCCACCTTTGTTGAAAAAATGAAGACACTGCACAATAAGTAAATAAATTAGTCTGCTTTGTTCCTCCTCAAACATCTTCCTGTAGATATGGAGATGAATATTATTTTCTCTCAAAAATGAGAGTATGTATTTTAAATGCTACAGCCTACACTTTGGAGCTAGTCCTGTCTCTCACTCCACCTTATGCAGACTGTAGCAAACTCTGCAGCACATAAACGCTGTGCCCTTCTCTGAATAGCCAATGCCTTGGCTTGTCTGTGCCTTCTCTTCCATTAGTAGGCATTTTTCTCCTCTTCCCCTCTATATGAAAAACTTGTATTCTCTTTTCAAGATGCAACTCACATTATCTCCTTCATGAAAATGTCTACAAATGATAAGGACAGGGTTCTTTTTGTTCTTCCATCCAGGTACTAACCAGGCCCAACCCTGCTTAGCTTTTGAGATCAGATGAGATCAGGTGCTATCAGGGTGCTATGGCTGCAGGTTTGGGTTTTTTTCTCTCTTTTCTCTCCCTATAGCATTTTGTATTTTCCTCTGTTACTGTGACAGGTTCATTTTAATCATCTGTGTAGACTTGATTATTATATTCAGTTTCCCACTCTGTCTATTCCATACTCCCACCAGCCCCACCTGCAACCTCCAGTAGATGAAGCACTTTAGATGCACTCTGTCTCTAGGCTACACTGTTGTGCTCCCCTAGGTCAAAACATTTTAGAGAAATACTTTTAATATTGGTCTTTTTTCAGCCCCTTGGGCATGTATGTCTGAGGGAGATGGCAAGAAGGAAAAGCTGAGTGATGGACTCAAATTTCCCCTCTTTAGAAAAGCTCCATGGCATTTGTCTGGGCCATGATTTTTCAGATAAGACCCCAAAAGCACAGATAAGAAAAGCAAAAGTAGACAAATGGGATTACATCAAACTAAAATGCTCTTGCACAGCCAAGAAAACAATCAATAGAGTGAAGAGACAAAGCAGGGAATGGGAGAAAATATTTGCAAACTTCACAGCTGATAAGGCTTATATCTAAAATATATAAGGAGCTTAAACAATTCAATAGCAAGAAAACAACCCAATTAAAAAAAATGGGCAAAGGAACTGAATAGACAATACTCAAAAGAAGACAGATAAATGGCCAACAGGTACATGAAAAAAATGCTTAACATCACTAATCATCAGAGAAATGCAAATTAAAACCACAATGAAATATCACCTCATACTTGTTAGAACGGCTATTATCAAAAAAATGAAAGATAACAAATGTTAGCAAGGATGTGGTGAAAAGAGAGCTCTTGTGCACTGTTGGTGGGGATGTAAATGAATACAGCCATTATAGCACACATCACGGAGGTTCCGCAAAAAATTAAAAATAGAACTGCTGTGTAATCCAGCAATCATACTATTGGGAATATATCCAAAGGATACGAAATTGGTATCTCCAAGAGATATCTTTACTCGTGTGTTCATTGCAGCATTATTCACAATAGCCAAAATATGAAATCAACCTAAGTCTCCATCTATGGATTAACAGATAAAGAAAATGTGGTATATATGCACAATGGAATACTATTCAGCCCTAAAAAAGCAGGAAATCTTGACATTAGCCACAACATAGGCGAACTTGGAGGGCGTAATGTTAAGTAAAATAAGCCAAGAACAGAAAGCCAAATGCTACATGATCTCACTTATATGTGAAATCTAAAAAAGTTGAACTCATAGAATTAAAGAGTAGATGGTGGTTACCAGAGGCTGGGGGTGGGAGATGGTCGGGGAGACGTCGGTCAAAGGCTACAAAATTTCAGTTATATAGCAGAAATATATTCAAGCGATCTATCATACAACATGGTGGCTATAGTTAATAACAATGTACTGTATTCTTGAAAATTGTTAGGAGTGTGGATTTTAAGTGTTCTCACCACAAAAAAATGATAAGTATGTGAAGTAATGCATGTGTTAATTTGCTCAATTTAGACATTCCATAATGTATACATATTTCAAGACATCATGTTGTACACAATAAATCTATGTAACGTTTACTTGTCAATTAAAATTATTTTAATTCTCCACCCCCGCCCCTCTTTTTTGGGGGAGGGAGGACAGGAGATGTTTTTATCCCCTTATTAAGTGATTACCTTACTCCCAAGCAATTCCCACCCACCACGCTAGCATGGTTCCTCCATGCTAAGATCTACACAGCTTAGGTCTGTATCTGAGATCTTCAGCACACACGCTGGTACTTCTCTCCCCTACAACAAGTCTCTTTGCTCCTTGAGGGCCAAAGCCTGGTCTTCGGTGTCCACATTCCTGTCTGAGCACTGCCATTGCACCTGGCAGGTATTGGGAGCTCAGTGACAGAAGAAAGCATGGATGATTTACAATACCTTTCAAAAGGCTTTTAGCTATTATTGTTATACAAGCAAATGGTTTTAACTCATAATTGGTAAATAAGTATAACGTCTAGAGTGATTTATATATGATCTTGGGATTGCTTAAAAATATCACATTGCATATATATTTTCTTTAACAGGAATGGATTTAGATTATAAACATACACTTGTTATCCCCATTGTTGTGATATATGTATAATTGCTCTCCTCCAAGAATACTTAATCACATTGGGTGCAGCTTTAAATAATATTACTTAGTGTATTAGGAATCCCACATCCATCAAAATAACATGGCACTGCCTTATTTATGAGGTACTAGTCTACTGCTTTAGAAATGATATCAGGTATCAACAAAAAGGGTATATTTGACTTTTCATAGAACTCTCCCCGAAACAGAAGACTGACCATGCCTCAGTATACTTTATGTTTGGTATTAGATTGATAACATGTCATTGGCAGCACATACACTGTGAATCGAAGTTAACAGATTAGACACAGTGCTCCAGCTTGAGTAACACAGTATTTCACTTCCTTTTATCTCATCAGAGTTAGATTGAATCTTTTTACTCACCTTAGTTAAGTTCACTGGAATGTAATAAGTAAATCCTTTTTTGTAGGACATGATACAATATGGACAGTATCCTAAAAATATTATTTAAAACAAGACTCCCGTGTTTTCTATCCTCACTTGGATGTGATGTAGGCAATACAGAAAAATTTGTGCTTGGGTGTGGTATAGTTTATATGATTAAATGCTTTATTCATACTCATGTGTCAATCTATTAGTGCGCTGTTAATTCAAATGTTCCTATGATGTATTTTATCCCCATTAGCACATTCATCACAGGTGGATGTGAAACTTAGACAAAGGTGTATGTTCTCATTAATGATGAGCAGCCTATTCATCTTACTGGAATGTAATTAATGTTAGTTACAATCTTTAATTTTTCACTGTTTGTCATGATGCATATTTAGCATTTCTCTTGCCCTTTATCAACCAGCTCCTTCTTATCACACAGCTAATTCAAAAAGACATATATTTAACTAAATCTGGTGCTTCTTTTTAAAAGTATTTTACCCATGTAGGTTTCTTAATGTTTGTGGCAGTTCCCATACTGTGGGACTTCATACTGGATATATAACTGCAAAAACAATATTAAGGGGATTGTTTGGTGCACCTTTCTTTTAATGTATGAGATTAATGTAATTCATTTGTTAAATTAAATAAAAAGACTTTTAAAAAGATCTTGTATCCTGCACTGCCGCATCAACTCAACAGAATTTTTCTTTAGGTTATAGCAAAGAAAGAGCATTTTTAAAAACACATGCATTGCTATGTATTACACAGATGCATAAATACATACATATATCTAGTGTTCTACTAGCCCCTGTAAATAGTGTCTTATATATGACACCTCATTTAATCCCCATAACAATTCCTCTGAGGTAAGTCCTACTATTATCCCCATTTTACAGGTGAAGAAATGGAAAGACAGAGGTCAAGTAATTTGTCCAAAACCACATAGCTAATGAGTGATGAAGCAGGGCTCTGAGCCCAGGCAGCCTGACTCCGGAGCTAGTGCATTTAATCCTTCTCTGCTGCCTCTTATATTCATAATTCCTAATGAACTTCATCATTTAATGATAGTACATTACATATGCATGAAGTCTAAGCTAAGGTTCTGAATTGACTCATATTCAAAGATTTTTTTATCATTTTGCTTTAATTTTACTCTAATGGCATAAATGTGTTGAGTAAAGTATGGATATACTATTTGCAAAACAGTAAACGTTAAGCTCTTTGAGGTCGGGAAGATATTTTAAGTAACTTTATCCTCTCTGCATCTACACAATGTGCTTAATAAGTATTTTAACAAATAAATAAATTTTTTAAATTTAAGGTTGAAAGAAGAATGAGAGATAAATTTGGTTCTCGTAGAGATTACATTTGTGAGGCAATACTAACCATGTACAGTATTTTCATTTGAAAATCGAAGGTTCTCAAATGAAATTTAAGCATTTTGCTGTGTCTCTTCCACTCCGAATGCCCAAGTTTAAAATTCAGTAATGAATTGGTATTGAAATGGGCATGCTATTTCTTAATGATATTTCTTAATCCCCAACTCAGGTTTTCAAAAATTATAACTTTCTTTACTTACTTTTCTGCAAATGAACTGAATTTTTGTCTCAATAGAAACTCAAGCCTTCATTCTGTCCTCTAAAGGAAAACGTTTTCCAATTCATAGAAACAGTCCAATCAGGGTTTGCCTAACTGATTCATGGTAAGTTTGGTCAGTGTAGGGTCTCACCTTCTCCCAGAGGAGACATCGTCTATGCTCCCAGAAGTGCACACAGCACCCTGGAACCTGGGGGAAGCCTCTGGTCCTCAGCCTGCGTCTGTGCACCTGGCATCTTCAGAAATGGAGGTATCCTGCCTGGTTCCCAGTCATCCTGGTCTCTACTTGTGGTGGTATTCCCACCTGGCCCCCAGCCACACAGCTCGCTCTGTACCTGCGGCTTCCTCCCTCGCACCAGCCACGGGGCACCCCAGGTCCGCCAGCTCCTAACACACGTCCATGCTGCTGTGGGCCGTGCAGGAGAGGGTGCATGCTCTTGTGTCCTCTCAGGGCCTGAAAATGCTCAGGGAGGTGGCCTCAGGCCCAGCTGCCCATACACTCCACAGGAACAAGAGGCCACTGTGGTTACACCGGTAGCTCTGTGCCACCTCCCGAGCAGGAAGGTGCAGAGCTCCTAACCTACCTGAGGTTCTCTCTCTCTCTCTCTCTCTCACACACACACACACACACACACACACACACACACAGGCGCAGTCAGCAGAGGGTGCAGTGCAGAAACTCCTTTGGGAGAGATGGTTGCTAACTTCTGACTATTTTGGTCTTTAACTTTTTTCTCTCAGCCTACAGATCAGGAAATCTTCCTTTGCAGGGCGTGAGGGACAGTGCAGTCGGGTGGGAGGTGGTGGCTGGCAGGCTGCTCCCACCAAATCGTGTATTCTTCCAAACGTTTCCTGTCTCATCTGTGAATATCAGCTTACATCTTCACAGCTGAGACTTTAACCCACCACATTATCACCTCTTATGGCCAAAAAGCACGTCACACCTGATGGCTGAAATGGGTGTGAGAAAACTCCTGACGGTGAAAAATGCTCCGTGTTATCCCCGTCACGGAACTGTATAGAAAGAAGTAATAAAAGACCATGAATTGAGTGTGTTGCTGTCTCTTTTATTCTAATAAACAGCCCTGAAGTTGATTCTTTGTCCTTCCCAGTGTTTATCAGCTACCACTGCAGCATATCGGCATTCTTCCCTTTCTTTAAAACACCCTTCTACCTTTTCTTTTTATTCAATTTATTTTCCAAACAGTTTCCCAATGCTGATTTTTATTCAAATATACAGAAATATTAATAGTACAAACTACTCCCCTTCACCAGGTCATGCCTGGCAGAAAACCCTTTAGAAAGTACATCAAGAAAGTGGCCCCATGATGTAATGATCAGCACTCTGGACCCTGAATCCGAAAAGTACATCGAGAAACTGTATTGATCTACTATATTTTTCCTTAGTTTTAATGAAGATTTAGGTGTAACCACTGCCACACTGTACACATTTTACATAAAAGGAGATATTTTAGTAAATATCTTTATGATAAAACATAATTATTTCAAACCAAGAAACTGCATTGATCTACTGTATTTTTCCTTAGTTTTAATGCAGATTTGGATGTAGCCACTGCCATACTATACATATTTACATAAAAGGAGATATTTTAGGAAATATCTTTCTGATAAAATATAAATCATTTCAAACCAAACACACATTTAACTGTTCTGTGTGTCTCCACATACCTAGTACCCCTGAATACAGCAAATTTGAGAGCAATCTCACACATGAATAAAGATTGAGCACATTTTGTCTTAAAACAATTGATACCAGCCCACAAAGCCATGCAATCCCACAAAAAATGTTGTTGCAGGTGACCATGAGCTCATGAGATGAATCAAAGACCAGCAGAGAAAACTGCTAGCTGTCAGTTTTACGCTGTCTACTTTGTTTTATGTAGATTTTGCTTTTCTTTCTCCACTAACATTCAAAGTAAACTTCTCATGTGCTGCAAAATTATTCACAGCACATCAATAAAGGCAACAGGAGTCTTATTGTTTTTGTTTTGGAGACATTGCATAAGCCATCCTGTGTATACTCCAAGGGACTAGAAAGTAGAAAATATTTTTATCTCTGTTTTAAATAGAGAAAAAGGGGAGGCACCTAGTGGTTGACTCACCTTTCTGACCTGAGGTCAGGAGGCCATCAGGATAACACATGGATCGCTACTACCAGAGCAGGCCTTTGAGGTTGTTCCCCTTCTGACACGTAGTGCAAGGTGTATGACAGCCTGTCTCTGCTGACGAGAGTACCAGCCCCAAGGTGCGACACTACCTGTTCTTGTTTAATTCACCCCCACCTGAAGGTTAACTAGAGTGATGGCAGCAGTATGAGATCGCAAAAGCAGCAGACCACAACCTCCGATGGCAGCTCCCTGAAAGGAAGTGGTACCTTCCCCTGGTTTCCCGCCATTCCTGGGGCCAGCCGGCCGCAGCCCTGGTGGTCCGCTGATGTCGCTGCCAGGCAGATTTAGGTGAATCAATCTCTCCGCATGGAGCTTTAAACCAGTGTGTGTGTGCTACACACCAAACCTTTTCTTCCCCTGTCCCCGAAGAGGCTTCTCTGTTGGAACGAGGCTCTAAGCTTTGTACAATCAAAAGCCTTTGATTAAATCGGACCCAGTCCTTCTACTTGCCATGGCATTGTGTGACCCGGGAAAGCAGCAGGGCTACAATCTGTCACTAGGTGGGCTGACCAAAGCAGGGCTAAACACACGGTTGATTTCAAGCTACGTTACATCTCCAAGTTGCAAAGCTAGCGATAAAGCAAGCCAGAAAAGCATACCCGTAGGTGAATATTTCTCACAGACAGAGGCCACTCTGCCTCTGAGAGGGCTGTTGTCCTTCCCACTGGGAGTTTTTAAGCCACTTAGGGACAGCGACCATTTGAACAGAAAATTGTTCCTGTTTCTCAATGATTTTTTAGAAAGAAAAAAAAGAAAAGAAGAAAGAAAGAAGAGAGAAAGAAAAGAAGGAAAGAAAGAAATGAAAGAAAGAAAAAAAATGTCTCAAATGATATTGCTTTTCTGACATCTAACCGATAATACACACACATGGTCACACAAAAAGAGGCCAGTTTATAAGAATTAACTCAAAGAGGTATTTGTTTACTCTGCTCCTGGCCGGCCGTTCGCTGCGCCCTCACTTCGTTTTCATCCCACAGTGACGTGCATCCTCTCCTGCGTCTCTTAGCCCAGGGACAGAACTAAGGAGAGCTCCGGCCTACACCTTTTCCAGAATCCTACCTAAGCCGTCTCCTTGGAGCCAGAATGAGACATGGGTGCCCAGGGCCATCATTTGGGACCACTTTAAATCATTGTCCTTTAAAGAATCATTCAGAGTTCATTTAGTGAAAAAAATATGATCACTGTACAAGGGAAGAGCCTAAGAGGACATAGTGACAGCCCCTTGCATGACAGCGAAGCTTCTCACCTGGCACTTTGGTCACCACGTGTGGTTACTCGAGCATGTTCCTTGCACTGGAGAGTTCTCCAAACCTTTCCCCCACCCTAAAAGGTCTAGCAACAGATTCCTTCCAACCGATGCATTATTCTCTTGAAATGCATCCTAAATACAATTTTCTCCATCCCTTACATTTCTATTGTGTTTACAAAGTCCTTACTAGCAGATGCCTCCAGTACCACCTGCCTGGCTCAACCCTAATTCCAGCTCTCATATTCTATCCTGCCTTATCTCCTGGTGTAGCTGAGATCTGACTCTGGGGGTGGATTCCATGGGAAAGGACTGAGGGATCCAAGTAGTAGCAATTGAGGAACAGGTGAGGAGGGGGAACTGGGGCCAGAAGCAAGGGGGCTTAAGAGGGTGAGGTGCCATCTGCCTCTGCACCTCTCTCAAGGATGGGATATACACCTAGAGGACTCTATGGTGAGCTTGCACCCTAAGGCTCTGTGAACCACCTCTGCCACACAGAGGGACCCACTCCCCAGCCCCCAAGATCTGGGCCCACCCACACACACACCCATATAAGAGTCTGGTCTCTGCAACAAATGAAAGGACCTACATTCTCTTGAGTTCAAGGTTCATCATTTCTTCAACCCACTGGTATTAGAGTTGCATTTTTTTTAAAAAGTTGACATTTGGATATCGAGAGCTATAAAGTCAGGAAGGATAACAGGGCATCATTATTGACACAGGGTGTGTCTGAGGGCACATTTGCAGTGAAAATGAATTTCTAACACATTCCCGCATAAGCAGCTGCTAGGTGTCACCAACCACTGGCTAATTCATTAATATTATTCAGTGAAAAACACTTCTTCCATTTCATTTGTTAATAAATCTATTTTCATTTTCATGGAAATCGGCCCCTTTCAAGTTCATTTAAGAGGAATATTTTATAACTTTCTAGTGTGGGAAGAATTTTTATCTAAGTATTTGCAACAACTACATAGAGAACTTAAACCTTTCATCTTTAAAGTTATATTCCTTGTGGCTCTTGAATGCTTTGTAGTTGTAAAAGGTTGTGCATCTATGAGACATGACACAGAGAAATGAAATGGAAATTAATTTCAATAACATTGGCTCTGTTGGTATTATTTATTGTAAATCAATTAAATAGTAGGAATTTATTTTTACATATAAAAATGTACAAGGTTATCATCTGCCTCCTAGGGAAAGAAATAAATGTCTGAAATAATAATATCAGTAGGAGAAAGTGTGTGGCAAAATTTTTAATTCTAGGCAACTGTTGTTGAGTTTTTTAGTAAAAATTTAAAAAGATCAAAAAGGGCACATTGTATAGTATGAAATGCTTCTAAGAGAAGTATTTGATGGAATGTTTTATGACGTCTTACTGCTCCCATAACGCTGCATTTGGGAACCATGAGTACTGTGGAATCGTGTCATTTCTACTTTGTACTCTTCATTCATTTTAAAACCCAGCAGAAGAAGTGACATTTATGTATGCCTGAGACCTGGCATGGTTAGCTCTTTGTCTTATTTTTTTTTAAAGGAAGAAACAGTATTTTGCCCTATCTATTTCTAATATATTTTTGATGCATAGCAGCAAATCATCTCATTATTACATTTGTACTCATTCTGTATGCACTCAAAGTGTATCAGAAAGGGAAAAGAAACAATACCTGATGATCAGCACGAGTCACTGCACACTGACCGCCAGCAGAAGTGATGTATGGGGCATGTAGGAAGCTGGAACCCAGGTTAAAACCAAGCCGTGGTCAAGCCTGGACAGGAAATCACTTCCAGAATGCCTTGGCATTCATCAGCCTGGCTTCTAGAAATCTTTGTACATAATAATGTGAAAATGTTAATAGTGATTATTTTCAGTAGCATAGTACAGCCAAGCCCTCAAAAAGGGGAAGTTTTCATTGGTAAGGCATTTCATTTAAACATTGAAATCTGGTGTAATGTGAAGTATGAAATAAGTTTTGAAAGGAAGCTGATGATTAAGAAGAAATGCAGTGGGCATTTAATAAGTGGAAAAACCGCAAGATAATTAACTGGCATGCATAAAGATTCATGCTTTATACCAAAATTTTAATTTTGCACATAAATGTGCCTGATGTAGGCAGCATTTAATCACCTAGCTGACAGGAGTAACTACTTTCATTTAACCTTGACTGAAGATCATGAATTCTAACAGGTTTAATTGGATACATCATTTAACAGAATGAACAGAGCAAATTTTTCTCAATTCATAGGTTCTGATTGACATGCACCAGCAATAAGGCGTTGCACAATTACAGCTGCTCTGCATTCCTGCCCTGGGCAGCAATTGCCATAGTGATGTGACACCACTGGATCACTGTGGCACGGGAACTATACTGAATCTCCCCTTGTTTTGAAAAGGGCAGTGAAGAAAGAAAGAAAAAAAGAAGGAAAGAAGGAAGGGAGGAAGGGAGGGAGGAAGGAAGGAAGGAAGGAAGGAAGGAAGGAAGGAAGGAAGGAAGGAAGGGAGGGAGGAAGGGAGGAAAAGAGAGGGAGGCTGGGAAAAAAAGGTGTTTGGACACTTAAAATTTTTTTCATATTAATTACATTGATATTCACATCCTGTAAGGAAAGGGGTATGTCTTGTTTTCAAGCACATGGAAAAATGGGGGAATAATGACATTATCTTTAAACTGTTTAGTACATTTCTTTCCTGAGTATCAGAAAAGACTGTAGTCAAACAAAACAGACTCAGAAGAGAGGACCTAGAAGAAAACCATGCCAGCTTGACGTCTCCAATTCTTCTGAAGGAAATGCAGTGTGATGTGAGCTCTTGGCGCTACCACCTACACAGGGAGAGCGGCGCTACCTCTACGCAGAGAGTGGGCGGCTCTCACCATCAGAGTCCAACGTGCACTGCGAGATATAGACCCTGAGTGTGAGCAAGAATAGAACACGGGATTTGAAATTTCTTTCTCCTACTTTGCTTCACTTACAAAAACCCAAATGAATTTGGGGGAGGGAGGCAGGGAGGGGGGAAAATGAAAGTTTGCAAAATAAAATTAACTTTTTCTTCCTCCTAAAATGAACAATATCTAACCTTAGGAAATTGCTCAGGGGGCTAAATCCTACATTCCTTGACCAACCTCAAATACCTCAACTATCTTTGTGAATATTCTAGAAATAACTAGATTTATACCTCAAGAAACACTGTGCAAGTCCTGTTAGTTTCAGATATGGGGGGAGGGGAGGGAATTAAAAATACTAATTTTAAAAGACTTCTCTCTACAAATCTAACACCAATAGTTTCCCTTCTACTGTTTCTTTGCTTTCCATTCATTATTACCCTTGTTCAACAAACCTGCTCAATTATCAAAATTGCCCCCCCCTCCTGCAGGCTTGGTGGTGGCGCCCACTGCCCCTCCCCACACGTGACTGTTGGTAAACATTGATTTGTTCATTAATTGTCCTTTTACTTGTCCTCATACCACCACTCCCCCAGTACTGCCTAAATTGGGGGCTCCTTGAGGGCAGACGCTATATCCCCACCCCGCTCCTTTAGCGTCACAATTTATTCAATGCACAGGGGTGCGGGGCGGGGGGATCTCAGAGCTGAAGCTCCTGATTCTCCTCTCCTGACTTTTCCTTCCCCTCACCTAGTCTTTCTGTCTTCTTTCTCCATTTTTTCTTTCTTCCCCTCTCTTTCCTAAGCCTTGCAAATATTTGCTCATTCCGCAGCGGTTTCCTGCACATCAGCTGCACGGCCCGCACGTGCGCCCGGCGCTGGGGCCACCAAGGTGAGTCGGGCGAAGCTTCCCTCCCGCGGAAGTTCACGGTCCCGTGGGGGGGACGGAGGGGAAATATGCCATTACAACATAACACTGTTTCTGTTGTACTGTGATGAGCGCCAGGCTGTGCCAACTCCGCGGAGAGCGGAGGTGTGACGACCATGCCTGCGGTTCAGAGACGCTGTAGCGAAGGAGGTGACACACCGCCTCGAAGGAGGAGTTCGCCTGGGAGCCTGGCAGGTGGCGCAGAGAAAACCGCAGTTACAAGGTGCTAGGGCGTGGAGTGCGTGGCTTGTCTTTGGAATGGGAGGCGATGCTGTGGAGCGGGGGTACAGGCGGGTGGGGAGGAGAGGGAGCGAAGTTTGAAAGGGGACGGGAGCCAGGCCGCAGAGGGTCCGGCAGGACATGCCGAGGGGTCCGCTTTTATCCCAGAGAGGGCGGGTGCATCAGAGAGGTTTCAGTGGGGGGCCAGCCTGTGTTTCAGAAACACTGACAGCGGTGTGAGGAATGGATTTGAGTGAGATGAGAGTAAAAGCCTAGAGCTGTACCTGGTTGCTCCGGTGTAAGTCCCTTCTCTCCTCCCTCTCCTCCGTGGGTGTCCGCCCGCCAGCATTCCTGAGTCCCTGCTTCTTTCTTTCTTTCCTTTCTCTTTGGTCCAGTTCCCACCTTTTTCTTTACCCTTCAAAATGAACTCAACTGATCTTCCAAAGAATATTCGAACCATCAGTCTTGGAGATTTGGTAATAGTCAGGAAAGAGGCACAGTCTCAAGGTTGTACCGCAGTTCCAATGGGAGTCCCACCACGACTCTCCATCTGTCCCGGACAGAGGCCGCAGGCAGGAAGGATTTAGGTTAGAGACTAGGAAGACAGTTGAAGGAGCATCCTGGGCCCACTTTTCCCCAAAGGCTGTGGCACTGTAGATCTAGACGCTGAGGGGGGCTCTCCCTGTCCCCCAACACCAGGTCCCCATGGGCTCTTAAGGGACCTGGGCTGGAGCCAGAGCCCTCACCCAAGCAGAGCACCTGCCCTTGGCCCTCTCCTTTCCTCTAGACCCCAAGTATCAAGTGCTCTGCCCACTGGACCACCTTAGTCACAGAACCAGGGTGGCCCCCAACTGCCTGACAGCAAGGCAGCAAGAAGTGAAGCCCCATTCTCTGGCAGGGGACCCACTGCAATGACTTCCAGGAGGACCTGGACAGCACTCCCCTGAAGTCCATTAACACAGGGAGAATCTAAGTAAAAGCCTGGGTCACTGCACCCTCCCCACCTCTCCCAGGAACAAATTATCTGGGCTTCTCAGTCCCTCAGGCTCTGGATGGCCCCAGTTGCCCATAAATCCCCTTCTTTCTTCACCCTCACTTGCAGGTCAGAACACACCCTCCACTAAATCGTGAGTACACGAGGTCAGGGCCTTACCTCCTTCGTCTTTGCACCACCCTCCACTGCAGGTTTATGGGACAATGTCCAGCCCTTGTAGCTGTTATGAGTTGAATTCTGTCCCCCTAAAATTCTATCTTGAAGTCCTAACCCCCAAGGCCTCAAAATGTAAATGTATTTGGAGATAGGGTTTATACAAGTCGTTACGTTTTAGCAGAAGTTAAAATGAGGTCATTAGGATGGGCCCCAATCCAATGTGACTGATGTCCTCATGCAATGGGGAAATTTGGAGGCAGACATGCACGCAGGAAGAATGCCATGTGAAGATGAAGGCAGAGATGGGGGTGATGCCCCTCCAAGCCAAGGAATAGATGCAGAGCTTGTCAGCAAACCCCCAGAAGCTAGGAGAGGAGCGTGGAACAGGTTCTCCCGCACAGCCCTCAGAAGGAACCAACCCTACTGACCTCTTGCTCCGGAACTGTGAGACAATGAATATCTGTTGTTTATGCTGCCTCATTTGTGGTACTTTGTTATGGCAGACCTAGCAAACTAGTGCAGCAACCATTTGTCTAATGGATTATTTAATCAGAAGGTTCTTGAAGGAGAAGGGCTGATGTTCTCCTTGGTGAAAGATTGCCTACCTCGCCAGCTGTGCTGCTGTCAATGCAATTTGACATGTGAGACAGACTGCAAGATCCGGCCTTTCCTCCTCATTCAGATGAATGGTCTAGATGGGCTCTGCAGGGTACAGCCATGAGCCAGCTGTTCGGAAAGAAGGGAGGGTGTAGAAAACCCAGAAGGGGTCTGCTGAACTGGCTTGAAGAATTTTAAGTGGTGACTAGGCCAGGGCCAGTCTAAGAAATAATTCCATAGGCCCAAGGAATACTAAATTTCTTTCCTCAGGTTCTAAAAGCAATTCTTTTCCATTTCCTGTCAAGCACTTTGGCCTCAGTTTCCCTAGGTGTAAAACAGACAGATAACAGCTCAGCAGTCCCCAAAAGGACTTTGAGATTCTCATGTAAGTTCCATATCTGGGGAGAGTTATCATGGTTTTTACTAATTATTTCCATTGTTAATGGTTTTTCATAAAACTATCATGAGCAAAGTCCTATATAATGCTGTATCTACAAATGCCTTCCCGATATGCTGTGGGAGCATGAACAGTTTCCATTCTCCATGGAAGTTCTTTATAAACATTAAATGAGCAGATGATTTCTTGAAAAAGAACAGCAAGTCAGAAACATATACATACAGAAAAAAAATTGTTCTTTTGCTACTTGAACAATGATTCTTCTTGAGCATGGCTTCCCCCCCAAAAAAATCTCCCTCTTCTCACCTTCCCCCTCCCCAAAGAAACAGCCAAGTCTCTTGGACACACCATTTTCCTACCCATTCTTTCCACGTATCCTCTTCTCTGCAAGCTCCCCTGTCACCCAACCACTCAACGAGGCCCCCTTTCTCCATCACGCCCC
Organism: Cheirogaleus medius; assembly: GCA_008086735.1. Classification (NCBI taxonomy): domain Eukaryota; kingdom Metazoa; phylum Chordata; class Mammalia; order Primates; family Cheirogaleidae; genus Cheirogaleus; species Cheirogaleus medius. Next base: position 19,695,629 of record VBSM01001562.1, on the reverse strand, counting down.
AGCTGGAAGCTCTGCTCCCCAGCCCCTGCTCTCTCCCTCTGAGCTGCTGATACACCACAGCGCTTCAAATCTCACCTTAAAAGCCTCCCCTGGGTTTTATCTTGCCAGCAGCTCTCAGTGCAAAATGTTTTGGGACATTTTGTATTAAGAGTGTTATTGGCACTAATGGTACACACCAATCAATTGTGTTAAATCTTCATGACTTCGGGTAATTTGTCTGGGAAAATGACATTCTCCATTTCTCCCTAGGATTTTGAATTTGTCTGTACGTTCTTTTTTTTCCCCCCTTGGTGCTGTTTTGAACAAACAACAAAAATTACATAAACTGTCGAATATCCTTTTCTTCCATTTTCCCTATTGCACCTTCGCATTGAGTGAATTGGCACAATCTCCTGAACGCAGTTGTGTTTACTTCTGGGCACACTGTATAATTTAACTTTCTGCAATATAAAATAAGTCAGCGGCGATATTTTTACTGGTCCTGACAATGTCCAGAGTTGTCTCTCACTGTTTTTATTTAAAGGAACTAGACACAAACCTGGCTGCTTTAACCACGGCCTCTGGGAGGGCTACAGCTGAGAAAATCCGCTGTCAGGAAGAAGTGAATAGAACTAACAAGACTATTGAGCTGGCCAACAGATTAGTGAAAGGTCTGGAGGTGAGGTCCTACAGGGCAGACTAATGAAGCAGGCTGCAGAAAGCATTTCTTTGTTACACACTACTGATCTGGCAATAACAGCAGCACTTAGCAAAGAGCCTGATGAGCTGAAAAAATTATGTCATTATCATTCATTTTTTTCATAATAGAAACATGTTTTTGACCTTTACATTTTCTTACATTTTACCATGCTGCGGCCTGTATTAACTGTAAGATTACCTAGTGACTAGCATATTCTCGCAGCCCTCCAGGAAAGGGAACAGTCGCTCTTTCTTGAGTATTGACAAATAAAGTTGATGCGATAAAAAAAAGCAAAGACTTTATTTGGAACAATTAGACAATGCTAATGATAGAGCCCTAGGTTGGTTTACCACGAAGCGCAATGCAATTTGTCGGACTTAGTTAAGGAATATGATAATGCCCTAATTATCTGTCTAAGATGTGCCCTGGATATTACAGACGAGACAAAGAATAAAGAGTGGCAAACCATGAATTATCCAAAATAATCCATATTGTTAAAGGTTGGCTCCTGAGAAAGTCTGGTCACTGGCAGCTTTCTCATTTGCCATTCATCTATTGTTAATTTAATCTTTTGTATATATTCAAATTTTTTCCCCTGGGTTAACATTTGTTTGGAGAATGTCTCTTCGTGTTCCCTGCCATTGTAGGAGGCATGTTTTTTTGGCTTTTTTTTTTTTTTTTTTGCAACCAGCAGATTTCCGTGCCTTTCTTTTATTTTGGTAACTGGACATGCAGTGGGCCAAGAAAGCATCAAGCCACTGCTAATTAAACAGATTTATCCAACTGGATATTGTTAGGAGAATTTAAACTATAAATTGATGAATGCTTGTTTAGTGCCATTTATTTGAAGTAAAAACTGAAAGGATTTATCGGCTGAGAAGAAAAAGTCTCAATGTTTCAGATGAAAGCTGGAAAATCTAATGAATTTAAATGTATCCCACCAGGGTGGACATATTTCTTCTCACTGTGAGACACTGATGTCTCTCAAATTAATGGAAGTAAATTACTATCTTAATCTGACAAATCTATCACTGTTTTATTAAATCAGTTTGCCAGCTCCCAAGTATATCGGGGGAAATAGTAGAGGAGTAGCAATGGATTGCTTTCAAAGGAGTAGTGGGCACCCGATACTCTAAAAGACTGTCCACACCCGAGGTTTGCTGTCTTCATTTCACTCCATTTGCTGGAGCTTTTTATGCAAAAATAATACCTGAAGGAACAAGCTCTAGGCAATAACCGCACTCTAAGCCCGGAGAGGGTTGGATCTCTTCCCACATTTTCAGTCTGTTGCTCTACCCTTTCTGATATAATGAATCTGTGGCCTCCAGAGAACATTCTACCAGGATTGTGAACACAGGATGCCTGTAGGGAGACCGGCCTCTCCTCAGCAGCTTTGCCTGTGTGCGCGGGCGTGCGGCCTGCGGAGAAACCACATTGCAAGACTAGCCCATCAGCAAGCAAATTCCACCTCCCCATGGTGGAAATGCTCGGTGTGTCCACTCCACACCTTCTTTGTGGAAATACTTGTGCCGTTTATTTTGAGGCATTCTGTAGCAAACGAAAGGCTTGGAGGCTCTTTCGCGGTGTGGAAACGCATTCAATTCTTTACTGGCTTCCGTGATGACAGGAGCCAATCACAGAAGTGTCACAGAAACACTGCCCTCTCTGCTTCTCTGGCAAATTGAGCAATTAAGGCTTATTTCCTGCAAGTATGTCTTTCTTAAGTTGTGTGTTCCTAGTACTTAAAAATGTTTTGATATTTAGCCCATTAAATATTATCATCCTGAGGATAGAGATTGCCTAAAAATGTTTCTTTTCCCTTCTTTTGCCTCTGTTCTATTTATGCACTCTTTCATATTTTCTTTCTTTCTGGTTTTCCTTCTTTTCTTTGATAGTTTCCTTCCTGTTTCTTTTTTTCTTAATGTTCCTTCCTTCTTGTTCTCTCTCTTTCCTTCTTCCTTCCTTCCTTCCTTTCTTCCCTCATTCCCTTCCTCTCTCCTTCCTCCCTTCCTCATTTCATACCATTTTTCTGTCTAACATTTTTTTTTTCCACTGCATTTTTGGGGGAGTGAAGAGTAAATCTGATTATTATGAGTTTTTTAAAAAGACCCTTTTGAAGTGGACTATTAAATTTTTGTCTCTTCTTTTGTAGAAAACAAAAATGATCTAATACAATAAGTTCTCTGTTTACAGTTTGAAATTTATGTTTGGAATAATCAAAGTCTTCCTTTGTAAGTTCTGAGCGCTTCTCTCTCTGGTACTAATAGCCACTTCATTATGATTTTAAATAATTCTTTGGTATCACTCATTAAATGTTGTTGTAAGAATTGTTTTCTCCAAGACTATTTCATTACCATCATGAAATTCATTTAATTAGCATGGTTTTAAAATTACTACACATACAAAAATGAAATGCAGAAATTTTACTAAGGCTTGTTGCTTTAAAATATACTGCTATATTTATGGAGGGAAATTTCAGAGCATGCACAAAAATCTGTTAAGAGTATATGCGATCTTTGACCCAGGAATCCCATTGCCAAGACTTTATCCTAAAGAATTAAGAACATGGCAAAGATTCACTACTAAGATATTTATTACCTCACTGTTTATAATAGCTACAAATCTAAAATAACCTCAATGTCCTAAAACTGTATATTGGCTTAAAACGTTATGCGGTCATCCCTAACATGAAATATCATATACCTATTAGAAATTATGTTGTAGAAGAATATTTTTATCATATAGGAAAATGTTCTTAGTATATTTTGAACAATGAGGCTTACAAAATGAGATATATGTTGCGATCTCAGTTTGGCAATATATTCCTCCTGAGCTCCAAATCTACTTTCATTAGCCAGTCTGCCCTAATGGGCTGGACCCTTTAAGCATGTTCCCTTTGTAGCTTATATGAGGCTTAGCTTGTCAGGAGAGGGTGCAGGAGAGACACTGCGGGAGGAAGAAGCGCTTCTCCTCTTGCTCCTACTGCGCCCCTGCCAGAGGCCTCTGCCCCTGCCATGCTTGCAGAGCACACACAGTCCCTCTGCAAGCACTCAGTCTGCCCCACTTGGGGACCACCTTGCTGCAGCCCTCCTAACAGGGACACCATCCACCCCAGAGGTCCACCTGTTTTGCCAGCAAGCTGACACTCAATGCCCCACTGCCTCTGAGCACCGCCCTACAGAGATACATTTCCTATTTGCCCAGAAACCATGGACCAATCCCTCTCGGGCAACACAAAGAACTTCAGCATTCAGTGGAACTGCAGGTAACTTCTCCATCACTGTCTGAATCTGTCTTGGGGAGGAGGCCCTCCTTCGAAGCCGTTCCTTCCTTAAATATTCTTCCTCAGCCCTAGGGTATTCTTTAGTTTTCTTTTCACCTTCCTAGTTATGCCTATGCTATAGTTACTAGTGCTTTATATTATAATACATTTTCCTTATTCAAATTATTGTGTGGTTTCTGTCTCCTGATTGGACCCTGACTAATAAACATGTTTATATTAATACATAGAAAGAAAGAAAAAAAGACTGAAACAAAAAGCCAAAAGTTAACAGTGGTTAACTCTGGGTACAGTAATTATAGGTTGTTTTTATTTTGGCCTTGGTGATTTACATACAATAGTTTCCAAAATATTTTGTAAGGAATTTTCATTTCATTTATTCATTTATTTTAGCAATAGCAAATCGGCTTGTTGCAGTTTCAGCAGAAGTACCGCTGATACAAGAAGGAAGCCGTGTGGGTAGAATGGCCAGGAGGTGCCCCCACCCCAGGATTCTCAGCCTTTGCTGTACACACTCCTTCTCCCAGTTATTTGCTCAAACACAGCCGTGAAAGGATTTTGCAGATGCAATTAAGGTCCCAAGCCAGTTACCCTTAAGATAGAAATATTATCCCAGTGGGCCTGACCTGATTACGAGAGCCCTTTAAAAGTAGAGGATTTTCTCTGGCTGGTTGCAGAAGAAGGTAAGGTCAGACTGGCAGCATGAGGCGGGGGCACTCAAGACAGAGACATTCTCCACCTCCCACTTGGAAGATGAAGGAGCCAAGTGCTGAGGATCATGGGTGGGGGCAGCCACCCCCCACCCCCACCCCAGCCACTGACAGCCAGAAAGGAAACAGGGACCTCCATTCTGTAGCCACAAGGAACTGATTTCTGTCAGCAACCTGAATGACCCTGGAAGCCCAGAGCCTGCAGATGAGAATAGAGAAACGAGAAAGAAAACAGATTGGCTCTAGCTGGATGCCTCTTGTTTTTAAGAATTCAACAACACAGACTAAAAGCCCTTTGTAGGGACCACAGACTCCTTAGAACCGTGACTGTTACCTCTCACACGTCAGTGTGGTCATCCCTGTTGCATGACCCTTTCCCATGCTACCAACATACACGGAGTGTTCTGGACTAGGGATTAATGCTCTAGATTGCAGCCTATGGATTAATTATGGGATGTGTTGACTTGCCTTTCTTTATTTTCATATTCCTTGAGGGTTTGATTACAAAAAGTGACTTCACATAGTGAGCAAAGACTTATGAAAGAACTACTACTTGTTATGCTTTGGTTACAGTTTTGAAATTGAATAATCTCTTACTCAGTAATAGGTCTCTGTTTTCTAACACTCTTTTACTCCTGTTTCCTGTCCTTTGCCCCGTCTCTTTCTCATAACTCTTTTTGCCCCCCTCTTCCTAATATAATCTCTCTAATTTGGTTACTTTTTGCTTTTATTTTGGGTTTTTTGCATGTGGCCATTTTCCACTCTTCCTCTTCTTTTTGGTCAGTTGCATAAGGGTAGGAAATAGACTTACAAATTTTTTCAAAAACTGTAAGGGATTTTTCCTATCAGCCTTCAAATCCATAATAAAAGTTTGAAATCTGATTCCAGATTCCTTTAAATGATTTCTACCAGTTATGAGTGAGGGAGAAGCTAAGCTCTTAAGAAAGGATAATCAGTTTGGAAAGTCCTGAAGAGAAGGTTGTCACTTTGAACTTAGAGGATGTCACCAAAGTAAAAAAAAATTGTTCCCCTAGGACAGGAGTCACCAGGGGAATTTCCACCTGCCCGCTGGGCTTTCTCTGCTCTGGAAGCAAATTGCTTTTATCCCAGTTTCCTGGTAAGTATTAATCCTGGTCCACTAATTCTAAATGCCTCTACAAACAGGTATTTCTTTAGTTTCCTATAGCTGTGTCAAGCATAAGGCAAAATAACACTATTTCTCTTTCCATAGTTGACTGGGAATTGAACTACAGAAGCCGAGAAATCATGATGAAGCTCCGTAAGATGATCAGGTTGCAAGGCAGGATAGTGAGGCATGTTTCCTCTGCTGACAAGACTGGCGTTTTATGTTTGAAAAGTCTTTATTGTTATTTCAATCTGCACTCACCAAGAAGGAAAATGATTTCAAAATCGAGTTGAAAATTCAGCGAGGAGATGAGTTCCTCACCTGCCTCTCCGCTGCACAGAGTGATTTTCTTGGGAAGACTTTGCCGATGGAGAAGCTGGAAACAGCCCGACACAGTGGCACCAGTCAGAATGCAGGTCAGACCCACAGGAAATCTACCTGACGAGTGTCGTGGGTTGAACTGTGTCGCCCGCAATGTGTATGTTGAGGTAACCACCAGTTCCTCAGATGTGACTTGATTTGGAAACAGGGTCGTTGCAGATCTAATTAGATAAAATGAGCTTACACTGGAGTAGAATGGGCCTCTAGTCCCATATGCCTGGTGTGCTTAGAAAAAGGGGAATTTTGGACACAGACACACACACGGGGAGAAGGCCATGTGAAGACTGGAGTCATGCTGCCACCAACAAGGGACTACCAGGAGTGAGGAGAAGCCTGAACAGACCCTTCCCTAGAGCCTTCAGAGGGAGGCTGGCCCTGCCGACACCTTGCATTCAGACTTCTGGCCTCCAGAACTGTGAGACAATAAATTCCTGTTGGTCTAAGCCACCCGGTTTGTGGCACTTTGTTCCAGCGTTTTGTTTCCTAGGAAACTAATGCAATGCGGATAATGATTTTCCCTTCCTTGGTTTTAACTGAGTGCTCTTGGCAAGCAGTCCATCTGCACGGCCCTAAACCCACTGTCAAAATAACAGGAGGTTTAAAACAGCAGGAGCGGGCAGGGCCACACAAGGCTTTTTGTTCCAGTACCAAACCAGAGGTCTCTGGGCGATGCTGCCCAAACTGACCTCTGCAAAGTCCAGAAGTGGGGTCCCTCGCCACCCCCATCTCACTGTGGTGACGGAGCTGCTGCCCCCCAATTATGATCAGCTGTCCTATGCTGCTGAAAGCGGATGGGGACAGCAAGGAGACAGCAGCAGTGTTTGGAGGAGATCATCAGTTCCTGCAAGCGTGTGTGTGTGTGTGTGTGTGTGTGTATGCATTTTTTTAGTCAGGAAACTGCTCACTGGAAAGTAAGGATTTCACATTTTCCAGTAAACAATATGAAAGAGCAAATACCTTAACACAACTTTTCAAACTATACCTTTCTCACACTTACCTAAATATAGTTTCTGAGTGCTTGACTGTTCTTGCCCATTTGGGGGAAATCTATGTTATTTTTAGCAGTCCTCCATTTTGAACATTACTATCAAACTAGCCAGATGTTTTTCCTTTCTGTGCAAAGGTCTTTTGTGGTGATATAATCAAATTAAATCATTTAATAGTTTTCTGTGTATTTTATATATCTTTTCCTGACATTGAAACTTGGGTGTATTGTTGTTGATTGCAGTATTAATTTATTAAATTTTATTCTATAAACATGAAATTAAATTTGCTTAATCTTATCATGCATTTTTATGCAAATATATACAAAGTACATATAAGTTATGCCCCATATTAACTACAGGAATACTACTCTTACTTTTTTTTTTTTTTT